>CM035091.1:66636499-67236499 GCA_020205505.1 Panax japonicus
AATAATTGCTTATAAATTATTAAAAGCTTCTGAAAATATTATAATTGATAATTGAATTATCTAAATTAATATTGAAGCTTAGAAATTGAATTTAATTGACAATAACTGTGTTAATTGTCAGATAGTGTGACCAGAACCTCGAGAATGGACCGAATTCCAATCAGACCGAAATAGTTTGACTTGTAAGTGTTTATATAAGTTACAAACACTGATGTGACTATGTGGTAATGTGTCTAGGAGAAGTTTGACTGTAGAATACAGTGATAAGTTTTGTGAATTATTGTGCTAATTGTGAGACCGATATTATTGGTTATAGGTCTTACGAACGCAGATAAGTTTATTGTGTAGCTGTAATCAGCGGAAGAGGCAAGTTCCCTAACTCAACCTTGAGTTATATTCATTCAATTATTAGTGGTTAATTATTGCTAATTATACCATGTCCAGGGATTTATTGTTGAATATTCGCAGTTAGTGCATGTTTAATAATTCAAATTGAATTACTGATTCAGAAAATACACTTATAGAATAACTGTTGTTGGATATTCATATCCGTAGAACCTAGAATTGACATTACATATAATTCATGTTTATTATCTAATTATGATTGAGAAATGTCTTAGGCAATTATTCTGGCTAGACGAACGTTTATTAGAACTTGATAGGTTCGAGAAGAGAATTCAATTATTATTGACAGATCGAGGCCAATCATTTCGGCTAGATCGAGAAGTAATTAGAAATTGAAATCACAGTATTTCGATGTTAAATCAAAATCTTGATTCTGAGGCTGAGAAGAATAACCTTTTATATAAAGGGAATATTTTATTGGTTGTATATTCAACCTTTGCGCGCGATTAAGTATTATGCATAATATAGGGTATAATGAAGTTGATCACTTTATATACTTACAGAGGGGTATAATTTAATCTTTATAGTTATCTGATACACATGGGTATATCAAAGTATAACTTTAATAGTTACTCGAGAAGAGAAGTTCAAGATCCAATGGATCGCTCAGCATAAATCTGGAAAAACATTTCGCTTTGATTATCTCAGTAAAATTAAATTCTTGATTATTCAGTTGAATATCGTGAAAACCTTAAAAGCGTTTTACTATTTCATTATCGAATTATTGTTGCGTAGAATGTGCGAAGTTTGATATTGATTTCTATATCTTATTGTATCTCTTAACTTGCGGGTCAAGACTTGGTTGCTCACCACCGTGCTATAAAAATAAAACTTTTCAGCTAGGGGACGAAGTTGCATAAGAAGGTTCTTGCAAACGAAGAACGAAAGAAAATGCATAGTTGTATAAATTAGTTATTGGATGACAATATTATATGTTGTATTGATTGTAACCCTTTTTGTATAGCTAACTGGGTATTCTGTAATGTTACAGTTAGGCGTACCCTGAGACGTATGTATTCACAACATATGGTAAATGACTTATTGTAATTCCTATTTATATAAATGGGTAGTTAAATGGTATTATATTGGGGATCGTGAACACCAAAACTCGGTGGTCAGGTACCCCGAATTTGGGGTGTCACATTTTCTTCAAACTATATTACCCTCAATATATATAGTTCATCAATATCTAATTAAACATATGCTAGTGAGAATAAGGATCTCATTTCAAATGTATATAGCCTTATGTGTGTACAACAAACTATATATAAATAAATAGGTAGACAACTCTAGTCTATTACATCAACTATGTAACTCCTTGTATTTTGCCTCTTAGATCATAATGGTCAAGCATCCAAACTAAAATGATCTAAGTTAAGTATACCTCAGCACTTCCATATATTCAAAGAAAAATATTGTCCTTGTGTGTGCACAACAAAACAGCATTATTCGTCTATTTATAAGCATTAAATGTGATAAATAACATCTTAATATTTAATACTTGCCTTGTGTGTGCACAACAAACTCATATTAAATATTTAATACTCTATTATTTTACCATGCTAGAAGGCGACGTTTGATATTCCAAATATCTTTGAATGTAACAACTTAATATAAAATATTTGAGGGGTTTGTTATTAATTTGTCTCATCTTGATTAGTACTCATTCACATATATATATAAAATACGCGTCATATTAATTAACATGCGAAGCATGTTTGCATAATATATAATATATATTATAAGCATGCACATATAGAATACTATATTCTACCTGGATTAATTATGGACTTTTATTCTAGTTTGGTTCACTAGAGCCACCAAGTGAACCAAAAGGTCAAACCATAGGGGTGCAAGAATTAATATTTAAATATAACTATTACATTTAAACTCAGGCTCCATTACAAATGGGTCTTCAAGCGCTCCTTGTTCCTTGATCTCCAATTCTTCAAAAAAATAATTCTAACTATTCTATTACAAAACTATTTAAAATAAATAGAAACCTTGATCGGCGGGAACAAAGCCACTTTCGAAAGATGTTTGTCCGTTCTGGGGAACAAAACCACTTCCGATGGACGCTTGTTCATTCGAGGAGAAAAAGCCACTTTCGATGGACGCTTGTTCGTTTGGGGGGAAAAAAACCACTTCCGATGGTCGCTTGTTCGTCCGGGGGGACAAAGCCACTTCCGATGGACGCTTGTTCGTTTGGGGGAAAAAAACCACTTCCGATGGACGTTTGTTTGTTCGGGGGGAATATAGCCACTTCCGATGGAAGTTTGTCCGACATTATACCCACTCCGACCTTATGCCGCCATAATATCCGTCCCGACCCCTATGGGAGGCTTCGATCAAACTTTATAATCCGCCAAAAGTAAATAGCCGAAGACATGATGAAAATTTTGATCAACCCATCTTGATGATGCCACTGACCGAACAACGATTTCTTGAGATTCTCTTGCACGGTATCACTGTTCCTTTTCAAGTCATGGGCAATTTGGTCTGTTCCATTCCGTATAGTACATGTAACTAGTCTAAGGCTTCTTCTTTTCCTCCCTAACCTTAGCCTATAACAAACAATTTTGAGTGAGGACCAAAATATCTTATTACATACTTTCCAATTGTTTTGTTTTAAAAATGATGCTAAAGTTATAAAAAGGCATCGACCAAACACCGGAGTTTGTTAAAGCAAAGAGAGATGAATTAAATGATGATGCAAATAAGCAGGAAAAAGCCTAAAAGTAATGGGGGTGTTTTTGGAGAAAATCTTATGGAGAGATACTTTATTGAATTTATGGTGAAACAATAACACTTGGGCCCATTTACTTTTTACTGCATATTTGGTTGAAAGTTTTTGTTATTTGGTGAAGAGAGATTGGAACGGAATTGAGTATAATGAAAGCAAATGGGACTGAGTTCCTATACAACTCTCTAATTTTATTCATATCACATGACTAATACTTCCACATGAATAATATGAGTTATATATATAACATGCAAAGTAATAACAATATTCATGTTGATTTAATAAAAAAGAATTACTTGTCTCCTTCGGTGAATTGGTGATTTTAAATCGACACTAGAACAAGTGTTTTGTTTCCCACAGACGGCGGCAATGTTAATGCCTAATTTTGTACGCCTGACGAAATCAGCCAAAAGGACATGTCAAAATAGCGCCAACGGTTGATGGAGTAATTATTGTGAAATCAAACTCATGAAATACACTCACATAAACATAAATAAAGAAATATAAAGTATGAACACAAGAATTTACGAAGAAATCCGATTGAGAAAAACCACGGGGAGAGAGAGTAATCCACTATAATAATATTGGGGGTACAAGTTGTGTATTTGTGTTATAACTCTTGTGTCCTATCATATTCTCCTCCCTTTTCTCTTTGTCCTTCTTTTTCAACCCTAGCTTGTAGCAGTATATATAGAAGTCACATCCACCCGCATCCAACTAGGAGAATGACTTATTATCTTTCCAAATAAGGAAACACAATCCTATTTTAATAAGGACTCTATCACTGTCATAATAAATACATATTGGTCATCACCAGATCTGGACTATTAAATAAATTGGGTTACACCTTGGCTAGACCCAAATAATCACACTCCGACATTGCCCCCCAGTTTCTTATTTATAAGGAACTTATAAATGAGAGAGTATACAAATTTATCCCAACAAAATGACCTTATTTGCCGAAGACAAAATATCATACATGAACTCCATGTGCCGAACTAAAATTGTTGGTTCCCAATATCTCCGCCCCACTCCTCTTATTCAGTCATAAGATAGATAAACAATTTTCTTTATTACTACCGAAGATATAAAAACCAATCTTATACCAACCGAACCAACCTTATCACTACCGAAGATATAAAGAACCAACCTTATCACAACCGAAGATATAAAGAACCAACCTTATCACAACTGAATATATAGAGAACCAACCTTATACCAACCGAACCAACCTTATCACTATCGAAGATATAAAGAACCAACCTTATACCAACCGAACCAACCTTATTACTACCAAAGATATAAAAAATCATCCTTATACTACGACTGAACCAACCTTATTACTACCGAAGATATAAAAAACCATCCTTATACTACGATTGAATACAGAAATAATCGAGCCAACCTTATCACAACCGAAAACTAATAAATAATGAAAATATTCATTCCGAAGAACTGTTCAACCTTATAGCACCACCCGATCTTATAATGCCAAAATTGTCTTCCCAACTCGTTGGGAAGCTTTTGTCCCAATTTGCGTCCCACTTGGTGGATAATGAAGAGAGAATGGCGTGAATGTTTTTAAGAGATTTGAAGCTGGAGATAGGTTAACAACTTATTTGTCATAAACTGTATTTGTATCCAGATGTTGTAAAAAGGGCTAAGTTGGTGGAGCGCGATAACGAGTTAACGCAATCAAAAGAGAGCAGCCGGCAAAATGATAATACCAGTGAGAGCAGTCATCGAAGCGGTGACAACAAGCGTGGAGGGAATCAACATGCCAGAAATGGTAACCACTTCGGTGGTAATCAGGGCCAAAATAATAAGAATGGACATTTCAAGAAGAGGAGATTCAACAATGATGGAAAGACGTCAGCACCAGCAACTGTTGTTAAGGAAGGAGAAAGACCACCTATCATATGCTTCAAATACGGAGGGGAAGGACACATCAGTCCAAATTACGCGATGCCGTCCAAAGCATGTTATAATTGTGGAAGAGAAGTTCACTTAGCCCAATTTTGTCATTCACTGAAGATAAATTCAGCTAGGATGGAGGCACCAAAGGCTGTCCCAGAAAAGTCAAAGCCAGTAGTGCAAGGGAGAGCGTTTGTTATGACATCCCAGAAAGCAAGGAACCCGAATGAAGTCATCACGAGTAAGCTTATCATAAACTCTAGCAAAGTATACACTTTATTTGATACCGGTTCTACCCATTCTTTTATTTCTCCTACTTGCACTCAACGATTAAATTTGACTCCGGAGAAATTAGACTTTGACTTATCTGTGGAAACTCTGTTGGGAGAAACATTCATTACATTCTCGATTTATAAGTCTTTTTTGGTTCAAGTTGGTACCCACACATTACCTGTCGATCTTATTACATTAAAAATACTTTCATTTGATGTAATTCTAGGGATTGATTGGTTAACTATTCATCATGCAAAAATTGATTATTTTCGTAAGGTTGTTAGCTTTCATATTCCTAATCGACCTATTATGAGAATTCAAGTAACCAAACCATTAAAATCAATCATTGTCATCTCAAGCCATAAAGCTATTCATTTATTGAAAAATGGATGTCAAGCTTTCTTAGCTCATGTCACAGATCTAAACAAAAATACATCAGTTTTGAATAATATTTCTATTGTTAATGAATTTCCTGACGTATTCCCTAAAAACTTCCTGGCCTACCCCCATAGCATGAAATTGGATTTTGTATCGACCTTGAACCCGGTACAAAACCCATTTCCAAAGCCCCATATCGAATGGCTCTTATTGAACTTCAGGAGTTAAAGACTCAACTGCAGGAATTGTTAGACATTGGCTTTATTTGTCCTAGTATTTCTCCTTGGGGTTCTCCTGTTCTATTCGCGAAGAAAAAAGATGGGGGTATGCGACTTTGTATTGATTATCGAAAGTTGAATCATGTCACCATCAAAAATAGGTACCCATTGCCACGTATTAATGACCTGTTTGACCAGTTACAAGGAGCCAAATTCTTTTCAAAGATTGATCTTCGTTTCGGATATCACCAATTGAAGATTAGAACCGATGACATTCTAAAGACGACTTTCAGAACTCGGTACATGCATTATGAATTCCTAGTCATGTCCTTGGATTGACTAATACTCCTGCTGCCTTCATGGATATGATGAACCGAGTATTCAAGGAATATTTGGATCACTTTGTGGTCGTCTTTATTGATGACATCCTTATTTATTCCAAAAACCGTGAAGATCATGAGGAGCACTTGAGGCTGATACTCTAAAAGCTTCGTGAATACAAGCTTTATGCCAAGTTGAAGAAATACGAGTTCTGGCTTGAGGAAGTAGTATTCCTTGGGCACGTGGTATCAAGTCATGGAATATCTGTTGACCCAGCAAAGATTGAAGCTATTCAAAGCTGGGAGCAACCTAAATCAGTGACCGAAGTACGTAGCTTTCTCGGCTTAGCTGGTTATTATCGGAGATTCGTAGAAGGGTTTTCTCGAATCGCTACTCCACTAACTCAGCTGACTCAGAAAGATACAATGTTCGGTTGGAGCGAGGAATGTGAGAAGAGTTTTTAAGAACTCAAGAGGAGACTCATTTCAGCACCTGTTCTGACAATACCATGGAGGGATTTGTCATTTACAGTGATGCTTCAGGCAAAGGGTTAGGATGTGTTCTCATGCAACATGGGAAAGTCATAGCCTATGCCTCGCGACAACTCAAAGAATATGAGAGAAATTATCCTACTCATGACCTAGAGTTAGCAGTTGTTGTCTTCGCACTTAAAATTTGGAGGCATTACTTGTATGGGGAGAAAGTGGAGATCTTTACGGATCATAAAAGCCTCAAATATTTCTTCACTCAAAAGGAACTCAACATGCGACAATGACGTTGTCTTGAACTGTTGAAAGATTATGATCATACCATCCAATACCATCTTGGAAAAGCGAACGTGGTAGCTGACGCATTGAGTAGAAGATCATATGCGGGTGCGAGTGCAATATTGTCAACGCAAAGGCCCATTTTGTATGACTTGCAAAGGATGGAGATAGAGATAAAGACTCCAAGGACCCACGTGATGATGGAGAATATACAAGTAGAACCGACTTTAATTGATAAAATTAAAGCAGCTCAAGTTACAGATCCGGAGCTGATGCGTATGAGGAAGAAAGTACAAGAAGGTGTGATGCCGGAAGCAAGAATCGATGAAGAAGGAATACTTCGAGTCAACTCCAGACTTTTTGTTCCTAACGACCCTGATTTAAAGTATAAAATCATGATGGAGGTGCACAACACAACGTTTGCAATCCATCCTGGGAGTACCAAAATGTATCATGATCTTCGACATACATTTTGGTGGGGCAATATGAAGAGATAGATAGCGCTGTTTATCTCAAGGTGTCTAACGTGTCAACGAGTCAAGGTGGAGCATCAAGTACCACTTGAAATTCCAGAATAGAAGTGGGAGCACATTACCATGGATTTCGTTACTAGTCTTCCCAAAGTTTCTCAAGGCATAGATGCGATTTGGGTCATTGTTGATAGATTGACCAAGTCTGTTCATTTCCTATCGATACTAAAAACTGATACACTTGAACTTCTTGCTCGTATATACATAAACGAGGTTGTAAGATTGCATGGTATGCCAGTATTCATAGTTTCTGATTAAGACCCAGGAGTCACTTAACGATTTTGGGTTAGTTTGCAAAAAGCTATGGACACGGATTTATGATTTAGCTCGGCATATCATCCTCAGATAGACGGACAGTTAGAGAGGACTATTCAAACTTTTGAAGATCTATTAAGACTCTGTGTCCTTGATTTCAAGGGAAGTTGGGACAAGTTCTTACTATTGGTGGAGCTTTCCTACAACAACAGTTATCAAGCAAGTATTGGCATGGCTCCATTCGAGGCGTTGTATGGAAGAAAGTGTCGTTCTCCAGTATGTTGGGATGAGGTGGATGAAGCAACGTTGTTGGGACCAGAGTTGGTACGTATGACTACGGAAAAGATTCAAACGATCCGACAACGTATAAAAACCTCACAAGATCGACAAAAGAGTTATGCTGATCTTTATCGAAAGGACGTGGAATTTGATATAGGAGATCATGTGTTGTTACGTGTTGCTCCATGGAAAGGAGTTACGAGATTTGGAAAGAGAAGAAAGCTTAATCCTCGATTCATCGGCCCATTTTTAATCCTCGATCGAGTAGGAACTGTGGCCTATAGACTTGCTTTACCGTCAAGTATGTATCGTGTTCATAACGTTTTTCACATATCCATGCTACGTAAATATGTGGAAGACCCGAACCACATTATTGAGTTAGAACCGGATGAAATAGCGGAAGATTTGACGTATAAAGAGGTTCCTATTCAAATCTTGGATAAGAAGGAACATATTCTACGCACCAAGGTTATACCTCAAGTCAAAGTTTTGTGGAGAAACCACGATGTTGAGGAAATGACTTGGGAGTTAGAATCTAAAATAAAATAAAGGTATCCTTACCTCTTCGACATACCAGTTACGTACCCTAATTTCGAGGGCGAAATTTCTTAAGAAGTGGAGGTCGTAAGACCCCAACTTTTTGAATAAAAATGAATTTTCTATAATTATCATTTTTTGAATATTATGGAATTAATTTAATATAATGTTATAGTTGTGGGTAATATTTATAAATTTTACAAAGTATGCAAGTTGTCATATAATATTCGATTGGTCGGGGAATATTCGTTTTAGACAGGAAATATTCGTACGATGGCACAATCATTGGTGGACCCCACAACAGAATTATTATCGGATTGAGAAAACGATAAAAATACTATATAAAAATAACGGCGGAAGTTTTACCATTAATACTATTGAACTACTCGGTAGTAAAAGTACAGTAATACGCGTGGTTGCATAGTAGTACACGGTATTGATGCTTATGTGATAGGTCACTCAGTTTTGTTTTATTTGTATTATTAATGTAATAATACATAAAATCTTTTTATATAAAACAGAATACTTTTATAAAGTTATTCTATAAATAGAATATATTATATTATATTATGCATAGTGTTGCATAGTGTCTGCATAGTGTTTTGTATAGTAAAATCTTTTTATATAAAACAGAATACTTTTATAAAGTTATCTATTTTATTAGACAATAATTAGAATATATTATATTTAATTATGCATAGTGTTTGCATAGTGCCTGCATAGTGTTTGTATAGTAAAATCTTTTATAAAGTTATTCGTTTTATTAGATTATAAATAGAATATATTATATTTTATTTAAAAGATTTTGCTTTAAATATGGACCGTCGGATTAAAGTAAATCAATTTGGACCGTTCATGGATTAGTTACTATGCATTCTATTTTCCTATAAATCGAAGCTCATTCTTTCATTATTTTCTTATGAATTCACTGAACTCTAGAGAGATAAACTATAGAGAGAGACTATAGAGAGATAATAGAAAAGTATTCTGCTACTTAACAACTTTTATATTCAGTTTCTTTTTCGGTATGGGGTGTTATTCTTTTTTATTCATGAAGAGAACTGTTGTTATTCCATTTCTTATTATTCTGTTGGAATAACCTGTATACGCGGTCTACCCTATACTTGGTGACATTCTTCTATTATTCTGTTGGAATATCCTGTCTGTGTGTTTTACACCGGACCTAGTTCCGTCTTTATTATTCTGTTGGAACATCCTGTCATTGCAAATTTTACCTGACCTGGTTCCGTTATTATTATTCTGTTGGAATAACCTGTCTATGCGAAGTACCGCATGCATGGTGATTTCTTTTGTTATTCCATTCTTTATTATACTCAGTTGGTTAAAGTTTTGACTTCTATACTCCATGAAATTAGTAGAATATCCTTGATATTTGCGCTTCATCCAGTATCTTTTCATGGAAATATTCTTCTGATCATTCTTGAATTTTACTCTACAAAACAGTATCATGTTGACAATTTGGACGTTAATAATTTCTGGATAAAATAATTCTTGAACTTGTTTTATTGAATTCTTATATCATTGTTATCATCCTCATGGTTATATTTTATTGAAAGTCATATGTGGTTTGTAGTGCGTAGATGGACTTGGTATGATTATGACCAGGGATTATTCGGTGTAATCATGACCGTAATGTTACAAATGATGTGGTAAAAGTTCTCATTGGCCCATAGTGCATTGATGGACAGTTGTTGGCATGATCATGACCATTGATGAATACACAAATATCCTTGGCCCGTAGTGCATGGAATTTGTGGTCGTGACCCTAATGAATATCCTTGGCCGTAGTGCAGGGATGATGTGGATTATTTATTAAGCTGATTCTCAGCGATAAAAGTGATGAAAAACTTTTTAAATCATAAAAGATAGTAGATTCTATTCTCTACTTGACTCTTTTAATGGATTGCTTGATCCGCTGCAGTTAAACTTGATGTTGTTATATTTTATCAGTTTAACACTGTTGAAGGCTAACGATAATTTATTCTGCATTATCTTAGTCATAATATTTCTTACTGGGCTAGTTGAGCTCACCCTTTCTTTCACTGTTCTCTTTAGGAAATGAGAACATAGCAGGGACTAGTCGGGGAACGGAGTGACGTTCCAGAGGATAGCATTAGTAGCCCTCACTATTCTGTGAAATAGTGTGTTAATAATTATAATGATGACTCCTTTTAAGTTCGTATAATCTCTAGTAGACAATAATTGTATTCAAACTAAAAGTTATGTTTTGTCGTATTGTACACGGCAGTTGTATTAGTAAGTTGTATTTGAATTTTATACCATGTATCTGACGACCCAAGATGGGTGATGTATACTTAATTTTGGGGGCGTCACATAAGACTCACCTTATAAATATATCAAGTAATCCTATTTAATTAAAAATAAGGTGTTATTTATTTAATTAAAGTTTTTTAATTAAATGGGCTCCCTAATCTTATTAGGGATAATTAATTAAACTTCTTTAACTAATTTTTCCTCCTAATCCTATTAGGAATATATGAGAGTACTTTTATTAATTAATTCTCAAACTCCTTTAGGAATTAAATAATAATAATAATAATAATAATAATAATAAGACTCCTCTTATTAATTTATATTTAATATTTCTAAAATATTAAATAATAAATATTAAGCTATTTAATTTATTCTATCACCATAGATTAAATTAAATATACTTAACTTATTATTACGATTATGTCATTAACTTCTTAAATAATTATTCTTCCTTTTATGGTGTGATCCTTTAGGTTCTCCATATTAAATCGGTTGTGAATAAATCAATTAGAACAAATCTAATCTTATTTAAATAAATAAATTAAATTATTAATTTATTTAAATAAATTATATTTATTCTACAATAGGGATAAGCCTTCCTAGCGATCAACGACTTTTCAGATAATATAGATTTCATCATTAATCATAAAAGAAACTTTGAGTAAATAGTTACTGTGACAACCTCAAAATAGGTCCATTCCATCCAACCCATTCTGAGTCGCCAAATACATGGTACAGAAAACAACTACAACTTTATTACAACAATTGTCGTGCAAAATACAATAACACATATACTGTGAGTTTGGATATAAATATATACCAAATATGACACATGTCCCAACCGTGGACAGCACCTCACAGTGACACCTTACATAAAGGTATAGTCAAAAACTGTTTTAGAAACTAAAATCTTTGGGAAGTGCTCAAGGAAACCTTCGTACATGGGAGGCCATGCTTCTAGGTTATGATAGATATCATATGGCCACAGAATTATCCTTGGTTGACCCAATATACCCCAAAGAAAAATGAGAAGATTACTATCATGTTCTTCCCAATGGTGAGTCTTCTCTTGATTTATCATTATCTCCACTGTCTCAAATTGAGAATTATACTTCAAACAAACACCAAGATTATATAGGTAGTGCTCGTAAATATACTCATCAAGTAGATGAGCACAACCCTGTCTTATGATGACACGATGTTGTATGTCATTAGACATCTTGTATGAAAGTGGAAAAACACCCTTCCAACGTTGGGTTCGCCTCTCCCTATATGATTCACCAAATATAACTACTAAAAGATGTATACAACACACTTGTCTATACTGTTTAGGAAGAACTCCACAGCTAGAGACCACCGTTCTATTCCCCTGTTACCCCCGCTCGACCCAGCTACACTCTTATTACCCGAAAGGAATTGTAAAGCAAAAGGGTGAGCACAACTAGCTCAGTAAAGAATATCATGACTAAAGATAATTAAATTATCAATAGCCTTCATCAATAATAAATCAGAGATTTAGAACATATGGTAGATGATAAAAATTTCAACCATAGTTGCAGCGGAACGAGCAATCCATTAGAAGAGTCAAATAGACTATAAAGTCTATTATCTTCTCCATGTTAAAAATCCACCAACAATGTTTTATCCCTGTATCATCAATCAATAATTCTGGTCCACAATCATATGAATAACTCATAATCATAATTGTAGTTCAAAATTCCTCTTCTCATCTAGGACGAAGATAATTTTCATCACCAATCTTTACCTGAAACATCAAAGATCATGGTTACACCAAATCATATTTCATGTTCATAATCATACTAATAATTTCATCTTTGCACTACGGCCAAAGATATTCATTTGTATCACCAGTTGGTCATGTTCATCTCAACACATGTTCATCTTTGCACTACTGGCCAAAGATATTCAACAACATGTCATCTTTGCACTACGGGCCAAAGATATTCATCAACAATCCATCTTTGCACTACAGGCCAAAGATATTCCTCAACAGTTCATATTTGCACTACAGGCCAAATATATTCATCAACAGTTCATATTTGCACTAAAGGCCAAATATATTATTATCTCAAAGAAATATATAATCATTTCAGAATTTATATAAACAATAATTATAACCATGTTGATCAATTCACCTTTGCACTTAAGCTAAAGATATTCAATTATAAATTCAATGGCCATGATCATATCAGTCAACAATTCAACTTTGCACTATTGGCCAAAGAGAACCCATAGTCATGATCATACCAAAAATCTACCCATCTTTACACTCAAGTCAAAGAGAAATATCATCATTAGGGTTATAGAAATGTTATATATGATAATAAAAATAATATGATCAACATATAGTTTTAATCTCAAGAGTAATATTCATAAATCAACTATAATTTGGTTAGAAAAAGAAACTAATTTTGTCGTGAATAGTACCCGTGAATAGTAACTCATGAATAGTAACTCGTGAATAGTAAACTCGACACAAAAAGGTAGAAATTCCACAATAAAATCCATACCAATATGTTAGTATAATGATTTTGAAATAATAACATCATTGTGAAGAAAATAATATCTCTTACAATCCCTTATTATCCCTTACCTCAGAAGAGCAGTACTTCTGACCGAAATATCAGATGAAAAGCCGAAGGAACCTTGCACCGAATAGAAACTCTCAAAGTTTTTAAATACTCACAAAAATATGCTTGATAATATAGAGAGAGAAAACTTATATTTTTGGTGTGTTTTTCAATTCTAACTTAAGCTTTTATTTATAGGAAAATGCTAGAACGCCAAAGGAGACTAAAATAATATAATAATATTATTTCTTTTCTAACTTCTACGCCACTTCACCAACCAAGCCACCAGCAGCCATTAAGGAAGAAAATTCAGCAGCCCACATGCTTATAACATAAGTGGGTCCCACCCATAATTTAATTAAAAAATTATTTTATTTTTTAAAACTTCAACAATTCATAGAAAATAGCCCGGTTATTAGAAAAATACTAATTTTATGTCCATTCTGACTGAAATCAAATTCTCTACAACTTTATAGCTTTGAGTTTTTCCAAATTCCAAACCTAAAATATCCGAAATCCATAAACGGATGATTTTAAACATCGTTTCAAAGCCTTTTAAAATTCATAACAAATCATGCATTAATTTTTAACGGTTCAAAATTTGTGGACATATAATCAACTTATATATATATATATATATATATATATATATATATATATATATATATATATATATATATATAACATATCCAAAAATCACAACGATCCAACGGTCAGATTAAAATTATAACTCACGCAGTAAAGCTTTTAAGAACACCGATTTGAGTTTTTAATACCTCAAATCCGACAAAATACTGATAAAACACCTCAACATTAATTCCTTCCTTTATAACCACATAAATAAATCCATCATCTATATCCACATCAAATAAATATTTCATTATCATATAAATCAATAATCAATTATTCACAAAAAATATTACAGAATCACAATTATGACAACCAGGCCATTCCTAGGAAAGAGGAGGCTTTCCAATAAGAATTTCTCCTTACTGGCGCGCAATTAGGTGACCAAACCTCTCCTTGACAGAACTTTCTAGACATTGCCAATAATGCTATCTAATAATATTATTCAAATAATACGAATTATTGATCTGATAATGAGAAATATTGTGCAGTGATAATTATTGAAATAACAATAATATAAAATATCAACGAAGCAATTATTGAATCAATAAAATATTGAACAGTAATTACTGTAACAATTATTGAGTAGTACCTTCTTACGTAAGAATCAATAATTCAAAAATACTGTGTAATACCGTGTGCTACTGTGCAACAACGCGTATTACTTTATTTTACCAACCGGGTATTCCAACAGTGTTAATGGTAACGATTACGCCATTATTTATAAAAACTTAATTTTGTCATTTTCTTCATCCGACAGTTATTCTGTTATGGGGCCCACAAATGGCTGCGCCGATCGTACGAATATTCCCCGACAGAAAGAATATTCCACGACCAAACGAATATTCCCCGACAACAATGAATATTTTATAACCACTTGTGTATTTTAAAAAAATTTCATATATCACCCTTAACTTAACTTTTATCAATTTAATCATTTACTGAATAGTAATTATAAGAAAAATTGAATACTTTTATTTTATAAAATTCGGGGTCTTACAGTTACCGTACAATTCAATCTTTCCACCATACAATGTCCCAATTAAATATAAGACATGAAATTACTGTCAAGTCTAATTTTATTTAATTATATGTATTTCGACTCTTAAATGCACAACTCCCAATAATGCAAATTAGAAACTCCTTTCTAATTTTATTCTGCCTTTGCCAAAGACTACTTGGTTGTCATTTATCGAATTACATAGGACATTTCTCTTCTTTTACTAGAAGTGGTAGATTCTTTATTGATCATACATTATCTCCATGTATAACTTATTATACCCAAGCATACCCTTTAATATACCCTAAGGGTCTTAAGGAATAAGTCAAAGTATAACTCTTCATACACAAGATACTATGATGATCTCAAGTCCAAGGATCACTTGTACTACTATCACTACAGGAATTTCTATTGACAGGCAAGTAAAACTCCATTAGGTATTCCTTAGCGAGCCACGTTCAGTGAACTTATTCTCTAATAAACACCTACATACTTGTTTTAGTGTCTCTACACAAATGATCATGAGATCAACCATCCTCATCCAATGAGCAAGTAACGTATGTACCAATCTATCCGGATTCACTAACCACCAATTTAATAATCCAACGATTGTGAACTATTTTAGTTTTAAGCTTTCTAAGAATTTAGATCTCATTAGAATGGTCATCATCATTATTCTAAAAGCATTGCTTAAAACTATGGGTTTATCACATATTATAAAACAGCATCATGTAGATAATTAAAAGCTTTTAATAAATTAATACTTTTTATTAATAAATGAATAAGATTGTTACAAAGTATATGCTTTATCATCAAACATGATTGGCTTGTGTGAATGCTACTTTCAAAAAGGACAGGCCAAAATAGCGCCAATAATTGATGGAGTAATTGATACATAAACATAAATAAAGAAATATAAAGTATGAACACAAGAATTTACGTGGAAACCCAATTAGGAAAAAACCACAGGGAGATAGAGTAATCCACTATAATAATATTGGGAGTACAAGTTGTGTATTTATATTGTAACTCTTGTGCCCTATCATATTCTCCTCACTTTTCTCTTTGTCCTCCTTTTTCAACCCTAGTTTGTAGCCAATAGAAGTCACATCCACCCGCATCCAACTAAGAGAATGACTCTTTATCTCTCTGAATAAGAAAACAAAATCCTATTCTAATAAGGACTCTATCATTATCATAATAAATACATATGGTTCATCACCAGATCCGGATCATTAAATAAATTGGGTTACACCTTGGCTAGACCCAAATAATCACACTCCAACATTGCTCTCCAGTCTCTTATTTATAAGGAACTTATAAATGAGAGAGTATACAAATTAATCCCAATAAAATGACCATATTTTCCGAAAACAAAATATCATACATGAACTCCATGTGCCGAACTAAAATTGTTGGTTCCCAATATCGCCGCCCCACTCCTCTTATTCACTCATAAGATAGATAAACAATTTCCCTTATTACTATCGAAGATATAAAAACCAACCTTATACCAACCGAACCAACCTTATCACTACCGAAGATATAAAGAACCAACCTTATCACAACCGAAGATATAAAGAACCAACCTTATCACAACTAAATATATAGAGAACCAATCTTATACCAACCGAACCAACCTTATCACTACCGAAGATATAAAGAACCAACCTTATACCAACCGAACTAACCTTATTATTACCGAAGATATAAAAAATCATCCTTATACTACGACTGAACCAACCTTATTACTACTGAAGATATAAAAAACCATCCTTATACTACGATCGAATACAGAGATAATCGAACCAACCTTATCACAACCGAAAACTAATAAATAATGAAAATATTCATTCCGAAGAACTGTTCAACCTTATAGCACCACCCGATCTTATAATACCAAAATTGTCTTCCCAACTCGTTGGGAAGCTTTTGTCCATTCGGAGGGAACAATTCCATTTCCCGAAGAACGTTTGTCCAATCGGGGGGAACAAAGCCTCTTTCGAAGAACATTTGTCCGATCGGGGGAACAAAGTCACTTTTGAAGGACTTTTATCCGTTCGACTGGAACAAAGCCACTTTTAAAGGATGTTTGTCCGTTCGAGGGAACAAAACCACTTCCGATGGACGCTTGTTCGTTCGGGGGGACAAAGCCATTTCCGATGGACGCTTGTTCGTTCGGGGGGACAAAGTCACTTCCGATGGACGCTTGTTCATTTGGGGTAAAAAACCACTTCCGATGGACGCTTGTTCGTTTGGGGTAAAAAACCACTTCCGATGGACGTTTGTTCGTTCGGGGGGAACATAGCCACTTCCAATGGAAGTTTGTCCGACCTTATACCCTTTCCGACCTTATGCAGCCATAATATCCGTCCCGACCCCTGTGGGAGGCTTCGATCAGACTTTATATCCACCGAAAGTAAACAACCGAAGACATGATGAAAATTTTGATCAACCCATCCTGATGATGCCACTGACCGAACAACAGTTTCTTGAAATTCTCTTACACGGTATCATTGTTGCTTTTCAAGTCATGGGCAATTTGGTCTGATCCATTCCGTATAGCACATGTAACTGGTCTAAGGCCTCTTCCTTTCCTCCCCAACCTTAGTCTATAACAAACAATTTTGAGTGAGGACCAAAATATCTTATTACATACTTTCCAATTGCTTTCTTTTAAAAATGCTGCCAAAGTTATAAGAAGGCATAGACCACACCGGAGTTTGTGAAAGCAAGGAGAGATGAATTAAATGATGATGCAAACAAGCAGGAAAAAGCCTAAAAGTAATGGGGGTGCATTTGGAGAAAATTCGATGGAGAGATACTTTATTGAATTTATGGTGAAACAATAACACTTGGGCCCATTTACTTTTTACTGCATATTTGGTTGAAAGTTTTTGTTATTTGGTGGAGAGAGATTGGAACGAAATTGAGTATAATGAAAGCTAATGGGACTGAGTTCCTGGACAACTCTCTAATTTTATCCATATCACATGAATAATACTTTCACATGCATAATATGAGTGATATATATAATACGCAAAGTAGTAATAATATTCATGTTGATTTAATAAAAAAGAATCACTTATCTCCTTCGGTGAATTGGTCATTTTAAATCGACAATAGAACAAGTGTTTTGTTTTCCACAGACGGCGCCAATGTTAATGCCTAATTTTGTACGCCTGACGAAATCACTTAAAAGGACATGCCAAAATAGCGCCAACGGTTGATGGAGTAATTGTTGTGAAATCAAACTTACGAAATACACTCACATAAATATAAATAAAGAAATATAAAGTATGAATACAAGAATTTACGTGGAAACCCGATTAGAAAAAAATCACGGGAAGAGAGAGTAATCCACTATAATAATATTGGGGGTACAAGTTGTGTATTTGTGTTGTAACTCTTGTGCCCTATCATATTCTCCTCCCTTTTCTCTTTGTCCTCCTTTTTCAATCCTAGCTTGTAGCCGTATATATAGAAGTTGCCTCCACCCGCATCCAACTAGGAGAATGACTCATTATCTTTCCAAATAAGGAAACACAATCCTATTCTGATAAGGACTCTATCACTATCATAATAAATACATATGGGTCATCACCAGATCCGGACTATTAAATAAATTGGATTACACTTTGGCTAGACCCAAATAATCACACTCCAACATTGCCCCCAGTACCCAAATAATCACACTTAAACAGTAAATATATATACTCGAAAGTATAAAGTATTAAAAAAATTAGCTCGGGGGCACTGCCCCCGAACCCCTCCCAACTTTTTTATAACTTAGTAATAATTTCAACCCCATTGATTAAATTTTCTGACTTCGCCACTGCCTTACGGTCTAGTATGGAGTTCGCATCAAATTTGCACACTGTTTGTAAGGGCATTTCTGTCCTTTGGAAGAAGTTAGTTAGTATAAATAGATTAGCTTAATTAGGAAGCTAGTTTAGTTAGATCAGTTAATCATTTCCCTGTTTTAGAGCTGTAACACTGAATTTTGTTCTTCAGTATAAGAATTCTTCATTTACAATCTATGGATTCTTACGGTTACAAATTTACTTGAAATGAATCATAGAAGAACTGATATATCAACCAAGAACAAAAAAAATTCAGTTTTGTTATGTCCAATTTCGTTTGAATAGGGACTTCAAATTGATTTATAATTATAAATATTTTAAAAATATTAGTAAACCAAATCAAGCCATTTATCATGAGATAAATAAAATTTTCCCTATATACTTCCTATTATTGTAAGGGGTATTCATGTTTAATAAATTTTATGCGGAAAAAAAAATAAAAATCAATTACTCTGTCCGTCCTTAAAAGGATAATTAAATGTATAATTTTTTTTGTCCAGAAAAGGATGGGCTAAGATACATGAAGTAAAGGGTAAAAATGTTATTTAATGGAGTCCACTAATATAAAAAAATAGAAATACTGATCACTTTATGTAATATTATGGGACCTCTTAAGGTTAAATTAAATATATATTTTTTTACTTTGTTTTCTCTATTTTACTATTTTTTTAATATGCGTGAAAAATGTACGTTGTTGAGGGAGTACTTTTCTATTATTTCAATAAATAAGTAAAAAAACATTAATCATGTTATAACTTGAGTTGGTGACAGATGTACCTTTACAAAGTTTCACATGTAACAATCTAAATTCATTTTCCTTTTTCCATATAATTTAAATTTTTTTAACAAATAATCTATTGGGAAAACATGAGGAAGGAAACCTGCAAATTAGTCTAAATTTGCCAACTTTCCATCACTGTAATTATGGAAGTAATTCCTAGTACTGGTAACATTCCTTACCAAATTCAATTTATTTTTCAAACATAATCTAGCCGTTATTCTTAAATAAAAATCCTCACCATATATGTTTAATGGAGCAAATGAGCAACTATATATTATATAAGATTTTCTTCTTTTTTTTCCTCAAGAACAAGAAGAAAGATCGAGGCAATCTTTGTGGGCAGATTTTGCTATAGATTTTTGTATATTTTATAAAATATATTTCTTAAATAAAATCTTCATGACTTCAAGTCGTTGTGCAGCTTGCAAGTATCTAAGGAGGAAATGCCCTTTGGATTGTATTTTCTCTCATTATTTTCCTTCGAATAATCCTCAAAGATTTGCTTGTGTTCATAGAATCTATGGTGCTAGCAATATTGGAAAGATGTTGCAGGTAATATATCTTAAATATATGGTGGTTAATCTTTTTTAGATAATTTTTATATGGTTATTTAATGGGTAGGTGATTATTGCACTCCATTTTTCGTCGCTTGCACATGATAGTATTAAAATTCAGCAAATTTTGTTATATACCGAGATTCAATTTGTAATATTTGAAGTGCTTTATACCTATTGAATGCCACTTGTACTTAATTTTTCTTCATTAAGTTTATTTCTGTATATATATATATATACCTGTGATAAGTTGGAGTAAATATTCAATGATAATAACAACTTCATAAGCATGCCTAGAGGTATAAACAAGCGTTGGAATTATAGTTGGAATAAATATATAGTGTTTGGCTATTAGCTTTTTGCAATGAAATGAAGGTGTAACAAAAAAGAGAGTCAAACGGATGGTATTATTATGTAAGACTTATAACTCCATCATTTTGGCTGTCTTTGCCATCATTTTCTATTTTTTACAATAACAATAAAATCTAATTGTGACATGGGATGTAATTGCACATTTCATATGTTCCCTCAGTCAGCAAAAATGTATTTTCAAAGTAAAATAATTTTTGTGTAAAATACTCCCTCCGTCCCAGGATAAAAGTCCTTATTACTATTTTGGGTTGTCCCATGTTAAATGTCTACTTTCTTTTAATAACCAAACTTTTACACATTTTTTCCTATTATGCCCGTAGCATTAAATATCTCATACTTTTCTTATTCTAATTCTCTCTCCATATTTAATGACATTATTATAGACAATTTTGTCATTTTATTCATCTTCTTAATATGCGTGAAAAGTCCACCAGGACTTTTATTCTGGGACGGAGGGAGTATTAAATATGTGTAAAGACTAGTTTACTTTTAAAAGTATACTTAACGAGGATACATTATTTAGAAAAAAAAAACATAAAAATCATTGTTATAATTTCAGGGGGTAAAATCGGTAATTATTTTATACTCTCTACTCTATTTTAATTTTCTCAATTTGCGTAAAATGTATACTATGTACATATTTTTGAGGATTGAGTGTGTATATTAAGAGTGTAACTACGACGTCAAAATTAGATACCTGATTCATATAATATATGGGACCCGCACTATTTACTTGATTTCAATTGTATTTCAGTCGTAATTTGACATGGAATTAGTCTGTATGTTATTAAAGGACAAGTAATTATTTTCAGCAACTCCCGGTTAATCTACGAGCAGAAGCCGCAGATTCGCTCTACTACGAGGCACAATGCCGCATTGAAAATCCGGTCTACGGCTGTGTTGGAACCATAACATTATTACATGAACAAATTAACGATGCACAGAGGGAATTAGCCAAAGCGCAAGCCAAAATCGCCTTTTTACGCCACTCAAATGAGTTTTTAGAAGGAAAAGTAACAACTCAATATGAGCAGCAGCAGCAGCAATTTGGACTGGAAGCGGAACAAACAAACTTTATCAACTCCTTTTTGCCTGAACAAAACGGTGTCGATGAATCGGCGTTGATTCAGTCTTCTAGTTCAAACTGGTTTTACTAAACCATAGCAGCAGCAGAATGAATAAGAAGACTTTGTATTTTGGGTTCTATTTGTTCTTGCATGAGAATAATTAATAAATTGATTTGAGGTTTTTTTAGAAAAAAAAACACTTGTATTAACAGAACATCACAAATACAAAGATAGTCATAAGACAGTTCTAACTCCACAAACACACTAGTGCTACGTTTGAATTGAAAGAATGTAATAGAGTAGGAAATGGAATAGATGAGGGAATGTGATACAATCCTAATCAGGCTCACATCAAACAATAATAACTCAATTCAAGATCTAGTGGTTAATCAAATGATTTTAAATAATTGAGCTGAAAATTATTCAAGAAATTATAATTCAAGCATTATTGGGCCGACTCAATTGGTCCATTCTATTTAAATCACATGCACGAATTTTGGGAGTTGAATTATAATCTGCAGCTTGCAAAGGAATGCTACACTCACGTGTGGCCTACTAAATAACATGAATCAAGTAGACATGTTAGTTGCTTTAATTAAGCATATTTAGTATGGACATACAATTCAGGACATGGAAAGGAATGATTAATATTCATGTGGGCCACGATTTCATATATAGTCAGCAGCCATGCATGCCAAATTGTGGATTTCCTATATATGGGTCATATTTTGGAAGCTAACATATTATAGCCATGCATGCCAAAGGGAACATCCGTGTTATTTTATAATTTTAAATGGAGGAAGGTTTGTTCACACGATAATTTAGCTTCTGAATGCAGCAAGTCAGATACCCACGCGGCAATTGCAAGATCTGAACGCGGCAAGGAAAAATTAGATTAATTTTAAATTCTATTGTAATTAGGATTTCTTTTTAATTAGGATTTCTTTTTCAAATTGACTTCTATTTCCTTATAGCAATTAGGGTTATAGTTTATAAATTCTTATTAGAATTTGGATTGTTTTGATTAGTATAAATAGAGGTTCAAGTTGATGTAATCAAACACATTATTCATTATTATTATTCAATATATTTGTGAGTTTATTCTCTACTTTTGGTTCTTTGAAGAATTCCTATGAACTAGTAATTCCTAGTTATTTCTTTGAGGTTCAATTTGACTTATCATACAATAATTCATAATTGTGTGTGGCGTCTTCTACCCATCAATCGTCGATTGTACCGAGATTACCGCTTCAATATAAGCGAGGGGTCAAGGTGTCGTTGTTGTCCATTCAACGCAGATTTCCGAATGCGAGCAATTGTACCAAGATTACCGTCTACATATAGGCGAAGGGTTAAGGTGTTGCAAGCAATTCACCCAACAATTGTGCTAGAAACGATCCGGGCGACGACCACCTCACGCAAGCGTGCCGTGGAGTCTATCATTTGGTATCAAAGCTAAGCCTTTCTAGCAAGTTACTTATCTTTAATTTTATGTCGAAATATATATTTTAAAAAAAAAGAAAAAAAAGAATAAAAAAAGAAAAAGAAATCATATTTTATTTCCATTGTGCTAACCAAACTTGTAGCACACCATCAAATCATCAAATTCCAACCAAGAGTTCATACCGTCCCATCTTCATCAATTCTAAAACGAAGCTACAATTTACAAATCTGCGGCATACAAGAGGAGTACAAGGCAATCGATCGGTGATTTTGTGGTATTCTGATAGTCACACCATCTATTTTGTTTCGTGATAAGTAATTTTTGAATTGATTAGTAAAATCAAGAATTTTGCTAGGAGAATTCAAAAAGAACCTATTAGAGAGAATATTTGAGGTAAAAGGCTTAGTGGTGAGATTAATCGAGGGTAAAAGCCAATTTATTGAGAGTATACACGAGTGGACCATTGATTCGAGCGAAAACACGTAAGGGAGTGTGTGAGGAAAATTTTTATTTACTAACATTTGTTTTGCAGCAAACATGTATAGCTACAGTTATAAAGGTTCTTATGGGTCTCGAAGGAATACTTTCCAAGGCAATATTTATACAGAGGCATATCTGAGATGGGAGAGAAAAATGGAACAAGAATTTGCCTGTCATAATTACTCCGAGTGGAGGAAGGTCAGACGGGCAGTTCAAGAGTTCTCTGACCATATAATTATATGGTGGCGACTTAGAAAACAAAAACATAGGGAACGTCCGTTCGAGACCTGGGTAGAATTGAAAACAGCAATGAGAAAACGGTTTGCTCTAGTACAGCGTGACAGGAGGGAGGAGTATACATCAAAAGACATGTAGAGCAACCTTCAGGGCAATCTACAGTAGATATTAACAGGAGTGTTCGCACACAAGTAAACAATGTAGATTATTGGATGCAGCTACAATATACTCCTAAGGCGCAAAAGAAACAAGATCAGCCGGGGGAGGTGGAAGAAATTATAGAGTATGCAGTCCAAGGAGAGTTATTGGGTTCGAGTGTTTAAGAAGAAATCCATGATCAAAAGCAAGATGGTGAACATCCGAAAGAAAGTAATCAAGAAGACGAGTTTGTAAAAGGAAATACACGTGGAAATGATCGACAAAAAAGAAATTGTTCAAAAGATTGATAATGTAAAAGAAAAAATTGAAAAGAGTGAGAATGAAAAGAAAAGAGAGATTGAGAAAAAAGAGAATGAAAAGAGTGAGCTTGAAAATAAACGAGAGAAAAACAAACGAGAGGGTGATCACAAAGAAGAGAGAGAAGAAATATGTGACTATGAAAAAGAGAGTGAGTTGGAAAGTGAGTTATATTTTGAAAAGCCAATGATTGTACATTCGTACAAGATGACGATTTTGAATACTAACACTAATGATTCTTCTTTGTCTAGTTCTGTTTTGTCTCTTGTACAGGTTGTTGATGAAATACCACGTGTTATCATTCCGTACCGATCAGCTGATAGTATTCCCGAGGAGACGACGGAGTTACCAAGGCGGGTTGGAGAGTTGGTGAAAGTGGGTATCGTGAGAGAAGACATGAGTTCGTGTGCTAATTATGAGATCATAGTACCTAAGGAGGATGAGACCACGAATTTGTGCATCGATTTTAAATTGGTAAACAAGTATCGTTATTCTTTTTCTTGTTTGGATAATATGCTTGATAGATTACATAGTACTTGTATTTTATTTACACTTGAAGGTGATCATGTGATGACAATTCCTAATCAAATTAGTGTGTATGACTATGATAAATGGGAAATCATTTTAACATGTGAGTTGTTTAGATGGATAGTTATTTCTGTTAGATTAACTGATGCATCTAGTGATTTCATGAGTTATTTAAAACATGTTTTGCATGCTTCCATTGGATTTATTGTTAGCTATTTTGAGGGTAAAATCATCTATATCATAAATTATGGTGGATACTTGATATTTGTTAAGTTAGTTTATGATCATGATATATATTTTCGTTTTTGATGTTGTTACTTGCATGAAATTCATTCTAGGTTTTCTTATCCAAATATTGACTTAGGGTTTCATGCTAGTTAATCTTTACATGAATTATTGTTAGTTGACAATGGTAGTAATCATGTTGTTTCGTTAGAGCAATCTTCATTGCATGATTTGCTATCATATGGTTTTGATTCAAGGAGTGTTTATCATCAAGATGGTTTGCGAGATGAGTTAATTGCATGTTTAGTTAGTTCACTTGGATCAGCCAAGGCATTGCATACTTCCATGGAATTGTTGAATTATATTTTTCATTCTTTCATTGAAAAATTTGTTATTCTCTATTTTGATGATATTCCGATTTATGTCAACAATTTGCAAAATTCTATAGCATGTGTTGATTTTGTTTGTCATAATAAGTATGCTATTGAGTTTGTATCTTGTGAAGTTGGTTGTGACATTTTTACTCCGTTGACAACATTATTTGTTCTTTATTGTGTTAATGTCAATGGAAAGAGAAAGGTTGGTTGTGTTTTGCAGATTCGTGATAGGATCATATTCATCGAGAGAAACATGGATCGTGCAATTTAATTCGATCAATGCATTGAGAGTCTACATGGAAGTGTTTTGAATATTGTTTTAGTAGACTATGCATATGATTTTGGTTTATTTACTTTCTTTGTGATTAGACAAAAGGAACTTATTGATTTGTTTTGTTTTGTGTTTAATCCAGGAATTCAAGAAACTTTGCGGGAGAAGGATTACGAATTTCAAGTGTTGATATTTGATCCAGGTGTATTGACGAATGTGTTTCTACAAAGGATTGAGATCCTTATATTGACTTTTGATCCGGGGATTCGTCACTGGGAGAATCTACCACATTAAGAGTTTTGCGTGATGATTTTTGATCCAGGAGGATATAAGACTTTTCATACTCTTTCTTACTTTGCATTCATGATTATTTTAGTGGATAGTAGATTAGTTTATATAATTAGTATTTTGGGAGTAATTGGTCTACAAATTATAAATTCGAGAGAAAAGTCATACATTGCTATGTTCTTGGTGGGAGTTGGAGTTTTTGTTGCTTATATATGTCATTTACAAGTTGAGTTTTGGCATTATGTTTGGTTTGATGCTACTAACTTAGTTTGTTTTTTTTATGTAGAAGCAATTTTGTGTTTGAATCATTTTCGAGAGGACGATGTGCCAGATTTGAGGAAAAATCCTTTTGAAGATGAGGGGAATGATACAATCCTGATCAGGCTCACATCAAACAATAATAACTCAATTCAAGATCTAGTGGTTCATCAAATGATTTTAAATAATTGGGATGAAAATTATTCAAGAAAATATAATTCAAGCATTATTGGGCCGACTCAATTGGTCCATTCTATTTAAATCACATGCACGAATTTTGGGAGTTGAATTATAATCTGCAGCTTGCAAAGGAATGCTACACTCACGTAGGGCCTACTAAATAACATGAATGAAGTAGACATGTTAGTTGCTTTAATTAAGCATATTTAGTATGGACATACAATTCAGGACATGGAAAGGAATGATTAATATTCATGTGGGCCACGATTTCATATATAGTCAGCAGCCATGCATGCCAAATTGTGGGTTTCCTATATATGGGTCATATTTTGGAAGCTAACATATTATAGCCATGCATGCCAAAGGGAACATCCGTGTTATTTTATAATTTTAAATGGAGGAAGGCTTGTTCACACAAAAATTTAGCTTCTGAATGCATCAAGTCAGATACCCACGTGGCAATTGCAAGATCTGAACGCGGCAAGGAAAAATTAGATTAATTTTAAATTCTATTGTAATTAGGATTTCTTTTTAATTAGGATTTCTTTTCCAAATTGACTTCTATTTCCTTATAGCAATTAGGGTTATAGTTTATAAATTCCTATTAGAATTTGGATTATTTTGAGTAGTATAAATAGAGGTTCAAGTTGATGTAATCAAACACATTATTCATTATTATTAGTCAATATATTTGTGAGTTTATTCTCTACTTTTGGTTCTTTGAAGAATTCCTATGAACTAGTAATTCTTAGTTATTTCTTTGAGATTCAATTTGACTTATCATACAACAATTCATAATTGTGTGTGGCGTCTTCTACCCCATCAATCGTCGATTGTATCGAGATTACCCCTTCAATATAAGCTAGGGGTCAAGGTGTGGGGGTATGGGTGGGGTGGAGGTGTTGGGTGTGGGGGTATGGGTGGGGTGGGGGTTGGGGTTGGGGTGTGGATGGGTGGGGGGTAAGAGGTGTATACATAATCACATAATATTATTTTTTTGGGTTGGGTGGGGGGGTGGGGTGGGGGTGGGGTGATGGTAAGGGTGTATGCTAAATCACAAATATTATTTTTTGGGTGGGGTGGGGGTGGGGTGGGGGTGGGGTGGGGGTGGGGTGTAGGTGGGGTGGGGGTGTGGGTGGGTGTATACATAATCACATAATATTATTTGTTTTGGGTGGGGGTGTGGGTGGGGGTGGGGGTGGGGATGTGTGGGGGGGTGGGGGAGTGGGGGTGTGGGTGGGGTGGGGATGTGTGGGGGGTGGGGGAGTGGGGGTGTGGGTGGGGGTGGGGTGGGGGTGGGGTGGGGGTGGGGGTGGCAGGTGGCTCTGCTCCTCTTTCGTTCGCCTCTGCTCCTCCTCTTTCGCAGATCGATAAATTGATTGAATGAAAAAACATGGAACCCTATTTTATTTTTAAGGGGCATATTTGTTAATTACTTAAAAATAATAGATGGAATAAGTTATTCCTGACCCCCCTTCCAAGAATAAAAATTATAATTTTAAGTTAACACCTATTCCACTAGGAATACATTATTCCGTTGGAATAAACAAACCAAACAACATTTTTATCATTCCAATAGAATGATTCATTCCATTCTCCCTCCTATTCCATCGATCCAAACGTAGCATAGGAGTTTTTCAAAACATATCTAGGAATAGATTTACCCTCCAGATCAAAAGATAGATAGTCAGCCTCAAAAGGAGGAGGATCTTAAATGTTTGCAAAAGGTTGTCTTGAGTCCTCGCCATTCTAGTAATATATATGATCTACTAGCCTATTTGCTTCCTGAAATACCGGTTGAACCTTGACGATCCAATCCCTTGTCAGCAGGTTCCTATAAGAATCCAGTAAGTTTATTAGAATTGAATCAGAGGGATTTGGATTGCATATAAGATGAAGAATTTCTGATGCATCCGATTCTATGATAATGTTTTTGAATCCCATTCGCCAACACAGAGAAAAACCATCATGGATGGCCCAAAGTTCAGCTAGAGAGACTGGAACTCCGTGCAGTTTTCTCGATATACCTACAATCCATTTGCTCATGTGATTTCTTATGACTGCTCCAGCCCCTGCATTACCATTTTTATAAACACTCCCATCAGTATTGATTTTAACCACACCAGGAGGAGGAGGAGACCAAAAAACATGAGTAACTGTTCTGATATTTTTTTTATTTGGCTTGTGTTTGGTCCCAGAAATTTAAAGCTGTAGGCATGCATATAAGTATTGTTTATTAATGCTTTCAAGGAATATGAGGGAGGAGAAAACATGAATTTATTTCTATGAATCCATAAATTCCAGAGAACAAAGAAAAAAATCATGTACCAAGGGAATATTGTTGGTGAAAATCAATACGCTTAAAAATACGCAAGTGCACGTGGTCAACAAGTAATATAGTAGTGAATAAAGTATCGTTTCCACGAGGACAAAATATCAAGAATCTTAACTTCACAAGTATCAATTTTGTATTAACCCTAATTTTATTAAACTAATCAATTCAATGGTTTCAAATTATATAAAAAAAACTAAATTAATAAAGAAATTAACTATCACAAAACAGACACCAATAATGAAATCGAGAATTTCAAACAATAATTAGAGAATTAGACTTATGATTTCACCCTGAGTTTCACTCTAATTTTCAAACCATTATTCCAACTCAATTCAATATTCCAGTTTATTAATCAAGAGCACGAACGTAGTAAGAGCCACCTCTCGATGCACTAATACCATATTAACATCAATCCACAATTAAGATAGAAACCCGTTAAACACCTAAATTAACCAACTCACTATATCTCTATGTGAACTGCAATCAAAAAGGTTGAAGTTTAAGCTCTCTATACGATTACATGTGATGCCAAGCGTATCTCTACCTTAACAATAATCACAAATCTGCTATCGACAAATTCATGACACATGCTATATTAACTAGGTCTAGATTCGAATCTCCTCTCTCGATTACTTTCAAATCCACAAAGAACTGTTGATCAGGCAATTCATAAATTCACACACAAATTAACATAGATAAACTGAAAATATCTTATTGAATTGAAAATCAAAGTTATAGAATCATCGTTACGCCCAAAGATCCATCATTAGATGGTAATGCTGCAGCTTCAACCCATTTTGAGACGTAATCCACCACGAGCAGAATATACTGATTGCTCAAAAATTATGGGAATGGTCCCATGAAATCGATGCCCCGTACATCAAAGATTTCCACTTCAAGAATTGTTTATAGGGGCATCTCATTCCGTTTCGATATGTTTCCCACCCTTTGGCATCTGTCACACATTTTCACAAATTGGTGGGCGTCTTTGAACAGCGTAGGCCAATAAAACCCGGATTGAAGAACTTTCGCCGCGGTACGCTCACTCCCGTAATGTCCACCGTATGCCGATGAATGACATTCTTGTAATATGCTGTGGACTTCACTGTATGGGATACATCGTCAAATCATCTTATCGGCACAGTGTTTGAATAAGTATGGTTCATCCCACATGTATCACTTGACATCATGCAGAAACTTCTTTTTCTGTTGTCGTGTAAGATCCGGTGGAAGCATCTTGCTTACCACATAATTCGCTAAGTCTGCATACCACGGAAATTCTGCATTCACCCCAAATAACTGCTCATCCGGGAATGTCTCGTTGATCACGCATCTATCATCATCCTTTTTCTTCGGATTTTCCAGCCTTGACAAATGATCAGCAACTTAATTCTCCGTCCCCTTTCTATCTTTAATTTCTAAATCAAACTCTTGAAGTAGGAGAATCTATCGGATAAGGCGTGGCTTCGCATCTTTTTTCGCGATTAAGTACCAAATCACCGAATGGTCCGTGTAGACTATTACCTTAGTCCCGATCAAGTATGCCCAGAATTTGTCGAATGCGTATACCACTGCAAGCAATTCTTTTTCCGTAGTAGTGTAGTTCATTTGAGTCTCTGTGAGTGTTTTGCTTACATAGTATATGGTGTGAAACACCTTGTCTCATCTTTGGCCCATAACAGCCCCAACCGCATAGTCGCTCGCATCATACATAAGTTTGAATGGCATTTTCCAGTCTTGTGCGACTATCACGGAGGCTGTAGTTAATTTCTTCTTCAATAGGTCAAACGCAGACTTACATTCCGCAGTAAAGCTGAAAGTGGCATCCTTCTCTAAAAGACTGCATAGAGGTTTTGCAATCTTAGAGAAGTCTTTTATGAATCTCCTGTAGAACCCAGCATGCCCCAGAAAACTTCTAATTCCCTTAACTGAGCCCGGTGGAGGTAGTTTCTCGATCGTGTCCAACTTTGCCTAGTTCACCTCCAATCCTTGAGCCGACACCTTATGTCCCAAAATTATGCCCTCTTCAACCATGAAGTGGCATTTTTCCCAATTCAGTATGACGTTTGTATCCTTACACCGCTGCAATACCATGACCAGATTCTCTAAGCAAGTGTCAAAATTGTCCCCATAGACCGAGAAATCGTCCATAAAGACTTCAACGTTCTTCTCCACCATATCCGAGAAAATAGCCATCATACACCGCTGCAAAGTTGTCGGTGCATTGAACAGTCTGAATAACATTCTCCTGAATACAAAGGTGCCGTAAGGGCAAGTGAATGTTGTCTTTTCTAGATCCTCAGGAGCGATAGCAATCTGATTATATCCCTAATATCCATCCAATAAGCAGTAAAACTCATGTCCTGCTAACCTGTCTAACATTTGATCAATAAAAGGTAGAGGGAAATGATCCTTCCGGGTTGCCTTATTCAATCTCCTATAATCGATGCACACCCTCCAACCTGTTACTGTCCTTGTTGGAATTAACTCATTGTCCTCATTCTGAATTACCGTCATTCCCCCTTTCTTAGGCACACAATGAATCGGACTTACCCATTTACTGTCGAAAATTGGATATATGACACCGACATCCAATAATTTCAGAATTTCCTTCTTAGCTACTTTCTTCATGATTGGGTTAAGTCGACGTTGGTGCTCCACCGATGGACTTGCATCATCCTCCATCAGAATCTTGTGCATGCAAAATGATGGGCTAATGCCTTTTATATCCGCAATCGTCCATCCAATCGCTGATTTGTGATCCCTAAGCACCCTCAGTAACTTTTCTTCCTGCAATTCATTATGTGCAGCAGAAATAATTACAGGTAAAGAATTTAAATCGCCTAAATATGCATACCTGAGATGTTTAGGGAGTGACTTAAGTTCCAACGTCGGTGGCTCCTCCAATGATGGTTTCAATTTTTCTGCAACTGTCTCCTCGGTGTACAAAGGTTCAACCGGTGCTCTGAATCGGCCAACTCGTGGCAAAGAGTTTAGCATCTATAATAAGTCCACAAATTCTAGGTCATCTTTTTCTTCATCCCCCAATAAGGTTGTTTCTAACGGATCATTGATCAATCTCTTGTTAATATCTTCACTGGTAATTTGCTCAATTAAATCCATTCGATAACACTCTTCCTCGTCCGTAGGATATTTCATGGCCTTGAACACATTGAATTTTAATTCTTAATCTTGGACCCTCATTGTCAGTTCTCCTTTTTGCACATCTATGAGTGTCTGTCCCATGGCCAAGAAGGGTCTCCCTAGGATGATCGAGATGTTCTTATCTTCATCGAAATCCAGTATGATAAAGTCTGCAGGGAATATGAACTTATCCACTTTTACCAAAATGTCCTCTACAATGCCTCTCGGATATGTGACTGACCTATTCGCCAACTGCAATGAAATGTTCGTAGGCTTTGGCGCGGGCAAACCCAATTCTGAATATACTGATAATGGCATCAGGTTTATACTTTCCCCCAAATCACATAAGCACTTGTTAAAAGACATCTTCCTGATCCTGCACGGGATAGTAAAGCTCCAAGGGTCTTTGAGTTTTGGTGGAAGCTTTTTCTGTAACACTGCACTACACTCCTCTGTTAGTGCCACTGTTTCAAAGTCTTCCCATTTCTTCTTCCTCGACAGAATTCCCTTAATAAACTTCGCATAACTCGGCATTTGTTCTAGGGCCTCTGCGAATGGGATGTTAATCTGGAGTTTCTTGAACACATCTAAAAACTTTGCGAACTGCTTATCTGATTTCTGTTTTTGGACCCTCTACTGAAATGGCGGTGGGGGATAAACAATTGGCTCACTGTTTAACTTTGTTTCCTCATTTTTGTTACCCTCCACTGCGTTACTGTCATCAACTTTTTCCTCTGGTGTTGCTAAATTTTTTGCACTATTCCCACCAAGGTGTTTTCCATTTCTCAACATAACTGCTTGACATTGCTCATGATTACCCTTCGAATTTCTTTTGGTGTCGCTAGGTAATGTTCCTTGTGGTCTATTCTTTAATGCCAATGCAATTTGAACTATCTGATTCTCTATATTTTTGATAGCAATAGCTTGATTTTTCATAGCCAAATCGTTGCTAGTCATGTACCTTGCCCATGATTCCTCCCCATCGGATTTCCTGTCCTGTTGTTGAATCTGTTGTGGATGACTATGAAAACCAGGGGGATATGATGGTCGTGGAGCTTGAGTTTGCTTATTATTGCTCCATGAGAGGTTTGGGTGGTTCCTATTCCCCTAGTTGTAGGTGTTTTGGTAGGTATTTTGCGGAATTTTGTTGTAGTTTCCTATGAACTGAACGGATGCTGGATTTATTGCACACTGTTCTGTCGGATGATCCCCTGCACACAATTCACATACTACCATAACCTACTGAACTTGAGCCCCTGCTATCGTATTCACCCTCTCATTCATCGCATCAAACTTCATGGATAGTGCAGAAAGAGTTGTTTGTGTAGCTGTTACTCCATCTAATTCCAAGATCCCAGCCGCCTTTGCCTGTGTCATTCTTGTTGTGGGCCACTCGTAGTTATTTGTCGACATTATTTCTATCAAATTGTAGGATTCCTCATAACTCTTGGCCATAAATGCACCGCCCGATGCCGCATCAATGCTAGTTCTGACATTTCCATGTAGCCCGTTATAGAAGGTGTTCATTTGTAACCACTTGGGCAATCCATGATGTGGGCATTTTCTGAGTAATTCATTGTATCTCTCCCATGACTAATATAGTGACTCTCCATTCTGCTGCTCAAACATTGTGATGTCATTCCTCATTTTCGCAGTCTTCGCTGGTGGGAAAAATTTGGCATGAAATTTTTGAGCCAAATCCTCCCACGTGGTGATCGAACCCGGCGGTAAAGAATGTAACCAACTCTTTGCCTTGTCCCGTAAAGTGAATGGGAACAAGCGAAGTCTTACTGCCTCATCCGACACCCCATTGTACTTGAATGTGTCGCACATCTCCAGAAAACTGATCAAATGCTCATTCGGATCGTCGTTTGCCATTCCCCCAAACTGACTTGAGTTCTGCATCATCTGAATGGTCCCAGGCTTTATTTCAAAAGTGTTTGCAGCTATTGCAGGCCTAGTAATGCTCGACTGCAGATCAGTCACCCTAGGTGTGGCAAAATCCCTCAACGCTTTCTGGTCTTCGGCAGCCATCATTTCTTCCTTATCAGAATTTTCAAATTCGTTCCTCGTTTCCTCAATCCACTTACTCAACTTTTAAAATCGTCTGTCAATGTCGTCCTCAAAAGGAAGCAAGTCTGGATGTTTAGATCGTGTTTGCATAAACCAATGTCGAAAACCTGAAATAGAGAAAACAAAAATAAAAATGTTTAAGTAAAACTGGACTAGTTAAACTGATATTGTAAAAACAAATATTAAAATCTCGGCTAAAAATATTATTGTTAACCAACTCACTATATCTCTATGTGAACTGCAATCAAAAAGGTTGAAGTTTAAGCTCTCTATACGATTACATGCGATGTCAAGCGTATCTCTACTTTAACAATAATCACAAATCTGCTATCGACAAAATTCATGACACATGCTATATTAACTAAGTCTATATTCGAATCTCCTCTCTCGATTCCTTTCAAATCCACAAAGAACTGTTGATCAGGCAATTCATAAATTCACACACAAATTAACATAGATAAACTGAAAATATCTTATTGAATTGAAAATCAAAGTTATAGAATCATCGTTACGCCCAAAGATCCATCACAAGTCTAATAAATAAATTAGTTCATAACGAATGAATTAAAAACTGAATAATTTGTTGAAAACATCATCCCAATTACAAATAGATGAAAGAAAATAGGAATTATGGAAAACCCCTTCACGTAGCCTCGATTTGCAACCGTCGTGATAATCTCCGAAAATTACTTCTCTAACGTTCGCTCTTCAATCCTTGAAATCGCTCTTGAATTCTCCATTTTGTGTTGTATGATCGTTGTTTTTCAACGTAAAAGCCAGATCTCCTCTCTTCTGGCCGAGTCCTTCTTTTTATTAGAGTCCAAACGCACCAGCCAAGCCCATCAAATCGAGCCCCAATAGAAGTCGAAACCAAACAGGACAGTTACAGGAAACGGGACCCCCGCCCCGGCGGGGAGTACAGGTACAAACAAGCCCGCCCCGGCGGGCATAGCTACTGTCTTCAAATTTTTCAAGCTCCAACTTTTTTCCACTTTTACTCCAAAAAATCCACCTTTCCTCACCAATTGCATCCATGACCACCCTACACATAAAATATCACAAAACTAGTAAAAACGAACATAAAACATAAAAATAACTACGAATTTAAACTTGAAATGAATATTGATTCGTGTATATAAAATCCACTTATCACATATGAGTCTCCTTATTATGCATAGATGTATTCCTTTTAATCCAGACTTCTAAATTTCCTTGGAAATGTTTTTGATAAGCATCTCCATAATCTTACAGTGAGTAGAGGCAAACCAAACTAGATTTGATTTAGTAGGAAGATGGTTATGGATTACTTTTCAAAAGAAGATCTGAATTTTAGGGGGAATATTTAGAAGTTAAATCCATAACCAATTGTCCACATTTCTATCCTTCCTAATAAGAGAAGCATATGCAGATTTAACAGAACAATGTCCCTTGGTAAAAGGCCACAAGGGTTTGTCCTTAGTTTAAATATTCAGGCAAATTGGTATAGAACACTACAACAAAGAGGCTTATCAGCGACCGCCTATCAGCGACTGCCTATCAGCGACCGCCAATGGTCGCAGATGGATATTTGTGACCGAATGCGATCGCTGATAATAGTCGTAGGTAATCTAGTCGCTGGATGGACACCAGCGACCAGTAATAGCGACCGCTTTATTAGCGACCACACTCAGCGACCGTGTCCGTCGCTATTCTGACTTATGCTGAGTCAGTTGTCAGGTGTGACGTGGCACACATGGCAACGACCACAGCGGTCACTAGATTCCAACAAGGTAATGCGTTCGCGGATACAGAGTTAGCGACCGCATGCGGTCGCTGATGATCTTTTTTTTTTAAATTTTTTTGCCTATTTTCTTGATTTCCCAAAAATAACCTGTTGTACCTGCTTTCAATCCCAACACAGCAGTATATACAAGCATCCATATTAACATCCATCCATGATATAACTACTATATAATAAACATTGATCATCCATGAATAAACATTCATCCAACAGAATATAATTTTAAACATTCATCCAACACAATACAATCGATATCGTAAACATCCATATAAACCAATACAATTGTCCGAAGAATGAATCTAAAAGAGTACAAGGCTTTAAAAATCTAAAAAAACAAGTATAGGCGCTCTTCATGGATCATCCAAATTATGATCCTATAATTAACAAAATAATAAAACATATATGTTACATGTGTTGATATTGCTACAACGTACTTAGGGAAAGCTAAACAATAGACAATGTAGTGAAACATATAAGTAAGACAGTGACTCAGATACTATAAACATATAAGACAATATAGCTAAACAATAAATGATATATATATATATATATACCTGGTCGTCATTCTGCTGATGCTGCTGCTCCTGTCGCCACTGCTTCCTCCAACTCATCATGACTCAGAGACTGCAGATGCCTGCCTAGTATACGAAGAAGATCAAGATCCTGACAAATCGCTCTCACACAGTCAGCAGGCGTATGATAGGCTGGATAACCTGATGACTGTGTAGACTGGGTGGCAAAGCTGCCTGTGCCACTGATGGTCGGGCGCCGTTTTTGTCCTTGGCCTTTGACATAATTTTTCTTCACGATGGATGCCCTCTCCCATAATTCTTGATCAATCGACGGACGAGGTGTGCCTTCAGGATAGCGCTCGTTCATTAAGCCCTTATAAGTGTCCTATCAGAAGATGAACAATTAAATAGTTAAAAATAAATAAAAAATTACTCAAAAAGGTCGTCACAATTTATAAATAACATATTAGGATAAAGTGAACTTATTACCGCTATCTGAACAGCCTCAGGCAGACCATCGCGGGTGGCCACATACACATCCAACCAATTGATAGGTTGACCTTGAGACTGAGACTCCTACAATTCATTTTCTCATATTATTATGTAAACATATGATATTTTAGTTTACAAAAGATGAATGTAAACATAAAAACAAATAACTAAGCCAATAAGCTTGCTATACATACGTACCCTTGCAGTAATATGCTGCAGCTGTGATATATTGTCGCCCTTGTACGTGCCTTTTACCTTTTTGCCTTCAGATACACCTGAGGATCTGTTCGAGGAGGCAGTCTTGCGTCTTTTGACCCATGACTCATCTATCCACTGGTCACACATCTGCACCCATATGGGATGTGCGCACCACCAGGGACTATGCTCATGCATATACTGGTCACCCTGTCCCGAATGGTCAATCTCATCATTATGCAGGGCTTTTTGTCGTTCCTTGTTCAGATTATCTTTAGTTCGAACAGCGCACTTTTTCCAGAACATTGTCTGAATAACTGATGCATGTGTGTCGTCCCATCTATACCGCTTCTGCAAATAAAACAACAATAATAATATTAAAATTGCTATATTATATTACCATAATCCAACATTACTAAACAATATTATTTGATTAACTATGTATTATCTATCAGAGTGATAAAAAAATAAACTTGAAATTCAGCCCAAACTGCATCCTTATGGGCGAGAGGTGTGCTCACCCATGTAATCACTGGTGTATGCCAGTTCTGTAAGCATAATTGTGAAATGCACTTCACAATTTTACTATCTTGAAAATCACTACAATATACAATAATTTACAGTCATATATAGCCTTAATGTTCAAGTTATATAGCCATTTGACTTATATATGAAAACAATTAGGCAGGGTCTCCCCTATAATATGGACTATCTACATGCACGAGGGCATGCATACTTGACCAATTTTAGGGCATAATTTAGGAAAATCCAATATTAGTAGCAACAATAAGAAGCCCAAAAATTGTCCCAATTTCAGCAATATCAACAACAATTTATCTAAATTCAGCAACAATATATTCAGCAGTAATGTTATATTCAAAATTTTTCCAAATTTCAGCAAATGTTATTCAGTAATAAAAAATTATCCAACTTCGGATAATCTCATATTAAAACATGAATCTTTCTAATACCACTAGTAGTATTACGTACTCTAGGAAGTAGGAAGAGAAGCTGCATAAATTTGGTAGTTATTCTTATATGTCTCCACTACAAAGGCATTAGAATATAGTAGAGGTTAAGGATGGGATGGGGCGCGACCGGAATTACACATCGTACCCCATTTCAAGCCCGCGTCATTTAATTCGGGGATTAAATTTTAATAATCATCTACATTTCTGTGTTGTGAGGATTTTAATCCTCCACGGGAAATTTATACCATCGCCGAAAATTTAATCATGTTTTAGTGTTGGATAAGATTAAGAAAAATCAAATAATAATAATATATAAACGCATACATGGACAGATATTTTAATTATGTAATATATACTACTATAAATATTAATTTAATTAATATATAACTACTCAGGAGCAGATATGGGACGGAAAAAAATAAAAATAAATATAATCTCCTCCTCATCTTCATAAATAATATTTGATGATTCTTCATTCTCGATTTTCTTCTCATTCTTCCAAATGACTTAAGAATCAGCTTGAGGAGTGGCGAAATTATCATCCCTAGTAGGGGTACATGACAGAACACCAAACAGGCTAAATATAGTTTGGGTATGTGGAAGTTACCGTCAAAATCGCGCGCAGATCTGGGTTACCGACGGTGGTGAAGGCGTCGGCAGGTGATGTCGGTGGTGAAGGCATCGGCGGCAGCGGCAGTCTTCCTCCCTCTTCTCTCTCCCCTTACTCCCTCTTCTCCCTCTTCTTTTCTCCCTCTTTTTTTCTTCTGTTCTGGATCGAGAGTGACGAACTGATAATGGTTTATTGAAATACATCCGCGACCGCTATCAGCGACCGCATGCGGTCGCTGATTTTAAATAATGTGGAAGTATCAGCGACCAAATGCTGTCGCGGTTATATAGTGGTCGCAAACAAGTAGCGCGCCAACATTTCCAACCAATATTTTGGAGGTAAAAATGAACCTGCGACCGAATAGCGACCGGGATCGGTCGCTAACATAATCTAGCGACCAAATTCAAGTGCGGTCGCTAATGTTGGTCGCTACAAATCCTATCTGCGACCACAAAATGCGGTCACTGATAAGTTTAGTCGCTGTTAGAGCATTTTCTTGTAGTGAAAACTGTAATACCCGTAAATCTCTACGTATTATTAAATGAATATATTAATGGAAATACTATTTATGTGAAAATAAGTGTTATTGATTTAAGAGTTGGATAATACAATTGATTGTATTTGATCAATGCATGTTAAGATGTGTGAAGTGACAAAGAGATTTGTGAAATGCCTTGTGTGGCCTAATGCGAAACGAGAAAATTCACTAAGTAAGTTAACCCGGGAATTTGGAAGACTCGTAGCAACACTCGTAAACGAGAAAATGCCTTGTATGATCATGAGATTCTATATAGATAATCAATACACTCGTAGACTCGTAGCAACACTCGTGAGGACATCATTTCATGTTATACAAAACAAGTTAGCATCAAAAACTGGCACAGGCAGAAACTACACCAGTCTTGGCACTGTCAGGTCACGGCGCAGCTGCGCCGTCCCAGTAGTACAAATTGGCGCAGCTGCACCATCAGTCAGTTTGAGTTGGTTACTTTCTACTATACCACTGAATTGGGGGACATTAATGTTATATGTATAACATGGGTGAAACCATAGGATAGGAGTATGTTGCAATGAAAAATGTTATGTCCGACAAAGGAATTATTAAATCATTAATTAGTATTAATTAATTATGGGAAATGGACTTCTTTGTAATTAATTAATAATATGTGATTGTTATTATTTGCAATATATAATTAATGAATACGAAAATCCATAAACTACATTAATCAATTGTTGGATTAATTAATATTGGTATTAATTAATTAAGGAAGTGCATGATTTATTTAACATGAATAAGTAAGTTAGTAATATAATAATAATATTATATTCACCGTTATGTGCATATGAGTACTGCTAATACAACTATACTATATAGTGTAGTGTGACATTGTGTGACTATATATTAAACTATAGTATTTTAAGTGGTAATTAATCAAGGAAGTGAATAAATTATTTAATTGACATAAATAAGTAAGTTAATAATATAATAAGGTGATAATATGGTTATGGGAATGGTAGAGATAATTATGGAACTACCCGGACAATAATACATGACTGCATTATTTTATTGCTTATATTTAATGTACATGGACTATATGATGTGAGTGTATAATCAATCCCTAAATTCTCCTTATATGGTAACACTTGGACATTAAAACCATTTTTATGATAAAGTAACTGAATGTGTACAAGTGTAGAGCTAAGTGTTGCTAAGAATTTCTACTTGTCCCAATTTTAGTGTCACCAAGTACATGAATAGTCACTCAATGCTATAATATGTAATCTCCAAAAAGGCTAAGAGCTAGGTGATGATGGCTGAGCTTGAGGGTGGTTGGCCAACCATTGTTTCTTGGCATTGCACTATGAATTCAAGTTCCGAGTAACACAATTGTCCAGTCCACACTCCTTCTATAAATGGCAGTCATGTTATCAGTGGTGTTGCTTGGAAATTGTCTGAGATTTTGCTAATTAGGAGTTGAGAGCATACAAGAAATCTAAGAGCTTAGGAGTTCAGTTAGAGCAAGTGCATTGCATATTACAAAGATATAATTCCATTTCTTGCCTTCCATTTTCGTTTCTGTTAACAGAGTTCATAAGTGTTAAAAATTTAATTTCTTGAATTCATGGAAATGGATGTTAGTATGATGGAGTAATGTTCATATAGTTGTTATATGACCTTACAAGCATGTTTAAACTGATAAATAAGTGTTTGAGAATGATTTTGTAAGTAAATTTTGTGTTTGGGCTAAACAGTTGCCGACGTTACTATTTCTGCGCCTGAACCAGGCACGGCACAGCTGCGCCACATTTGTATTGAGGCGCAGCGCAGCTGCGCCGGTTGCTAATTTTAGTTGGAGCCTCTGTTTTGCAATCTGATCCATGTTAGTTAAATATTATGCCTTATAATAGTATGCAAGCATGTGTATGATGTATATGTGGATATGATAACTTAATGTGAGTATGTTTAGACTAGATTCACATGAATAACAAAAGTGTATGATTTTAAATGGATTTAGGAACTTAGAAATGAACTTAATATGCATATATTCCATGTATACATACTCACTTTGCAAGCATGTTAGTATGACTTAGAAATGTATGAATAAACCATTTGCTTGTGTTGTGTGATTAGAAAAGGAACATGAGTATGTTGAACCTACTAGTAAGCCTTGAACGTGAATTATTGTCAAAATACCTTGAGGATTTGAATCTGACTTCTGTGATCGTGTTTGATGATGCTCTTAGACTCACTCATGTAGTATAAACGTATATATACCATGCTTGTATATCTCATTTCAAGAAAAGCACAAACGAAGCCTATTTTCAACTAAAGCGGTATTAGTTGCACATATATATGTTATGAATGCTCGTATGCATGCTTAATATGGGAGTTATAACTATCTTGTATGTTAGAGAGCAAGCATAATAAGTTTTGTGATTTCATGACCCTAACTTGTTGAAATAGTTAATTTAGGAAAATGTTATTATGAAAAGGAACCTAGATTAACTTGATAAGCATGATAAGACCTTTAATATAACATATATAGCATGTGTGATTATTTTGGTCAAGCCGGACAGAAACCACAAGGCAGCAGCTGAGTCTTGGCATGGCCAGAGGACGGCGCAGCTGCGCTGGTCCTAGGCTTTGCCATGGCGCAGCTGCGCCGGGCAGCAGTCATGTTTAAGTTCGATTTTGGGTCTGATGTTTGAAGCATGCCTATATGATGTCTTTAACTTGTAATATATGATCAACATGCTATGTAATGTGTTAAGGAACATGACATGTGGTAGAAATAAAGGTTGTTCATAACTTTCGAATAATAAGACCAAAAGGATGTTTACATGATATCAAAACAAAGTTACGTGCGTTGAACTTGTGATGATGTATAAACTGATTTTGTACCATATTTGAGTACTTGAGTCATGTCAAGCTTGATTAAGTACTGTGTTAGCTAATGAACTTTGTATACATATAATACGCTATAAATAGGATTTGAAAGGTTGAGTTATTAACGTGGATAAACTACGCTTAAGGCAAGTTTCTCTAACCTTACTCAAATTTATATTGAGCAAGTATCCGAACTCTACTATTATTGTTGTGCAACATCATTGCATTATGTTGTTCGACAAATACCGTAAGGTTACCCATTTCGAATAAAAGTTACATTACATTCTCGTTCAAATGAGCTAGTATGTTAAACCCTCACTGCAAAAAAATGGGCCTTTAGCAACGATTTTTCGGGCAACGACTCTATAAGTCGTTGCTAAAAGTATATGTTTAGCAACGAAATTTGTCCTTCGTTGCAGATTGTGTCAGGCTTTCACTTTTTGGAACGAAATTCATAAGTCGTTGCAAAATTTCGTTGTTAATTCATTGGCGGGAAAAAATTTCGTTAGAAATTCGTTGCAACATTTTCAGGCACTTGATTTCCCGTCATCGTGGGCAACGAAAGTTTTTTTGTTGCTAAAAATGGGGCTTTAACAACGATTTTTCAAGCAACAACTTTATAAGTAGTTGCTAAAAGTGTATGTTTAGCAACGAAACTTTCCTTCGTTGCAGATTGTGTCATGCTTTCACTTTTTGCAATGAAATTCATAAGTCGTTACAAATTTTGGAAACAAAATTCGTTAGAAATTCGTTGTAAAATTTCTAACCACTTGATTTCTCCTCATCGTGGGTAACGAAAATTTTTTTTGTTTCTATATTTTGTTGCCTAATATGGACCACATTCATTGGCAACAATATTTATTTTCGTTGCATATCTTACACAACTTTTGGCAACAACTATTAAAATTTTTCCTTAAATTAAGATAATCTCAATAAGCATGGTTTTATAAGACCATATTCGGTATTCGGAGAATTGTGAAAAAAATATTCATATTTAGTATTTAAAAATTATATCCAAATGCAAAACATATTTGAACCTGTGACCTATCATTTGGAACTTTGGTCATTTGACCGCTGGAACAACACAAATTATATCTTAATATCTTGCAAGGATTAATATTTATATCAAAACATGAGATTTTCCCCATATATTCCTTTCTTCTCATTCACTACATATCATTAATATAATCTCAAGAAGTTATATACTATAATAATAATAATAATAATAATAATAATAATAATAATAATAATAATAACAACAACAACAATAATAATAATAATAATACTAATAACAATAATAATAATAATAATAATAATAATAATAATAATAATAATAAAGTTGCACCAATGGTGTGTAAGTTTTTTGTAACTCCCATTTTTCAAATTCTCTTTTTTCTTGACTTGTATTTTTTTTATAATCAAATATTAATTTCTCTTTATATCTTGTATTAGAGGGTGTTTGGCAATGACTTATAAGTTGGTTAAACTAAGTTATAAGTCATTTGTTATTATTTAGTGTTTGACAATAACTTAAATTTTAACTTTTTTTTACTTATAAGTCATTATTAAATTTTTTTCATGCTTCATGTGCTATATTTTTTTATTATTATTACTATTATTATTACTATTATTATAATTATTATTATATTTACTATTATTATTATTACTATTATTATTATTATTATTAGAATAATTATTACTAATCTTATAATTATTATTTTTATTATTATAATAATTATAATTATTACTATTATTATAATTTCTATTATTATTGTTGTTGTTGCTGTTGTTATTATTATTATTATTATTATTACTATTATTATAATAATTATTGTTACTATTATTATTGTTATTATTGTTGTTATTATCATTACTATAATAATAATAATTATTATTATAATTATAATAATTATTATAATTGTTAGTATTAATTATAATTATAATAGTACTAATAATAAAAAAGCATGGCCCGACCCCTGGGCTTTTTAAAAAACAAAATAAAATAATGCTCTCCTTGAGAATTGAACTCTAGACCTCCCACTCTCCTTGAACAAATGCTCAAACCAACTAAGTTATAAGGATTTTTTTATTAAAAAGTCAGTTACCCGACACTAAAATACTAAAAAGACTAATTACATATTTACATCAAATACTAAAAATACTTATAAAAAAAAACTAAAATACTAAAAAAAATCAAATTAAAAAAATACTAAAATTCAAAAAAATGCTAAAATACTAAAATTCAAATCATTTTGTTAATTAATCAAAAGAACAAAAATTTAAATTACATCATTAAAATACTAAAATCATAATATATTTACATCATAACATAAGATATAAGGAAAAAAGGTCAAAAAAGCCCCTGATGTTTACTGCAATGTCCCACTTGCACCCTAAACTAATTTTTTTTCCAAAAGTGCCCTTACTGTTACATTTTTGGGTCATCCGTGCCCCTGCCGTTAATAACAGACAAACGAGGTTAAAATGTGATGACGTGGCAGGCTTAAATATAAAATATATTCTAAATAAAACAATATATATCATTTAATCAAAACAAAAAAAAATACTAAAATTCAGTATAATAAAATTCAAATTATTTTGTTAACTAATCAAAAAAATTAATTAAATAAAATAAGTTGTATAACATATTTACATCATTTAATCAAAATACTAAAATTCAAAACATAACATATTTACATCAAATACTAATTTAAAAAAATACTAAAATACTAATTTTAAAAATATACTAAAATACTAAAAAAATCAAATTAAAAAATACTAAAAATACTAAAATTCAAATTATTTTGTTAATTAATCAAAACAACAAAAAATCAAATTACATCATTAAAATACTAAAACATAATACTAAATACTAATTGATATAAAATTTTTAAATTACTAAAATCATAATACTAAATAATATTTTTAAACTATATAAAAATTTGATGATGTAATAATCTATACATAACTGTATATGTTATAATTTGATGATGTAATAATATTTTTAAAAATGTATTAAAAAATTCAAATTGCATCATAATATTTTTAAATTGATAAGATTTTAAAAACTAATATTAAAAATTACTAAAATAATCATAATACTCCAGTTTTGAATTTTAAAAATATTATTTAGTATTATGATTTTAGTAATTTAAGTATTTTGATTAAATGATGTAAATATGTTATACAACTTATTTTATTTAATTAGTTGTTTTGATTAGTTAACACAATAATTTGAATTTTATTATTTTGATTAAATAATGTAAATATGTTATGCTTTTTATTTTGAATTTTAGTATTTTTATTTTGATTAAATGATATATATTATTTTATTTAGAATATATTTATATTTAAGCCTGCCACGTCATCACATTTTAACCTCGTGTGTCTTTTGTTAACGGCAGGGGCACGGATGACCCAAAAATATAACGTTAAGGGTACTTTTAGAAAAAAAAAATTAATTTAGGGTGCAAGTGGGACATTATCGGTAAACATCAGGGGCTTTTTTGACCCTTTTCCCTAAGATATTATCATATTTACATCATTTACATCATATTTAGATCATAACATATTTACATCATTTAATCAAAATACTAAAATTCAATTATTAAAATACTAAAATTTTACTCAAATACTAAAATTTTACCATAGTTGTATAACATATCAAAATACTGTAATTTTATCATAGTTGTATAACATATCAAGATGCTAAAAGTCACTTACCTGACACTAAAATACTAATTATATATTTACATCAAATACTAAAAATACGAATTAAAATAATACTAAAAAATCAAATTAAAAAATACTAAAATCCAAACAAAATACTAAAATTCAAATTATTTTGTTAATTAATCAAAAGAACAAAAATTCAAATTACATCATTAAAATACTAAAATTATAACATATTTACATCATTCACATCATAACATAACATATTATCATATTTACATCATTTACATCATATTTACATCATAACATATTTACATCATTTAATCAAAATACTAAAATACTAAAATTTACCATAGTTGTATAACATATCAAAATACTAAAAATCACTTGCCCGACACTAAAATACTAATTACATATTTACATCAAATACTAAAAATACTAATTAAAAAATACTAAAAAATCAAATTAAAAAAATTCTACAATCCAAAAAAAAATATACTAAAATTCAAATTATTTTATTAATTAATCAAAAGAACAAAAATTCAAATTACATCATTAAAATACTAAAATCATAACATATTTACATCATAACATAACATATTATCATATTTACATCATTTACATCATATTCACATCATAACATATTTACATCATTTAATCAAAATACTAAAATTCAATTACTAGAATACTAAAATTTCACTCAAATACTAAAATTTTATCATAGTTGTATAACATATCAAAATACTAAAATTTTACCATAATTGTATAACATATTAAAATACTAAAAGTCACCTACCCGACACTAAAATATTAATTACATATTTACATCAAATACTAATTAAAAAAATACTAAAATACTAAAAAAAATCAAATTAAAAAAAATACTAAAATTCAAAAAATACTAAAATACTATAATTCAAATTATTTTGTTAATTAATCGAAACAATAAAAATTCAAATTATATCATTAAAATACTAAAATCATAATATATTTACATCATTTACATCATAACATAACTTATTATCATTTTTGGGTCACTTAAAATAAATAAAGTACCTCAGCGCATTACTACTTTACTAGCCCTAGCCGACTGACTGACTCTGAAGTCGAACAACTCTCGTCTCATCTCAATCTCAAGTCTCAAACTCTCAATCTGAATCTCTCAACTCTCAAATGACAAGAATCATCCCAAACCCTCTCAATCGGAAGTCGGTGACGACGGGCGACGGTGAGTCCTCCTCGGCTATTCGGGTCCTCCTTTTCTTAATTTCTTCTTTTCTTCTTTTCTTCTTTTCTTCTTTCTCTTCTTTTGCTGCAATTTGTATATAGTCTAAAGCACTTGTGTGTTTTTTTGGAGGGGTTGAGAGGGGGGTGAATTTCTGTGGGGGTAATTATGTGATTTTGGAAACTATTAGATTCAGTGGATGGGTTGATTCGGTTGAATGTCTTGTTTACATCTATTTGTGGATTTTGATGCTTCAAATGATATTTGTGATTCAAAAAGCTGTTTACGATGTGATTTGTCTCCTATATTAAGGAGCTTATTTTTGGCAATCTGGTAAGGGTTTCATATTTTGTTACTGTAACTAATAAGTTCCTGGTCTAATGTGTGGTTTGTACAATTTTTTTGTCCAATGATGTGATCATCACCACTACGGTAATTAATCAGAATTCCTGTATGTGAGATCTTATGCCTTGCATCAGATTTTGTCACACAACCGAATTGCTCCAATTTTGTGGATTCTACTAGATTTTTATATGGAATTAGCTACTCCAATTTGCAAATTTTCAAAGTTGAGCTCATTTTTTCTTTTTCAGAACATCTAGAAAGTCTTCTCCTTTTGAAACTTTAATTTATCAATCAGCAAGTGTACATCAATCAAAAACTTCAATCAATAAGTTGGTAGAGAGGATTCCATTTCTTCCAGTTTGTGTTTCCAATGGTGAATAGTTTGCTTGACCAGTAATTTTGTGCGTATTAAAGACAGAAAATGAATACTTAAATGAAGGTGTTCGGTTCATTTTTTCCTTGGGAAAAAGGTTGTGTTTGTATTTAATTCGTCTTTGTTTGATTATTAAGTTGAATATTCCTGTTTATGTTGGTGTATAGATTTAAGTTTTGTGATGTTCTGTGCTTGGTATTATTTCCTCCAGTTTCTATTAAGTATTATACTGCTATTTGAAGTATGTATTATTAAAATGTTTGTTATAAATGATTGGTATTAAAATGTTTGTTATAAATGGCCCTGATTGCTCTAATTTTATCCCTGATTGTGCTGCTGATGTTAATAGGTATATAATCTAATACTTTTTGTATGATTTAGTGAAATTTTTGGTGTAGATTATTAGAAAAACTGTTTGTTTTTTTTTAAAATTTAATTGATGAGGAAGTTTGAGGTAACTTTGCTATGGAAAATATGTTTTTTGCTTTTGTTTGGAACTTGGAGAGTTTGAGGGAAAGGAAAAGGGATATGTATTTGTTAAGACTCCTTTAACAAGATTTCTTACTTCCAAACTTTCTTGTTTTGTATGCATGACAAGATTTGGATCCCAAAGTATTTGTGTCATTAAATATTATGTAATTTTGATCCGTTTCTCATTAGAACAAGATCTTAATATCTACCAAAAAGAATTTGGTGCTAAATTTTTTTTCCCTGTTGCAGGTTGGATAGACATACAAGAAACTTTAATGACGGAGGATGATGATGAGGATGATAAAAGTTGAGTGCTTCCCTTGTTTCAACCTTTTCTACTGGAGGATGAGGAGGAAAAGCGGTGGGGAGTTGGTTCTGTGATAACTTTACTTAGAAAGAATCAAATTTAATATACGTAAATTAAATAATCTCATGTCTGATGTTTATCTCACAAGTTGATTTGAATATTTTTTCTCTCTAACTTTAATTGGATAGGTTTCATGGAGATTCCTTTAAGCTTGTGTGATTTTCTAAACCATTCCATAAAATTATACTGATCGACTTAGTATGGAGAAGTCTGATGCTTCTCATTGCTCTCAAGGTCTTGATCTTAGATCTGGCAAGAAAGTTTGAACTGGTATAATTATAAATTTGAATATGGAACACCTATACCAGCATTTACTGCTTCTCTCTTCTCCAAACTTTTCATTATTAAAGTTGGGTATCAGATGTAGAGTGAGTCGTAAAATTGTTAATTTGCAGAGTATAAACATTTTTGCATCAGCAGCAAGTTGGTTATTTAAGAATTGTGCCCAGCTCCTACATTGTTATTTTCTGTTTGGTCAAAGTTGGTCAAGGTTTGAATTTCGTTACAGGTCTGTATGACTTGATTGTCTCTGTCACCTTGTTATACGATAAATTAATACATGTTGTATTATATTTATTGAATATCTTGTTAACAATGTATCATACATGGTCTTTATTTTGTTATTGATGTTGCAGTATTGGAGCTGCTCATGTCCAATATGGAGCTAATCTCCTGATACAGGCCTGCAAAACAAGGCACAAGCAAACGTAAGACACCCATTATTTATAATGTGTTTGAAGGTTTTGTTTCTCCCCTTAATGCACCAGTGTCAAGTCAGATGAGTGTAGTGAGGTGAATTTTTTTTATGAAAAGCAATTCTGCTGTGATTTTTATTTTAAATCCAAAGCTTTTTTGCTGAACTTTGTAGTTGGTATAATCTTCACTAAAATCATCATTAATGTTTTTTTAATCAAGGAGAAGGTATTTGACTCGACATTTTGTATTTTTATTATACATGTATGAGTGTCAGAATGAGGAGTGAGCATATCTAGCCTAGTCTAGTACTAAAATAAAATGAAAAGTTGAAGCCATAATATATTTATTTTTGTATTAGGCGTAGCCTAGTAAAAGCAGTACTATGGCTGTCTATATATGAATGCCGATGGGAGGTCATGACGCTTTAGTATGCTTCTATGTGATTCATATAGGGACATAAAAATACAGATTCTAAAGTAGTACATGGACTTGTTACTTAAAACTTAGTCTGCTTCTAAAATTATATTTTATATTGATGCATATTGGAGCATTTAAAGTTGTCTTGACATTAGTAGGGCATCAATTACTCTGCTCAATGCCCCATTCCCACTGTTTCTGCAGGGCCACTGCCATCATCTCGTCGCACGTCCATCTTTTTATTGGCAACTTCTATGATTATCTTTTTGTCGAAGGCATAAAATATCCATGCTCTTGTTCCCTGCGTCAAGGCTACTATTTAAGATAGATTGTTCTGGCTTTCCCGTGATTTCCTTATATTCATGGTTCATTTTAATATGTAGATATATTCATGGTTCGAAATTATGAAGTGTACTCTATATATTTAGATATATACTTTGATTGAAGAATTGTGGTAGCTTTAGATGGTTAATTGTAATGATAATGAATGATTATGTAGTGGATTATTTTATTAAATTAATAATATTTTACTTTTTTTGTATTTTTGCCATTATTTGTTATGGGGATATTGAGTCAGTCACGTACACAAAAAGAATGTCAAATTTTGATTTGGCAACAATATAATTCATTACCAAAGCATTGAACAAGTTTTAATATAGCAACAATTATTTATACATTTAGCAATAAATTTTTGTTGTTAATAGCATTAAAAATATAATATTTGGCAACTAAAAATTAACCTAATAACAACGGAGAGGATGTTGTTGTTAATACTAAAATAAAAGGCAATATTTTTTATCATTGCAAATCATATCAATTTTCGTTGCACACAAAGAAACGGTAACATATAATGTCGTTGCTAATCGACGACTTTCGTTGCTATTGAAAAATAACCAGCAACACATTTTCGTTGCTGATTCAGCATAATGTCGCTGTCAAATAATATAATCAGCAACGAAAATCGTTGCTAAAAAATTTACATTCTGCAACGAAAACAAGCTTAGGCAACAATTTTCATAATTTACTGCAACGAAAAATGTCGTTGCAAAATGGTGTCAATTGCAACGAAAATGCATGGTCGTTGCAAAAAAAAAAAGAGTTCATTTCGTTGCCAATTAGAAGGCTTTTGCAACAAAATAGGCTTTTTAGCAACGAAAATTTAATTATTCTACAACAATACATTTTGTTGCTAAAGGATCGCTGTCTCTGTACAAAAGCCAAATTTCGTTGCAAAATGTAATACTTTTGGTAACGAAAAAAATACATTCGTTGTGGAACAATTAGCAACGCTCATTGCGAAACGAAAGACGCAACGACAGTAAAGTCGTTGCCAAAACCCTTTTACAACGAAATTTGGCACATTTAGCAACGAAAATCGGTTGTTGTTGAAGCCCCATTTTTTTGTAGTGCCTTATGAAAAGCTATTATTCATGTTGAAATCATTATTATCCTTGAATATTGTGAAAGAGTCGATGCCATTAGATTCGGCTAGACTATATGCATGTTTATAAAAACTATCCAAACCAATTGATTGGTGCGAAAATCTTGAAAACTGAGTTGGACAACCCTTTTGGTAAGGGGAGTGTATGTTATTGGAAACCCCAACACATGTATAAATATTATTGTGAAATTATGCATAACGTATAGTATTATAGATTGATTATCTATAATACTTGATATTTTTGATTATCAGTTTAATATTGGTAACTCTAGTGAAAGTTCAATAGTCCTTAGTGACTGCTCGGTATAAATTGCTTATCTAGTTGGATACATTGTTAGCCGTTGAATTCATATATATCTGTTAATTTATATTGAATTATCATATCCCTTATTCATGAAGTTATTCTGACACTTTGAACTATCCTAGAAATAACCCTTCGATATTTCAAACCTTGTGATATTATATCCTACGCCTTGTTGTATATTACTTGCTGGACAATTTGTGCTCATTCTTGCTATTTAAAATCTTTCAGTTAAGGCAGAACAGGGATGTAAGACCCCAACTTTTTATAAATAAAACCGAATTTTCTCTAATTATTTGTGAAATCCCAGATTTTATGAATAAAGAATTAATTTTCTCTAAATAATTTTTTATATTATGGTGTGAATTTGAGATAATATTATAGTTGTGGGTAGTATTTATAAATTTTGCAAAGTATGCAAGTTGTTATATTATATTCGATTGGTCAGGGAATATTCTTTGTGTCGGAAAATATTCGTACGACGGTACAATTATTGGTTGATCCTACAACGGAATTATTGTCGGATTGAGAAAACGACAAAAATATTTTATTAAAAATAACGGCGGAAGTTTTACCGTTGATACTGTTGAACTACTGGGTAGTAAAAGTACAGTAATACGCGTTGTTGCATAGTAGCACACGGTATTGATTATTGATATTTATGTGAGAAGTCGCTCAGTTTGATTCAATTATTGTCGATTAATAATATGAATTATTATAGCGATGATGACGTTTTGTTTTATTCATATTATTAACGTAATAAAACAGAAACATCTTTTTATATAAAACAGAATACTTTATTAAAGTTATTCTATAAATAGAATATATTATATTTTATTATGCATAGTGTTGCATAGTATTTTGTATAGTGTTTGCATAGTAAAAAAATCTTTTTATATAAATAGAATATATTATATTTTATTTAAAAGATTTTTCTTTAAATATGGACCGTAAGATTAAAGTAAATCAATCTGGACCATTCATGGATTAGTTACTATGCATTCCATTTTCCTATAAATAGAAGCTCATTCTGTCATTATTTTCTTACGAATTCACTGAAACTCTAGAGAGAGAAACTATAGAGAGATAGAAGAAAAACTTTTTGCTACTTAACTTTTCTTTTCCTATATCCAGTTTCTGTTACGGTAAGAGGTGTTATTCTTTCTTATTCATGAAGAGAACTATTGTTATTCCATTTCTTATTATTCCGTTGGAATAACCTGTATACGCGGACTACCCTATACTTGGTGACATTCTTCTATTATTCTGTTGGAATATCCTGTCTGTGTGTTTTACACCGGACCTGGTTCCGTCTTTATTATTATTCCTTTGGAACATCCTGTCTGTGTGTTTTACACCGGACCTGGTTCCGTCTTTATTATTATTCCGTTGGAACATCCTGTCTGTGTGTTTTACACCGGACCTGGTTCCGTCTTTATTATTCTGTTGGAACATCCTGTCGGTGTAAATTTTGCCTGACCTGGTTCCGTTATTATTATTCTGTTGAAATAACCGTCTATGCGAAGTACCGCATACATGGTGATATCTTTTGTTATTCCATTCGGTATTATACTCAGTTGATTAAAATTTTGACTTCTATACTCCATGAAATTAGTGGAATATCCTTGATATTTGCGCTTCATCCAGTATCTTTTCATGGAAATATTCTTCTGATCATTCTTGAATTTTACTCTACAAAGCAGTATCATGTTGACAATTTGAACGTTAGTAGTTCTTGGACAAATTAATTCTTGAACTTGTTTTATTGAATTCTTATATCATTGTCATCATCCTCATGTTTATGTTATGTTGAAAGTCATCTGTGGCCTGTAGTGCATAGATGAACTTGGTATGATTATGACCAGGGATTATTCGGTATAATCATGACCGTAATATTATAAATGATGTGGAAAAAGTCCTCATTGGTCCGTTGTGCATTGATGGATAATTTTTGGTATGATTATGGCTATGGATTCTCTTTGACCGTAGTGCAAAGATGAATTATTTTGTGGCATGATCAGGACCGTTGATGAAAACACGATTATCTTTGGCCCGTAGTGCATGGATAATTCGTGGTCGTGATACTAAAGAATATCCTTGGCCTGTAGTGCAGAGATGATTTAATGATGTGGATTATTTATTGAGCTGAGCCTCAGCGATAAAAGTGATGAAAAACTTTTTAAATCATAAAAGATAGTAGATTCAATTCTCTACTTGACTCTTTTAATGGATTGCTTGTTCCGCTGCAGTTAAACTTGATGTCTATTGTATTTTATCAGTTTAACATTGTTGGAGGCTAATGATAATTTATTCTGTATTATCTTAGTCATAATATTTCTTACTGGGCTAGTTGAGCTCACTCTTTCTTTCACTATTCTCTTCAGGAAATAAGAACATAGCAGGGACTAGTCGGGGAACGGAGTGACGGTCCAGAGGATAGCATTAGTATTCCTCACTATTCTGTGAAATAGTGTATTAATAATTGTAATGAGGACTCTTTTTGAGTTTGTATAATCTCTAGTAGACAATATTTGTATTCAAACTCACAGTTATGTTTTATCGTATTGTACACGACAGTCGTATTAGTAAGTTATATTTGAATTATGTACCATGTATCTGACGACCCAAGATGGGTGATGTATACCTAATTTTGGGGGTGTCACATTATTATTCTTGATTAATAAGTGTAGGGCTTCGGCACAGAAACGCACAGCGGAAATTAAAATTTTAAAGCAATTTCCGAAACCCTAAAACAGGATCCATGCGAAAATCAATTAATTCAGAGGGTAGAAATTTTACCGATTAGATTTGTTAGAACCGATCCGGTCGAATCTCCAACGCAATTCAAGCGGACTGCGTCTCTACGGTATCCACACGAACGCTCTGCACGAATCGTCCTACGATCTGCAGAAAAGGGAGTATGGTACTAGCCACCAAGGATGGATTTTCAGAACTTTTCTCTCTAGCTTCTCTCTCAAGAGCGACTAGGGTTTGGTTATGAAATGAGATGTGTCTTCAAAGTGGAGGCTACATATCATATATATAGCAAAATAAAAACCACTATTCAAAACCCTAATTTGTAAAATCCGAATTTATATATATATATATATATATATATATCTTAATTAAGTCTTACTTAATTAATATACCTATATATATAAATTATCCTATTAATTTAAATTCGTAATTTAAATACTATCAATCATATTGATATATTTAAATCCTTTAAATTAATTCCCTTTTAATAACGTTCTATGTGTGTGACCCTATAGGTTATTATTACGTTGGCAATAATTTCAAAATCATATTATAAAATTATAAACAGTGAGCGGCATCTAGTAATGCATCACTGCTACCCAAGTAATAATAAGATCGATGATTCGATGCAACCTTTTGTGACCAATGTTTCAATGCAATTTAATCCTTTTAACCTTAATATCCTAGATTAAACTCGAGTCATGGAATGTGTCATACTCTTCATAATTTAATCTGAGTTTTCTTGATCAATGAGTAGACTATATGAAACAAATCACTATTTGAGCATGGCCATGCATTTCATAGTCCTACTCAATCAAGAGGCCTATGGATATCACCCATAATATATAGGATGATTAAATTCCATCTAGATCACTCATATTTCTCACATGATTAATGATGAACCCAATAATCACCTTTATAGTCCACCCGATTAAAGGTGACATTTGATGATATCAAAGTACATAAATTCTCGTGTAGTAATATAGCGATTTCAGGTCGGAGGACCATTACATCATTGTCACTATGAGAATTGCTAATGACACTTCGCATAATGCTCCATATAGAATTCTCATGGTGGGTCTGTCCAGTACATCGTTCTCTAACATGTACCTATGCATTGACTTAATATCTCATATATTTATGACCAATGAGATTTGGTCATCAGTCAATCCACATACTAGTCTCAATGCATCATTGTTGTCCCATCAACAATGATACTCGACTAGGGACATTTAAGAACACTGATACTAATGGTAATATATAATCTCATGTTCAAGTCACATACTTGAAACTATATAATTTGTATCACTATTCTAAGGAATTTTATTATGTTAACAATTATATTACGCAGTAAATAAAACCATAATAAAATCATATATTTATTCAATCAAATATAATATCAAAACGTTAAACAATTATATCAAATAATTGGCCTCTAGGGCATAAACTCTAACAGTCTCCCACTTGCACTAGAGCCAATCACTCATGTATCTAATACCCATGGAACTAGTGTGACCGTCGTGCTTCTGCTGCGACAAAGCCTTGGTTAGTGGGTCTGCAACATTATCATCTGTTGGCACTCTTCCTATATGTACATCTCCTCTATCAATGATTTCACGGATGAGATGGTACCGCCTAAGTATATGCTTGGATCGTTGGTGAGATCTGGGTTCCTTAGCCTGTGCAATGGCTCCATTATTATCACAGTATAGAGCAACCGGATCAACAATGGTTGGAACAACACCAAGTTCAGTGATGAACTTTTTAATCCATACAGCCTCCTTGGCTGCACTAGAAGCAGCAATATACTCAGCCTCTGTTGTAGAATCAGCTACTGTCTCTTGCTTCGAACTTTTCCAGCTAACAGCACCACCATTAAGGCAAAACACAAAACCTGACTGAGACTTATAGTCATCATTGTCAGTTTGGAAACTAGCATCTGTGTAACCCTTTACTGCTAGTTCGTCTTCACCTCCATATACCAAGAATGAATCCTTAGTCCTTTTCAGGTACTTGAGGATATTCTTGACTGCTGTCCAGTGACCTTCACCTGGATTCGACTGGTATCTGCTCGTCATGCTCAAAGCATACGAGACATCAGGACGAGTACATATCATTGCATACATGATAGATCCAATTGCCGAAGCATAAGGGATCTTTCTCATACGCTCCTCATCATCTTGTGATTTAGGACATTGGGCCTTAGAGATCTTTACACCATGAGTCACGGGTAAGTTTCCTCTTTTCGCCTCTTGCATGCTGAACCGTTTCAACACTTTATCAATATATGTACTTTGACTTAGGCCGAGCATTTTTATTGATCTATCTCTATAGATCTTGATACCTAAAATGTAGGCAGCATCGCCCAAATCTTTCATGGAGAAACATTTTCCTAACCATGTTTTTACAGCCTGTAAGGAAGGAATGTCATTCCCAATAATTAATATGTCATCAACATATAATACTAGGAATACATTGTGACTCCCACTAACCTTCTTATATACACAAGGTTCATCTTCATTTTTAATAAAGCCAAATTCTTTGACTGCTTCATCAAATCGAAGATTCCAACTCCGAGAGGCTTGCTTCAATCCATAAATGGATCGATGCAGCTTACATACCTTTCCAGTATCCTTTGGAGTGACAAAACCCTCAGGTTGTGTCATATACACATCCTCAAGGAGATTTCCGTTAAGGAAAGCAGTTTTGACATCCATCTGCCAGATTTCGTAATCATAAAAAGCTGCAATAGCAAGTAAGATCCTGATGGATTTAATCATTGCCACTGGAGAGAAGGTTTCATCATAGTCAACACCTTGAATTTGTTTGAAACCTTTTGCTACCAGTCGACCTTTATAGGTTTGTACATTACCATCCATGTCGGTTTTCTTCTTGAAAACCCACTTGCACCCGATTGGTTTTACCCCTTCGGGTGGATCAACCAGAGTCCATACTTGGTTAGTATACATGGAGTCCATCTCAGATTTCATGGCTTCAAGCCATTTCTCAGAATCTGGTCCATTCATAGCTTCTTGGTAGGAAGCAGGCTCATCTTGATCTATGAGCATCACATCGCCGTTTTCAGTCACAAGATATCCATAATATCTCTCAGGCCCTTGGCGTGTCCTACCAGATCTACGAATGACTTGTGTAATTTGAGCAGGTTCACTTTCCACAATTTCTTGTGGTTCCTGCTCATGTTCCAACTCAGGTTCAATGATATTTTGTGGTTCTCGAATTTCTTCGAGTTCTACTTTCCTCCCACTGTTTCCTTTAGAGACAAATTCTCTTTCTAGAAAAATACCAGTTCGAGCAACAACCACTTTGTTCTCAGAAGGTTTGTAGAAATAATACCCTTTTGTTTCCTTTGGGTATCCCACAAAATTACATTTGTCAGATTTGGGTCCGAGCTTGTCAGAATTCAAACGTTTTACGAACGCCTCGCAACCCCAAATCTTCATGAACGACATACTAGGACGTTTCCCAGTCCACATTTCATATGGCGTCTTCTGAACCGTCTTTGTAGGAACACGGTTAAGTGTGAATGCAGCTGTCTCTAGGGCATGACCCCAGAAGCTTATTGGAAGATCTGCATGACTCATCATTGATCGTACCATGTCCAACAAGGTTCGATTTCTCCTCTCAGATACACCATTCCATTGCGGTGTTCCAGGTGGAGTGAGCTGTGATATAATACCACACTCCTTTAGAAGGTCATCAAAGTCTTGGCTTAAGTATTCACCTCCTCGATCGGATCGAAGAGCTTTTATGCTTTTGCCAAATTGGTTTTGAACTTCATTCTTGAATTCCTTGAACTTTTCAAAGGATTCAGATTTGTGTCTCATAAGATACACATATCCATATCTACTAAAGTCATCAGTAAATGTAATGAAGTAATAAAACCTACCTCTTGCTAACGAACTCATGGGTCCACATACATCACTATGTATAAGTCCCAATACATCGCTAGCCCGTTCACTGTGTCCAGTGAAAGGGGCTTTAGTCATCTTGCCTAATAAACAAGACTCGCATTTCTCATATGATTCAAAATCAAATGAATCCAAGAACCCATCTTTATGGAGTTTGGATATGCGTTTCTCATTTATATGGCCTAAACGACAGTGCCAGAGATATGTCGGATTTGAATCATTTGATTTAAATCGTTTTATATTTATGTTATAGATAGGCATTTCTAAATCAAGAATATAGAGACCGTTAAACAATTGTGCAACACCATAACAAATATCATTTAAGTAAAACAAACAATGATTGTTCTTTATTATAAATGAAAAACCTTTCTTGTCCAAACAAGAAACAGAAATAATGTTTTTGCTTATAGCAGGCACAAAATAACAATCTTCTAATTCTAAAACTAGCCCAGTGGGCAAAGATAAATGATAAGTTCCTACGGCCAGTGCAGCAACTTTTGCTCCATTTCCAACTCGTAGGTCAACCTCTCCTTTCGCCAAAGTTCTACTCCTTCGGAGTCCCTGCACATTAACACAAATGTGAGAACCACATCCAGTATCCAATACCCATGATGTAGAAGTAGATAAGTTGACTTCTATAACATATATACCTGAATCAGAAGTCGTACTTCCTTTTCTTTTCTTCACTTCTTCCAGATAAGCATGACAATTCCTTTTCCAGTGTCCAGGTTTTCCACAGAAGTGACATTCACCTTCTTTAGCCTCCCCACCTTTAGGTTTTAAAGCCTGTTTGGTTTTGGAATTGGGTTTGGCAAAAGATTTAGATCCTATCTTCTTCTTGCCTTTCCAATTTCCCTTAGCATTCCCCTTTTGCACCATCATTATGGGAGCGGGTCCTGCCTTTTTCATGTTGTTCTCGGCAGTTCTTAACATGCTCAACAACTCAGTAAGGGGTTTCTCAATTTCATTCATAAGATAGTTCATAACAAATTGAGAGTAGCTGCTGTTCAATGATTGCAAAACAAGGTCAGTTTGGGCTTCCGGAGTGATTGGAAAACCCAACCTATCAAGGTACTTAATATACCCAATCATTTTCAGCACATGTGGACCAACTGGATCACGTTCACCCATTTTGCAGTGATACAACGCCTTGCTTGTATCATACCTCTCCTGTCGAGCATGCCCTTCGAACAATTTCTTGAGATGCTCGATCATCTCATAAGCATCCATCAACTCATGTTGCTTCTGAAGCTCAGCGTTCATGGTTGCTAGCATGACACAACTCACATCCAGAGCATCATCTTGATGCTTCTTGTAAGCATTATGCTCCGCACGTGGTGCAGTGACAGCTGATGCTGCAGGAATGGGCCCATCAAGGACATATAGCTTACGCTCTTGTTTGAGGACAATCCTCAAGTTCCTATGCCAGTCAAGGAAATTAATTCCACTTAGCTTGTCCTTTTCAAGGACTGATCGTAATGAAAGACTATTTGTGTTGTTGTTGTTTGCCATTTGATATCTACAATTTATAAGTGCAACAATAATAAGTCAAATTACAGAGTTGATATTATATAATTGATAATCGTACATTCAAAATATACCTCCCACTATTTTATTCAAATTAATAGCCCTCACCATTAATTCGGAAAGCATTTTCTATTAAATCTTTCTAGTGAGCCAAGATCCATATTTCATTATGCCTTAAGTTAGCTTTGGCTATTCTCTCAAAACATAATTATTTAGGTAGACAACCCTTTGTCAATTATATCATATATAACTCCTGGATAGTTTGGTAAACAACATTTGTTTCTAGTCCATCTAATGGTACCAACCAAACTCTATGCCTCTAAGTCCACAATCCTATTGAGATAACTTAGTTAAGTCGGGCCCAATGATTTTAATAGTTTGGATATCACAATTATCCTATCGCATCTTACCTAGATAAATAGGGTACTTTGCTTTGGCAAACCAACATCTATTGATCAAGGTCTAGATGAGTGTTATTCATTGGAAGGCATCTGATTTAGACTTAATAATTTAATGAGGGATTTTATTAATTTAGATCTCACCAATTTTAATCTTGTTAAGCATGCACATGATTAATCATATCATATCATATACAAACATAAATAAAGTACAAAATTAAATGTGTCACAGTTATGGCCCAATCCACTGTCAATCTTTTCAAGCTAATGAAAGATTGAAGGTCAATCTAAGGTGGTAAAAGATCTTAAAATAAATAACTTCCTTGGAACTTTCTCTAGCATGCGCCTCCTCTCCATCATCATCTTTCCATTGTGTTCTCCATCTTGACATCTTCATCAATTACAGATTATTACATGACATAAAGAAACCTCGAGTTACATTCGAGGGGATTTAGATGAGAAGAGAATATTACATTAGAATTTATAGAAAGGCACGACATGCAAGTCGTATTTCAAAACCAAAAACCACTAACCTATGGGTCAAAAGGCCATAACTGTGCACCATGCATATCACAATAAGCACATAACAATTTATATATAATTAAAGAAAACTATATATAAAATATAGGGGACACGACCATCGTGCGCTACGACGGGGGGGGGGGGGGGTCCAAGGGGGGGTCTCCCCCCCTGGCGGTGGAAAAAAATTTCGAACTACATTCTATATTGTAGAATTTTTCCATACGAATCTCTGAAACAGTTTCAGAATCATACATTTTAATCCACCAAAAACACCCATAATAACAAATCATATATGTCCAGTTTCGATTTAATCATATTAAAACGAATAACAATACACCCAGAATTTATCATATATTTCCAGTTTCGATTAATCATATTAAAACGATTCTTCATGCTTCTAATCCGATTAGAATAGTTATATTGTTATTCCACCGATTAAAGATACGATTAACAGTATCATCATATATATTACCAGAATACACATACAACGGAATATCATATATTCAATTTTATATCGGTAAACATGCATCATCATATATCATATATATCGAATACGATTAAAACACGTAATCTGAATCAATCGTTTCGCAAGTAGCTCTGATACCACTGTAGGGCTTCGGCACAGAAACGCACAGCGGAAATTAAAATTTTAAAGCAATTTCCGAAACCCTAAAACAGGATCCATGCGAAAATCAATTAATTCAGAGGGTTGAAATTTTACCGATTAGATTTGCTAGAACCGATCCGGTCGAATCTCCAACGCAATTCAAGCGGACTGCGTCTCTACGGTATCCACACGAACGCTCTGCACGAATCGTCCTACGATCTGCAGAAAAGGGAGTATGGTACTAGCCACCAAGGATGGATTTTCAGAACTTTTCTCTCTAGCTTCTCTCTCAAGAGCGACTAGGGTTTGGTTATGAAATGAGATGTGTCTTCAAAGTGGAGGCTACATATCATATATATAGCAAAATAAAAACCACTATTCAAAACCCTAATTTGTAAAATCCGAATTTATATATATATATATATATATATATATATATATATATATATCTTAATTAAGTCTTACTTAATTAATATACCTATATATATAAATTATCCTATTAATTTAAATTCGTAATTTAAATACTATCAATCATATTGATATATTTAAATCCTTTAAATTAATTCCCTTTTAATAACGTTCTATGTGTGTGACCCTATAGGTTATTATTACGTTGGCAATAATTTCAAAATCATATTATAAAATTATAAACAGTGAGCGGCATCTAGTAATGCATCACTGCTACCCAAGTAATAATAAGATCGATGATTCGATGCAACCTTTTGTGACCAATGTTTCAATGCAATTTAATCCTTTTAACCTTAATATCCTAGATTAAACTCGAGTCATGGAATGTGTCATACTCTTCATAATTTAATCTGAGTTTTCTTGATCAATGAGTAGACTATATGAAACAAATCACTATTTGAGCATGGCCATGCATTTCATAGTCCTACTCAATCAAGAGGCCTATGGATATCACCCATAATATATAGGATGATTAAATTCCATCTAGATCACTCATATTTCTCACATGATTAATGATGAACCCAATAATCACCTTTATAGTCCACCCGATTAAAGGTGACATTTGATGATATCAAAGTACATAAATTCTCGTGTAGTAATATAGCGATTTCAGGTCGGAGGACCATTACATCATTGTCACTATGAGAATTGCTAATGACACTTCGCATAATGCTCCATATAGAATTCTCATGGTGGGTCTGTCCAGTACATCGTTCTCTAACATGTACCTATGCATTGACTTAATATCTCATATATTTATGACCAATGAGATTTGGTCATCAGTCAATCCACATACTAGTCTCAATGCATCATTGTTGTCCCATCAACAATGATACTCGACTAGGGACATTTAAGAACACTGATACTAATGGCAATATATAATCTCATGTTCAAGTCACATACTTGAAACTATATAATTTGTATCACTATTCTAAGGAATTTTATTATGTTAACAATTATATTACGCAGTAAATAAAACCATAATAAAATCATATATTTATTCAATCAAATATAATATCAAAACGTTAAACAATTATATCAAATAATTGGCCTCTAGGGCATAAACTCTAACAATAAGGTGGTAATTTGATATAATATTTTGGTTATGGGTGAAACGTGCAAAGTTTACAAAATAAGCAAGTGGTTATAAAATATTCATTATTGTCGGGGAATATTCGTTTGGTCGTGGAATATTCTTTTTGTTGGGAATCTCCGTACGACGGCGCAGTCATTTGTGGGCCCCATAACGAAAAATGGTCGGATGAAAGAAAATGACAAAGATTGAGTTTTATAAATAACGGCGTAAATTGTTACCGTTAACACTGTTGGGTTACCTGGTGGTTAAAATACAGTAATATGCGTGGTTGAACAGTAGCACACGGTATTGCACAGTATTGTTGAATTACTGATTCGTACGTAAGAAGGTACTACTCAATAATTATTACAGTAATTACTGTTCATTACAATAATTGTCACTGCACAGTATTTTCAATTTTCAGATCAATAATTCATATTATTTGAATAATATTATCAGATAACATTATTGGCAATGTCTAAAAAGTTCTGTCTAAGGAGAGGTTTGGTCACCTAATTGCGCGCCAATAAGGAGAAATCTTTATTGGAAAGCCCCCTTTATCCTGGGAACGGCCTGATTGTCAGTACTGTGATTCTGTAATATTATTTTTGAATAATTAATTATTTATTATTATGATAAAGAAAATATTCATTTTATGTGGATATAGATGGAGAAAATTTTTAAAGTGACAATTGTTGAAAATTAATATTTTATTTTTTTTTGATAAAATAATTCATTATTTTAATAATATATTAACGGTGATATTTTTACAATGAATATGGAATATATGAGTATATGATAAGGAAGAGTATTTTTGTGGTATTAAATATTTAACACATATTTTGTGTGTCGGTGGACACAATTCTTGACCGAAAATTGATTATAGACTGTAAAATCTCCCGTTTGTGAATTTTAAATTATTTCTGTTTGGAATTTGGAAAAATTTTCATCTGCAAAGTTGTATAGAATTGAAATTCCTATAAAAAGTAGTGAGATTTAAATTTTCTGATAAAAGGGCTATTTATTATGAATTATTGAAGTTCTGGAGTTCCGAAATAATTAATTTTTGGAAGTTTTAATTATTATTTTCAAGAAAAACATTTTTCAAAGGTTGGTGGGCATCTTTAACATGTGTTGTGCCTGATTTCTTTGGTCAAAATGGTGGGCTAAGGAAAATTGTATAAATAAATTAATATTTTATTAATTTAGTCTCCTTTGGCGTACTAGCATTTTTCTATAAATAGAGGGCTAAGTTAGAATTGAAAATCACACCAAAAACAAAATTTTCTCTCTTTCTCTCTCCATATTATCGAGCATATTCTTGTGAGTATACTTTGAGTGTTCCTATACGGTGCGAGTTTCTGTCAGCACTATATCGAAATTCTGTCAGAAGTACGGTTATTTTGATGTAAGAGATGTTATTTCTTCTTAAATGATATTATCTTCTTCAATATCATTATGCCGAAATATTGTTCTGAACTTTCTATCAATTTAGAACTTTTTCATGTCGGAGTTACTATTCATGAGTTACTATTCACGAGTTACTATTCACGATTTACTATTCACGAGTACTATTCACAAAGCGTGATTATGTTTTTGTGAAATTTCTATCTTTTGGTGTCGTAGTTACTATTCACGTGTACAACACTATTCACGTATACGACACAATTCACGAATACGATACTATTCATCGAAAAATGAAATTTCTTTTTTTTGTCCAAAATATCTATTTTGGCTACTATCTTTGATTGTACCCATGTTTTGATCGTTTTTTTTAGTTCTGCTTTAAAATCAGTTGTTATGAAGTATTATTGATCTTGGACAAACTGTTGTACGAATCCCTAATATTTGTCCTTCTATCTCACTGGATTCGTTCTTAAAAATATTTTTCATCATCCTCAGTCCTTAATGGTGATACTTGATGAATATCTTTGGCCTGTAGTGCAAAGATGAATGATTAAACTGATGAATCTCTTTGGCCCGTAGTGCAAAGATGAACAGGTGTTGAGATGAACATGACCAACTGGTGATATAAATGAATATCTTTAGCATGTAGTGCAAATATGATTAAAGATGTATATTGATTGTTGTTACAGGGATGAAATATTGATGATGAACTTTTAAATCTTAGAAGACAGTAGAATTTATTCTCTACGTGACTCTTCTAATGGATTGCTATTTCCGCTGCATTTGTTGATCTAAAACTTGTTGTCTATTATATTTTATCAGATTTTTTTCTGTTGAAGACTAACGATAATTTGTTGTATATTATCTTAGTCATAATATTCTTTACTAGGCTAGTTGAGATCACCCTTTTCCTTTTTGTTCTATTTTTCTTCTCAGGAGATGAGAACATAGCAGGATCGAGTCGGGGTATGGAGTGAGGTTTCTAGGAAGATGTTTTAGCAGTCCTCACTATTTCTATAAAATAGTGTTTGAATAATTGTAATGAGGACTTATTTGCGTGTGGATATTGTCTAGAAGACAATATTTGTATTTAAACTCACAGTAGGTATTGTCGTATTTCACACGACATTTGTATTACTGAAGTTGTAGTTTGCTTTATGTACCATGTATTTGGAGACTCAGAATGGGTTGGATGGAATGGACCTATTTTGGGGGCGTCACAGTTGGTATCAGAGCTTAGGGATATGGTCTCTGGTGGAGATCGGGGAATAGAACTAGGAGGGGAGAGATGAGTAAATCCTTCGCTAGTGTGTCCTACCTATGCTTATTTGTTGGTCGGTCATAATATAAGGATATTATGTGATACGTTAATTTGTTTAATTAATCCTTGTTTTATGGCAGTATTTAAGAATGGCTGCTGAGAACGTTAATAATGGAGTTTATGTGACGGTGGAACAACCTTTAGTTACAAACCAGAAGAACGTGCAACAGGAAGGCAATACTCCTCCTGTAAACAACGTTACCGAGCAAATGATGAATGATGGAATGTTTAGGAACTTTTTACAGTTCATGCAAAATCAGACGAGAGAGACTCGTGTGAAAAATACGGGTGGAAATGATGGCAACACGCGGTCTGTCACAGCTAAGCAGTTTAAGGAGTTGGGACCACCAGAATTTCATGAAAAGCCAGATCTGATCAAGGCAGAAACGTGGGTCAAGCAAATTACCAAGATATTCGATGTCTTGGGGTGCACGGAGGAACAGAAGGTTCCATTCGCCACCTTTATGTTTCGTGGTGAAGCAGATTACTGGTGGGAATCTGTGAATCGTTCCCAGCCAGCTGCACTTAACATGTCTTGGGAAAGATTTCAGAAACTTTTCAATGACAAGTACTTTCCTGAAAGTATTCGTCATATGAAAGAGGTAGAGTTTATTAGACTTGAACAGAACAACATGACGGTGTCTCAGTACGAGGCGAAGTTTGCAGAGTTCTCCAGGTTTGCACCTCATTTAGTGGAGAATGAGGAACGTATGACGCGGATGTTTTTGAGAGGTCTAAAACCCGAGATTCGTCAATACCTTATATCTCATAAATTTTCTCTGTATTCAGATGTTGTAAACATGGCTCAGTTATTAGAGCGAGATAGTGAGTATACTCAACCAAGGGACCACAACCAGGGTCATATCGGTGACAACAGTCATCAGAACGATGATAACCAGCGAGGAGGAAAGAATACGGACAAAGGCGGTAACCACTCAGGTGGTAATCGTGGACATGATAATAGGAGAGGTGAGTTAAGTGAAAAGTTCAGAAAGAGGGGATTCAACAACGACGGGAAGACATCAGCAGCAGCACCAACACCAACAACAAATTCTAGGGGAGAAAAACGATCGCCAGTTAGATGTTACAAATGCGGGAAGGAGGGACATATCAGCCCAAACTGTCCACAACAATCCAAGGTATGTTGCAACTGTGGAAAGGAAGGCCACATCGCTCGAGATTGCACTGTAGCGAAACCTAGTCCAGCGGGAATGGTGACTCAAAAGGATGTCCTAGAAAAGTCAAAGTAAACGGTTCCTAGAAGTGCGTTTGTCGTGACCGGTCAACATACGAGGAACCCGAACGAAGTTTAGCACATGTTAGTTAATTATAATTCTTGCGAAGTTTATACCTTACTAGATACCGGTTCTACCCATTCTTTTATCTCTCTTGCTTGTGCTCAACGTTTAAACTTGACTCCAGAGAAATTAGATTTTGATTTATCTGTTGAAAATTCGTTAGGTGAAACCTTCGTTACATCCACTGTTTATAAATCTTGCCTGATTCAAGTTGGCACTATTACATTACCTGTTGATCTTATATCTTTAAAAATTCTTGCATTTGATGTGACCTTAGGGATTGATTGGTCAACCACTCATTATGCCAAAATTGATTGCTTTTGTAAGGTTGTTAGTTTTCATATTCCTAAGCAACCTGTTATTCAAATTTAAGCAACCAAACCATTGAAGTCAAACTCTTTTATATCAAGCCGGAAAGTCATTCGTTTATTGAAAAACGGATGTCAAGTTTTCTTAGCCCATGTTATGGACTTAAACAAAAATACGTCAGATTTGAATGATATTTCTATTGTTAATAAATTTCCTGATGTATTTCCTGAAGAATTTCTTGGCCTACTCCCAGAGCGTGATATTGAATTTGTATCGACTTTAAATCTGGTACAAAACCCATTTATAAAATCTCATATCGAATGGCTCCTATTGAACTTCAGGAGTAAAAACCCAACTATAGAAGTTGATACCCGAGCCTCTATCTTATGACTTCCTTTGTGGATTGCACCGAAGCCAAACTCTTCGTAGGGGACGCCATATTCGTGCGGTAGTAAACTGATAGGTGCTATTGTGATGTGCTATCCAAGATTGGGATATGAGTCACAGTTGAGAGAAACCTAAGTCAGTAATAGAAATACGTAGCTTTTTAGGCTTAGTTGGTTATTATCGAAGATTCGTGGAATGATTATCTCAAATTGCTACTCCATTAACTCAGCTGACTCGTAGAGATACAAAATTCGAATGGAGCAAAGAATGTGGGAAGAGCTTCGAAGAACTCAATAGGAGACTCATTTCGGCACATGTTCTGACCATACCATCTTGGAAAAGCGAACGTGGTAGCTGACATATTGAGTAAAAGATCGTATACGAGTACGAATGCGATATTGTCAAAGACCCATTTCATATAACTTACAAATGATAGATATAGAGTTAAAGGCTCTAGGGACTCACGTGATGATATACAAGTAGAACCGACTTTAATCGATAAAGTTAAAAATGTTCAAGCTACACACCGGAGCTGATGAATATGAAGAAGGAGGTACAAGAAGTTGTTATTCCAAAACCGAAAATTGGCGAGGTGAGGAAAGCTCAAACCTTCGATTTATTAGTCCATTTGAAATCCTAGATTGAATAGGAATTGTGGCCTATAGACTCGTTTTACCGCCAAGTATGACGCGTGTTCATAATATTTTTCACGTATCGATGTTACGTGAATATGTGGACTACCCGAATCATGTTATTGAGTTAGAACCGGACGAGATAGCCGAAGACTTAACGTATGAAGAGGTACCTGTCAAGATTTTGGATAGGAAGGAGCATGTCCTATACACGAAGGTCATACCACAAGTTAAAGTTTTGTGGAGAAACTATGCTATTGAGGAAATGACCTGGGAGTTGGAAACGGAAATGAAAGCGAGGTATCCTCATCTTTTCGAAACACCAGGTACGTACGTCAATTTCGAGGACAAAATTTCATAAGGAGGGGATGTTGTAAGACCCCAACTTTTTATAAATAAAATTGAATTTTCTCTAATTATTATTCTTGATTAATAAGGTGGTAATTTGATATAATATTTTGGTTATGGGTGAAACATGCAAAGTTTACAAAATAAGCAAGTGGTTATAAAATATTCATTATTGTCGGGGAATATTCGTTTGGTCGTGGAATATTCTTTTTATTGGGAATCTCCGTACGACGGCGCAGTCATTTGTGGGCCCCATAACGAAAAATGGTCGGATGAAAGAAAACGACAAAGATTGAGTTTTATAAATAACGGCGTAAATTGTTACCGTTAACACTGTTGGGTTACCTGGTGGTTAAAATACAGTAATATGCGTGGTTGCACAGTAGCACACGGTATTACACAGTATTGTTGAATTACTGATTCGTACATAAGAAGATACTACTCAATAATTGTTACAGTAATTACTGTTCATTATTTTATTTTATTGATTCAATAATTGTTGCGTTGATATTTATATTATTATTTTTTCAATAATTGTCACTGCACAGTATTTTCAATTTTCAGATCAATAATTCATATTATTTGAATAATATTATCATATAACATTATTGGCAATGTCTAGAAAATTCTGTCTAAGGAGAGGTTTGGTCACCTAATTGCGCGCCAGTAAGGAGAAATCCTTATTGGAAAGCCCTCTCTATCCTGAGAACGACATGGTTATCAGTATTGTGATTCTGTAATATTATTTTTGAATAATTAATTATTGATTATTATGATAAAGAAAATATTCATTTTATGTTGATATAGATGGAGAAAATTTTTAATGTGACAATTGTTGAAAATTAATATTTTATCTTTTTCTGATAAAATAATTCATTATTTTAATAATATATTAACGGTGATATTTTTAAAATGAATGTGGGATATATGAGTATATGAGAAGGAAGAGTATTTTTGTGGCATTAAATATTTAACACATGTTTTGTGTGTCGGTGGACACAATTCTTGATCGAAAATTGATTATAGACTGTAAAATCCCACGTTTGTGAATTTTGGATTATTTCTGTTTGGAATTTGGAAAAATTTTCTTTTGCAAAGTTGTAGAGAATTGAAATTCCTATAAAAAATAGTGAGATTTGAATTTTCTGATAAAAGGGTTATTGTGAATTATTGAAGTTCCGGAGTTCCGAAATAATTGATTTTTGGAAGTTTTAATTATTATTTTCAAGAAAAACGTTTTTCAAAGGTTGGTGCGCATTTTTAACATATGTTGTGGCTAATTTCTTTGGTCAAAATGGTGGGCTAAGGAAAATTATATAAATAAATTAATATTTTATTAATTTAGTCTCCTTTGGCGTTCTAGCATTTTCCTATAAATAGAGGGCTAAGTTAGAATTGAAAATCACACCAGAAACAAAGTTTTCTCTCTTTCTCTCTCTATATTATCGAGCATATTCTTGTGAGTATACTTTGAGTGTTGCTATATGGTGCGGGTTTCTGTCAGCACTATACCGAAATTCAGTCAGAAGTACGGTTATTTTGAGGTAAGGGATGTTGTTTCTTCTTAAATGATATTATCTTCTTTAATATCATTATGCTGAAATATTGTTCTAAACTTTTTATCAATTTAGAACTTTTTCATGTCGGAGTTACTATTCATGAGTTACTATTCACGAGTTACTATTCATGAGTTACTATTCATGAGTTACTATTCACGAGTACTATTCATGAAGCGTGATGATATTTTTGTGAAATTACTATCTTTTGGTGTCGGAGTTACTATTCACGTGTACGACACTATTCACCTATACGACACTATTCACGAATACGACACTATTCATCGAAAAATGAAATTTCTTTTTTGTCCAAAATATCTATTTTGGCTACTATCTTTGATTGTACCCATGTTTTGATCGTTATTTTTGAGTTCTGCTTCAAAATCAGTTGTTATAAAGTATTATTGATCTTGGACAAACTGTTGTACGAATTCCTAATATTTGTCCTTCTATCTCACTAGATTCGTTCTTAAAAATATTTTTCATCATCCTCAGTCCTTAATGGTGATACTTGATGAATATCTTTAGCCTGTAGTGCAAATATGAATGATTAAACTGATGAATCTCTTTGGCCCGTAGTGCAAAGATGAACAGGTGTTGAGATGAACATGACCAACTGGTGATACAAATGAATATCTTTGGCCTGTAGTGCAAAGATGATTAAAGATGTATATTGATTGTTGTTACAGGGATGAAATATTGATGATGAACTTTTAAATCTTAGAAGACAGTAGAATTTATTCTCTACGTGACTCTTCTAATGGATTGTTGTTTCCGCTGCATTTGTTGATCTAAAACTTGTTGTCTATTATATTTTATCAGATTTTTTTCTGTTGAAGACTAACGATAATTTGTTGTATATTATCTTAGTCATAATATTCTTTACTGGGCTAGTTGAGTTCACCCTTTTCCTTTTTGTTCCATTTTTTTTCTCAAGAGGTGAGAACATAGCAGGATCGAGTCGGGGTATGGAGTGAGGTTTCTAGGAAGATATTTTAGCAGTCCTCACTATTTCTATAAAATAGTGTTTGAATAATTGTAATGAGGACTTATTTGCGTGTGGATATTGTCTAGAAGACAATATTTGTATTTAAACGCACAGTAGGTATTGTCGTATTTCACACGACATTTGTATTATTGAAGTTGTAGTTTGCTTTATGTACCATGTATTTGACGACTCAAAATGGGTTGGATGGAATGAACCTATTTTGGGGGCATCACAAGGGAGGTGTATCTGGGAAGGACAAGGGCAAGGGCAAGGCTACTGACTAGCTTGTCCCTTTTAGGTTTAATTAATCATGTTGTATTAAGATTATTTGCAGACTATGTTTAAACTTAAGTAGGATTATGTAATAAGACTTTATTTGATATTATAATGTAATTCATTAAGTGCTGTAGGTTGCGAGACTTGGGGGAATGATTATAATAAATCGTTGTATATTATTTTAAATTAGATCTTTCGTTGCAAATGTATGATTTTTAGTTATTATGGTAATACTTTGAGAAAGTGACGAACCGAATTTGGATGACCAAGTGGAGGTCAGAATTTGGGGGCGTCACAGAAACCACTTGATTAATTATATGAGACATAGGTTTAAAGTCTCTACATTCCAATTACAGTTATCCCTATGACCCTATGAATAAACATGCTCGCTTTTGCTGTTTCCATATGCTTAGAAAGATGGCATACAAACTTGTTTCTAAGGTTAGACGACCAACACCAGTTATCAAACCAAAAAGAAATAGTCCTACCATTCCCTATAACTTGGTGGATATAATCAAGAATAGCATCTCTAGCTTTTAAAGCAAATTTCCAAGCTTTGCTATGGTGAGGTTTACTTTCTGCTTTCCAAATGGATGAATTCCAGAAATATTTTCTTTTAAGAGAGGAGGCCAAGATAGAATGTGGATTTCTCCACAGTCACCAGATAAAATTCATAAAGAAAGCTAAATTAGGCTTGCTAGTTTTCCTAATTCCCAATCATCCTTCTCTCTTAGAATTTGCCACTTTATTCCAACTAACAGCATGCCATTTTTTTCTGACTGGCCTTATGACTGACCCCAAATAAAATTCCTACAAATTTGATCAAACTCACGACATATGACAGAAGGAATAACCATGGCTTGCATTTGATAGATTGGAATAGCTGAAAGAGCAGCCTTTGTTAACACCAGTCTTCCTGCCAAAGAAAGGAATTTAGTTTTCCATGAAGCTAGAGCCGAGAACATTTTATCAATGGTATTTTGAAAATGAGCTTCTGCTTGTCTACCATGGACTAGAGGCAAACCTAAATATTTTCCAAGATTCGTAGTGGCGTTCATGCCACTATGCCAGTAGCAGATTTAATAGGACATTTAAGCTCACGAGTAGCATTTGGAGAAATAAAAACCTTGGATTTAGAAACATTCATATTCAGGCCAGAATTATGAAAAAACTCATCTAAAGTATTCATTAAATTACTCACCTGCATTGGATTAGCTCTACTAAACAGAAGAATATCATCTGGCAAAAAAAAGATGAGAAATGCCACAACACCCACAAGCCATCTTAATAGCATGAAAGAGTTTATCTCTTTCCTCTTGATGCAATTTTTTTGAAAGTTCAATTTAACACAAGATAAAAAGAAAAAGGGAAAGAGGATCTCCTCTAAGACCACAATTAGGATGTAAAACGTTTCCCATGTGACCTTGCCACCTAATACGATAACTAACATTTGACACACAAGACATAATCAAGGAAATTGTGAGTTTCGGGACATTTAATTTGATAAGAGTATCTCTAAGAAAAACCCAAGATAAGCGATCATAAGTTTTTGAAAGTTCTAATTTAGCCATAAGAAAAGCCCCTTTCCCATGTTTGGTCCTAATTGACTGTAAAATCCCATTAGCCAGAAAATAGTTCTGTGGCTCTCCAACCCTTCACAAACCCGGCTTGATTTGGTGTAGTGACCATAGGTAACAAAGGTCTAATTCTGTCCACCAGGATTTTAGTGACTATTTTGTAAAGAGTGTTACATAAGCTAATAGGTCTAAAATGTTCTACTCTAGTGGGGACCACCTTCTTAGGGATTAAGCCAAATGATAGTTTGATTCAAATCTTCTGGAATTTTTCTAGAATGAAAAATATTTTGAATAAATGAAACAAGTTTCGCATGATATCCCAAGTTTTTTGGAAAAAGATTGGGTGAAACCCATCCGGTCCCGAGGCCTTATAGGGTCCCATAGCCTTAATTATTTTGCTCTGTTTTGGGATTTATCAATTTTTACATTACAAAGGCAAGGAAAACCCAATAGCGGTAATTATTGTGCTCTATTTTGGGATTTATCAATTTTTATTTGTTCATTTTGCTGTTGGGGGATATTAATTTTTATTTGTTCATTTTGCCGTAATTTAGTGTTTCTTGTTTTGGGAGTTATTTGGTGATATGGATTCAATGACATTTTAGTAATTGCAATTGTTATTATAGTCAATGACTATTTTATTTCTGATATGAATTCATTTGTTGTTGGGTGTTATTTGGTGATATGAATTCAGTGACTACTTTATTTATATCTCACCACCAATATTTTATTTATATCTCACCACCACATTAGTTTATCAAGCCTCAGTGGAGGCATTGTTATGTAGCCTTATTTTTTGTAGGATTTAAGGCCCTCTAACCATGTAACTAAAATAATTTATTTATAGAAAAGGTCAAGATATACCGTACACGAGTATTGAATGTATAGTAACAATAGTATCTGTCTTTGCATATTCATTTGTTCATGTTTAATTCATGTTTAATTTATTAAGTTTGCTCTTACATGTTGATCTAAGTGATAGTAACAACATACCTGTGCGCCTAATCAATTACATATGGATAAGGTAACGGTACTGGTATTGTTAAAAAAAATTCCTTTTGATATTAGTTTTTATTTTCTGACTAATGTCTTATTTTGTACTTCCTATGAGAATTCACATGTGAATCACTTGAACAACCCAAATTTTATTCCATCTTCAACAAAAGGGAAAGCAAAGATTGGTTGTTCTATTGGAAAAGAAAATTGGTTTAATCAATCGGTATGTTGTAATAATCATTGTTTATATGTTGATAAAAAACGGTTAGAGCATTATACACTAAATTGTCGCTGATTTTTTTTAGTTCCTCACCCCTCAGTCTCACTCTCACCCTTACCCTTCTCTATCACACACACATGAATTTGATTTTAAAAATTAATGCTTTTTGGTTAGAGCGATATACACTATATTGTCGGTGATATTTTTGAGTTCCTCACCCCTCACTCCCACTCTTACACATCTCTCTCACGCACACACGACTCTATTCTTACATGGTTTCTTTAGTCATTCTTACATATTATTTATTCCACACATCACTTCCTATTTTAGACTCCCGCATCAAATTTCGCTTCCTCTAAAAATAAGGCCCAACGCGCCAGACATGAACGGAATCGCATTGATAGTAGTACGTGCTTGAGACGTAAGCTATCACAACGCGCACGTCGGTAAAGAGAACGTTATGGGAATTACACTCAACCTCTACCCAAAGACACCACCCAAGTCCAACTTCCTAACATGATTACTACAGTCCCCTCGCATTCGCCTACTCAGTTGTGCAATGTCGAGGTACATTTACTATTGTCATTTACTAACTATCTGCAATGCCAGAATGAATGTGTACTTGTGCGGGAAACACGAATTAACTATATGCAACGCCATAATGAATGTCACACGCCCACTAATTGTCAGAAAAATAGAAAAGAAAATATGTCTACCTCTTTGGTAAGTTTTTTGATTAAGTTGTAATGTATTGTCTTTTTCTCCTGTTGGATAGTTGCATAGGAAAATACCGGTGATTTACACTCCCCCACAACCGTTATGTCATGTTTTGCAAGACCTAACTCCATTGCACCGAGCCACTATAGCACACCTTCCACAAAAAAGGTCGCGGACAAATAATTTGGAATGCTATCTAACACCTACAATTGCGTCCGACCTAGTTTTCATTCCAACTGACTTTGTTATATTCTCACCTGTTCTGGAGCGACCTTTACCCTCGCCTCAGAATTTAGAGACAGACTTTTCTCAATATGAAGCTGTCACCGATGTAGAACCAAATTCTCATCAAACTAACGACAATGTCCTTATGACGTCGTCTCCTGTTTTGGCAGATCTAACAGTGTATGTATATTCTATATTATTTTTTAGTTGCCTACTATTTTCTTACTTCTCATATTTGTGTACATATTATTTTTATTTGTAGATTCCCATCGGAACCGTTTATCGATGTTGACAGTATGTTTAGTAATGACGAAATCAATGTTATTGTTCCTGTCAATAATGAATGTCATTTTCTCGGGCCGATGAATATTCAGTGTCCTTATTGTTCAACCTTACATTGGCGGGATGAACGATTATCTCGCAGAGGATTGTCTAATCCAAGATTTGGAACATGTTGTTTACAAGGAAAAATTAAGTTACCGGAACTTATTGCACCCCCACCTCCTATTCGTGCATTGTACGATGGCCATGATGGTCAAGCAAAATCATTTCGTCGGCATATTAGGGAGTACAATGTAGCTAATGCTTTCACGAACTTGGGTGCTAAGCTTGATGACAGATTACTTAACTCAAGAGGGCCAACATCATTCACTATCTATGGAGAATTACGACACTGTACCGGGTCATTGTTACCCCCGGATGGTCGCGCACCCATCTACTGTCAGTTGTACATATATGACCCAACCACTGCATTGAATATTCGGTGTATGCATAATAATAACTTGTGTCGAGATGTCCTCCACACTATACAGAATTGTTTTTTGTCAGTGAATCATTTTGCTTCAAAGTACAAACGTGCCCATGAAATACTAACTGAGTCAGAATCTTCAGATCATGATTTACGTGCTCACCTTCATTACACCTCATCAACTGATAGGCATCGGTACAATCTTCCAACCACAGATGAAATAACTATGATTTTGCCTGGTGATGGTAGTTAGAGTAGTGGTATGCGGGATATTGTTCTGGACCTAAAAGGAGATAATAGAGCCCCGAGCCAGATCAATGAGTGTCATCCAGCATATTTACCATTACACTATGTACTTCTATTCCCTACTGATGAGCTTGGTTGGGAACCTGGTCTACGACAGTGGAACTCTGAGCAAAATGATTTTACAGTAAGAAGGATGACACATATGCAATTTTACAGCTATCGTATGTTTCCACATCCCACCGAGTATTCGACGATTCTTAGAGGAGGAAAGTTATTTCAAGAGTTTATAGTAGATGCTTGGGCATCAACGGAGCTAAACAGGTTGTCATACATCAGACTCAATCAGGAACAGTTGCGTCGTGAGATTTATGCAAATTTATGTGACGACAATGTTGATGAGTTGGGCCCCGATCAGATTGGACAACACTTTGTTCTGCCATCGTCCTTTACTGGGAGTGCACGTAACATGAGCCAGATTTTTCATGACTTAATGGCTATTACAAGGTACCACCAACACCCTGCCATCTTTCTCACCATGACGGCCAACCCAAAATGGCCCGAAATAACAGCTGCCTTACTAGAACACCAAACCTCTTTGGATCATCCCGACATAGTTGCCCGTGTATTTGAGTTAAAACGGAGTGCCCTGATGCATGAGGTAAAAAATAAACAAATTTTTGGTCGAGAAGTTGCTCATGTATTCACCATTGAGTTCCAAAAATGAGGGTTACCATATATACACTCTTTATTCTTCATTCATGGCCCTGACAAGATTCAGACAACTCCACAAGTGGATCGGTTAATTAGTACGAAATTCCCAGATCCATCCACTGATCCAACTCTGTACAAAACAATCAAGAGTTGTATGGTTCATGGTCCCTGTGGTTCTCGAAACCCATATTCAACTTGCATGGTGATCGGTGCATGTCGGTTCCATTATCCAAAAGCCTTTGCAGATTCGACTACTATGGATGAACATGGGTACCCTGTTTACCGTCGTCGTCGTAATGGTCAGTCTTACACCACCAGAGGGCATACATTTGATAATCGAGACGTCGTACCTTACAATCCACACCAATCAAGAAAGTTCAATTGTTATATAAATGTGGAGGTCTGTGCAGGAATGAGGTACGTCAAATATATCCATAAGTATATTTACAAAAGTCATGACCGCACAACTATGGTTTTAGAGGGACCAGATGGAAATAATGAGATAAAGCAATACCTTGATGTAAGGTATATTGGACCCACAGAGGCTGCATGGAGACTCTTTGATTATCCTCTCCATGAAGAAATTCCTTCAGTTGTACGGCTAGATCTACATTTACCTGGTATGCATCAAGTTGTTTACGATCCTGCTAAACCACTTGAAACAATTAGACTTCGGTCTAGGAATCAAATCACAACTCTGACTGAATTCTTAGACTGTTGTTCTTCAAATGATGTTGCACGTGCCTACACATACCAAGAATTTCACCAACATCTTGTTTGGAAAAAAGATCAGAAGATTTGGACTCCGAGGTAGAGTGGGGTTGCAATTGGCAGATTATACTTTGCTACGCCCAATTCTGGGGAGCGGTTTTACCTTCGATTGCTATTAACAGTTGTTAGAGGACCGCATTCTTTTGATGGTCTACGTATGATCAATAGTGTGTTTCATGATAGTTTTAAATCAGTGTGTGTAGCTATGGGGCTCCTGGAAGATGATGCAGAGTGGGTACAATGCCTCCAGGAGGCTACAACCATGAATACGGGATACCAGTTATGACGACTATTCTGCATCATTTTGGTAGAATGCTCCCTAATACAGCCATGCACTCTGTGGAATCAATTCTCCGTCCATATATGTGATGATCTTCGTCACAAGCTACAAACAACTTTTGGCATATGCGATCCAACATAGCCTCAAATCAAAGATTACGGTTTATATTTGATTGATCAGTTGCTACATGAATATGGCAAAAAATTGGATGACTTCTGACCTATACCACACCTGTTCAAAATTGGAGTTCTGTTTCAGGTAATAGATTGTTGATCGATCATATGCAACTACGAGATGAAGCGCATCAACTGAATGACCTTTTGAATATTGATGTTTTAAATAATGCTCAACGTACGGCTTATGATGCTATCACTATCTCTGTTGCTGAAATTAGGGCAAAATGGTTTTCCTTAGTGGAGGTGCAGGAACTGGGAAAACCTTTTTGTACAACACCATCAGCACTAAAATGCGCAGCGAGGGTAATATCGTCGTTACAGTTGCTTCATTAGGAATTGCATCGTTGTTGTTGTTAGGCGGTCGGACAGCTCATTCTACATTTTGCATTCCATTCGATATCATAGAAAACTTGGTATGTGGGTTCAAAAAACAGTCACCACATGGGGAATTATTTAGGGAGGCTCGCTTGATAATATGGGATAAAGTTCCCATGCAGCATCGACATGGTGTTGAGGCAGTTGATCGCACACTTCGTGACGTCCGTGATAATAACCGACCATTTGGTGGTATCACGATTGTGCTTGGCGGGGATTTTCGTCAAATACTACCGGTGATACCTAAGGGTCGGCAAGAACAAATTGTTGGTGCATCTTTAAGACGTTCTGCAATGTGGGCGAGGGTGTGCGTATTGACTTTGATCATAAACATGCATCTGAATAGCAATCATCCTGCAAATTCTTCTCACGCATCCTTCTTGGAAGAGGTGATTTATATTAAATAGATTATTCATTTATATGTACTGATATGTTTCACATCATACTTAGATTGGGATCAGTACGCAAGATACTGTGGAACTTCCTCCAATGATACACAGGTGTCGAACTCTGCATGAACTAATTTCCAGAGTTTATCCACAACTAGATGTGCTCAGTGCGGTAACCCCTTCCAACTTAACTGAACACACAATTATTTCCGCTCGAAATGATGATGTATGCGCCATCAATGATGTTGCTCTACAAATTTATCTTGGCGAGACGTATACCTACTTGGCAGGTGACAAGGTGTCAGATGGGGATGAACTCTGTCGTTCTACCACTAATCAATATCCAACTGAGTTTCTAAATTCTCTAAACCTGCCAGGTTTACCGCCTTTCAAGTTGGAGCTAAAGGTCGGGTTGCCCATCTATTGTTGAGGAATATAGCCCCGAAAGATGGACTCTGTAACGGGACCAGACTAATGGTTGTGAAGTGCGCATCGTGGGTTATTGAGGCTAGAATTCTAACTGGTGACAAATCTTCGAATCTGTGTTTTATCCCGCGGATATCATTATCACCGTCGTCCAAAGATTTACCATTTCAAATGACTAGACGCCAATTCCCAGTACGCTTAACATATGCTATGACAATCAATAAGTCGCAAGGCCAGTCAGTCAAGTTTGTTGGTGTAGATTTGCGCTTGCCTGTATTCAGTCACGGTCACTTATATGTGGCCATGTCTAGATGCACATCGGCTGATCGCATCAGTGTCCTTCTCCCTCCTAATGGATCATCTACCATGACAAATATCGTATATTCGGAGGTTTTGTTGGACTCGGTGTAAATATTACTCCATTTTTTAATGTTTGGCAACTTATGTCAGGTAATTGGTTCATGACTTTTGTTACGTTCCAAGCAATCATCAAACTTCTTTCTTGGTAGAAAAATTGTTTTGATAGATTTTTGATTTAAAATGCTCTTCATTTGTTAGTTTAAATGTATGACGTACCTTTAGTCTACTCCTTTAGTAATCTTGAAATTAGGATTTTTGATTAACATTTTCCCTACCCAATATCAAAATTCATATCAAAACCAAAACCCTCAAAATTCTAATTCGAATTTCCAATACCCTAATTTCAAAACTAATTGTCATTTTGATAGAGATTAAAAACTGAAAAGTACCTGATTAGATTCTCTCTTAGACACTTTGGAATGGAAACCAGTCCTCAAGTCCAATATTACGAGCGAACGTAGCTACGTCAGTTATTAAATAATATTTTGAACATAATGATAGTAACCACTTGAGCCCGAATCAAGTCTCAAATTTACTGTCCCAAGAGTACTATTGATATTAATCTTAAATTTTAAGGTCACATTGAGCCCAAGAGTAGCATTTAGTCCTTGAACATATTGAAACAACCTATCCTAACTTGAGCCATCTTGGTGAGGGTGGTTTTTTTGTCCACTCATTATCTTATAGTATAAAAGAGAAAACAAGAAATTGCGGGTTTTGGAAGTAAAGGATAAATTATAACCTATATGAATTATGTCTGAAACTGGAAAATGAACGCCAAAGAATCATTATTTACTTTTAAAAAAATTAAGCTTTTTACTTTCATATTGAGTTAAGTGAAAATTTGGATCACTTTCATAATTATAGATTGTTTTTTCATATACATTTATTTTTGTAGATTAGTATTGTAAATTTCTTTTTCATGGAAGTTTATTTTTTTCAAGCTTAGCATTAGATTAGTATTGTAAACATAATGACTATAAGAAATTGGTCCTTTTAACATTACCTTACTTTTCTTGTGTCTGTGGATGTCATTTATATATTCATCTCCATTAAGCTTCCTTTTCTATGATCAAAAGGAAAAATAATTTCTTTAATTATGTAAACCAATTAAAATGAGTGTTTAAGACTTTGTCTTAGGATCCAGAAATTCAAACAAAGGCTAAAGCTTTGAACTGAGTCTCAATGGAGAATATCAAAGTCGAACCTTCTCATTAATATCAGTTTATTCAAAATTCTAAAAAAATTACTTTAGGTAGAGAAAATAGGAGAGAGAAATGTATGACAGTAGTCAAATTGAGTAGTTTGTATATCATGTTTCTTTTGCTACTGCAGGGGTTTGCGACCTTTGACTAAAGAATGTCATGCTGCCAATCTTTTCTCAAAGCATATGAAGGTTGAGGATCAGGTAGTGATCTTTTCTCAAAACTTTTATTAGGACCGAATACTGGAATAATATATTAGGTGAAGAGGTCTTTCAGAGCATTGTGTTGTTCATAAAGTAAATATGTGTGCGCTCATTTGTTTTTTAGATAATTCAAGGTAAAGTAAGGGTTCTTATATTTCGAATTTATAGTTGTTTTATTTTGACTCACATATTTTGATAATTTTTATATTTCAAATATTTTCAGGTATGCATTGAAGGATACTTGGTGTAAGCTTGCTAGAATACTTGGTGTAAGCTGTAAAGTAATGGGTCTTATGCTCAATATGTTGTTTATCTATTTTCTGCATGTTTGTATATTTTTGGTTCTATCTTTTGTAAATTTAACTAATTATACATGGTTATGATGATTTTTGGGTATGGAATCATTTTTTTGGTGGTTTGTATATGTATTGATGATTGTAAGTTTTGTAGACATGTTTAAAATTTTTTGGATATCTATTTTTAAAGGAAACTCTGCCGAAATTTCTTGAAATTAATACTGACTAGCTTGATGTTTTGGTGGTTGGATGTGTTGATGATTGAGTATGTATTAATTGTTGTGTTGGTATATGTCTTTAGATAATGTAATATTTTTCATTACGTCTTGCCTTTATGTTGTTATATGTACATCATGTACTGGTATTAATCTAATCTAATTTCAAGATGGTTGTTATATGTACATGATGCGTCTAGATTTTGTGTCACTAGGAGATAATTCTCCTCTTAGTAGCATGTGTTTGTTAAGAAAGAGTATTACAAGTCCCAGATATCACATGTTGCAGCAAAATAACTTCATTTCAATTTTTTTGTTCATAATTTATTTTTATTTTTTGAGAATTATACAGTGCCTTCAGGCACGGGTTATCGCTAGCTCGATATTTTGGTGGTTGGATATGTATTGATGATTACTAGCTCGATGTTTTGGTGGTTGGATATGTATTAATTATTGTGGTGGTATGTGTCATTAGATAATGTAATATTTTTCAAATTTTAATTTAATTTTTTGTTGCGCCGTGCCTTCAGGCACGGGTTATCGCTAGTTAACCTATCAAACATATCACTCTTGGGTCTATAATCACATAGATCATTAGGTCAGTCCTATTCTCAGGATTTTGGTCAATTCTAAATTTTTTTTAAAATAAATATTGAGAAAAAGATTCATAATCTCATCAGAATTAGAGATCTAGCCAATCATTTAACATAGTATGAATTTGAGAATGTCTCCGTTATTGTTTGACCATCTGATGAAAAAAAAGGAGTATTCCTATCACCAAATTCATCCAATTAATCTTATATCGAAGGGCTAATGAGAAATTTATCTCTCAAGTTTGGACGAAAATCATATTGACACTCAAAGTTTGAGAATAGTCAATTAATACCTCTAAGTATTTAAAAATAACAATTCTGTTTCTTTTTGCCATTTCGGCCAAATAAATTGCTGGAGATAGATGATGAGTGAGTTTTATACACATGAATTGGATACATTCGAGCTTAATTTATTGTTGTTTTCAAGTCTTTTAGGATGTTTTTATGTGTTTGTGTCTATTCATGCATGTTTTATATTGTTTTGTAGGAATTGGGATAAAAGTTACTTGGATCGATGTTTGGGGTGGCTAGATTCGCGTTTTCGGCTTGCTATTTACACAGCAGTCACTTCAGAGCCAATTTGACTATAGCTCCAGATATTATTTCACAAAACTTCAAGAATGAAAGTTGTAGATCTACTTTTCCTCTTTCCAGAACATCTTGAATCATCTAAATCGGAGTTCGGACGAAGAAGTTATGGCCATTTTCCCAAAGGACGTCAGAGCAGAAAATGTTGGAAAAGTAACAAGCGCCTAGGCGCTCCATACAAGCCTATTTCAAGCGCCTAGGCGCTCCAAGTCAGAAACATAATGTTGGTCAAGCGCCTAGGCGCTTGAAAATGCCCTATGATGAGCGCCTAGGCGCTCTAGTGCGTAGAAAGTTGCGTTTTTATGCTGTCAAGTGGGTTTTTGAAGCCAAAGAGGAGTCTGAATGAGGGCTGAGACCAATACAAATAGGAGAGGACTCTACAAAAGCAAGGAGAACGAACTTTGCAAGGAATCAGTCAAGTTTTCAAGAGATTTGCAGAGAGAACAAGGAAGGAAAAACACGAAGGAGAATTGCAAAGGCTGAAGATCTAAGAGAGAGTTTAAGAGCAAATTCAGAGTTTCTTCTTCTCTTCTCTAGTTTTATCTTTTGTAACTATCTGGGATGTTTGGATTATTTATCTGGATTATGTTTTTCTTTATTATTATCATGCACTAAATTTTAATTAAGATTGCAACAGAACTTGGTATGTAGTTTAAATTGCAAGCTTCCCATTGAATGAAAGTTAGTTTTTATTGAATTGTTTATTATATCTTATGCTTATTGATTAATTGCCTGATCAACAATTACTGTGATAATCTATATAAAATTGGAAGATGGAGTATAGATTGAGATCTGGATATGATAACATCTGTTCATATAATCTGAATAGGGTTAATATGATTAGCATGTAGGATAGGAATATACCTATGTGTCTTTTGTATCCATTGAAAGAATTTGTGCGTAAACCCTAATTAACTTGATTCACATAGGAATATAGTGAGTTGATTAATTGGGGTGTTCCTTATAATTCTACATCTTAGAGATTGGATTTAGGAGGATTTGTTCACGTGTCTTTGGAAGAAGAGCGTGAATATTTATAAAGCATTCTTGGATAACAATTTATATTAATTGATTTATTTTAAATGGGAAGTAAGTTAGTTTAAATGAAATACCAAGGGAAGTTGTAATCTTAATCTGTTAAATCTGCAGTTATTCTTGTAAATTTTGGTTTTTAATTATTAGTTTTGTTAAGTTTAATTTTCAAATCACAAACAGAATTTTCTTAGTTTAAAATAGGATTAATTGCATTAGAGTTAGTAATTGATAAATATTAGTCTATTTCCTCGTGGGAACGATATCCTTGCTTGCTGAATATTACAATTGAACGCGTATACTTGCGTGGTAAAGTGCTATAAAAAAATTAGGCAACAAGTTTTTGGCGCCGTTGCCGGGGAAATTAGTTTAATATTTTGTCATTATTGATTTTTATAGCGTTAATCTTAATTTAAACTTTTTTTTCTTCTCTAGTCTAATTCCTTTTCAGGCACCATGAACAACTATGACTATCATTGGCTAAATTCGAATATGACTCGGCCAAGGGAGGCAAAGAATTATGGACTCGATGAATTGTCAGCACAATTTGAGACACTTTCAAGGAAGATTGATGCTTTATCAGCACAACGTATTCAAAGTGTAGCGGTGATATGTGAGTATTGTGGTGGAAACCATCCGAGTCATCAATGCACCATCAGTTTCGAGTCGTTACAATATAGTGGTAACTTCAGCGATTATCCCAATAATTATGATTATTCCAGTAATTATCATCATGAGTGGGGGAATCCACTAAATCTTTCATGGAGCGATGACAATCTAGCACAACCCTTTGCTCCATGCCAATCATACACTCCTGAATTACAAGTTCAACTCCCTAATCATGAAGAAGAAAGGATTTTAAGATTGGAAGGACTTATTTCCAAGTTCATGGTTTTGATTGAGGAGCAGACGAATAGTCATAAGATGTCGATTCAAAATCTTGAGAACCAGATGGGACAACTTTTCAACGACATCATCAATCGCCCTCAAGGTGAAGTGTCAAGCAACATGGTTCCCGAGACTGATGGATTGCCCATGCTAAATCTGGAATCGGATGTTCCAAAAGAAAAGGATCAGGAAAGGGAGGAGACAAGTGGGGAGCAGGAAAAGAAGGTCGCCAAAGATCTAGCCTTGAGTTCTGACATAGATGAACCGATTTTGATAGTGCCCCATATATCTTCTCCACCAAAGTTTAAGGATCCGGTTAGATTTGCAATCACTTGTCCAATTGGTAGTCATGTCATTGGCAATACTCCATGTGACGTAAAAGCGAGTACAACTTTGAAGCCATGGTGCGATGAGTTGGAGAAGATAGAAGAAGAGATTGTTGTGTCTGACACGCCTCAATGCCATAATTTATTCGCAGACACAATGGAGAAAACGCCTAGATGTTGGACGTTCTTCAATCTAATCTTATATAAACAAAGCATGCTAGGTGACTTTAACTTGATGGCTATCACAAATGGGAACCTACCAAAAGCTATATTATTTCCGATGGATGGAAGGTTCCTCAACTTTCGAAGAGGAATTGGATAGCATTGACCAGACAAAGTCAGGCTGAAAGACTATAAATCAAGCGCTGACTGGGAGGCAACCCAGGAATTTTTTATATTTATATGCTTTACTAGTTTAGTTAGTAGATAGGAATTAAGTTGCTTATTAAGTTCTCTTATAATCTAATCCATGTTGTCTCTCTTCTTTGAAGGTATTGGAGGTCCAATGGATAGCAAAATGATCGTCGTCGCCATCGCCACCATCAACTCACGCTTAGTTGATTACAGGGAAGTTCTCTTCTATTTATCGTTATATTCTTACAATGAGGACATTGCATTGGTTAAGTTTGGGGGTGTAATTGTCCAGCTCCAGTTCATGCATGTAGTATTCATCTAGTGCATTCATATAGTATTTAGTTAATAGTTTTTCATGTAGTTTGCATTCATAAAAAAAAAAAAAATTGTAGTCTTTGCATGTTTCCAGCCGTTAGATAGTTTAAGTCTGTTTTGGCCAGTGATGAGATTGGAATTGAGTAGACAAGTATAGTATTGTCTGTTAAGACTTTGATGTGATTTCTTGTTATGAATTGAATCTTTTCCTATTTGAAACTGGTATAATTAAGGTTAGCACGTTAATAACAGATATGTTAACTGATTAAGTTTAAATTGATACATAATGAATTTCTTAAGGATAATAATAATGTGAAGGAATGAAAGACATGAATAGGCGGAGATGGCTAAATTTAGATAAAAACTTAAGTTTGGGGGAAAAATTTGGGATATATAAGCTTGAAAAAAAAAAAAAAAAAAAATAATGCCTTGGCTAGTTTTGTTTCGGGGCTTTTGTTACTTGAGCAAGTACGCCCGAAGGGGTATCTTAAAACCTAGCGCCCTAAGGTCTTATATGGTCTGGGAGTCGTTGGTCGAAAGCTCGCTAAGGGGTGACACTGTTAGCCTAATGGAATGAGACATTGCACAGTCATGGTTAAAAAAGGAAAAAAAAAATAAAAAAAAAAGAAAAATAATAAAACGGGAAAAGAGCAAAAAGCCCCCGTGATGAAAAGTAAAGCATAAGTATCCCGGAATGGACTCTTGAACTTGGTGGATGTTTGATTTTAGTTGGATCTAGCTTGTTCGTGAATTTTGTGAATTTGCACTGTATGATGCCTTCGAAGATATCTATTATGTCTTAAATTTGACTCTATATCAGTTAACATTGTTGTGGAGCACACACGCACTATATCAGTGATAACAGTCTAAGATTTGATGATTGATTGAGAAATTACTGATTTGTTTAAATATGATGTATTATCATGTTTACTTGATTTCTCTAAGGCCGGTTAAATAGACTTGTTTCTGTCATTACTGTTGGATTCGTAGGCATATAGATTAGTTTCATTACATTGCATTGCATAACATTTTTGTGTTTTTGCTTGAGGACAAGCAAATGTTTAAGTTTGGGGGTATTTGATGAGTGAGTTTTATACACATGAATTGGATACATTCGAGCTTAATTTATTGTTTTTTTTCAAGTCTTTTAGGATGTTTTTATGTGTTTGTGTCTATTCATGCATGTTTTATATTGTTTTGTAGGAATTGGGATAAAAGTTACTTGGATCGATGTTTGGGGTGGCTAGATTCGCGTTTTCGGCTTGCTATTTACACAGCAGTCACTTCAGAGCCAATTTGACTATAGCTCCGGATATTATTTCACAAAACTTCAATAATGAAAGTTGTAGATCTACTTTTCCTCTTTCCAGAACATCTTGAATCATCTAAATCGGAGTTCGGACGAAGAAGTTATGGCCATTTTCCCAAAGAACGTCAGAGCAGAAAATGTTGGAAAAGTAACAAGCGCCTAGGCGCTCCATACAAGCCTATTTCAAGCGCCTAGGCGCTCCAAGTCAGAAACATAATGTTGGTCAAGCGCCTAGGCGCTTGAAAATGCCCTATGATGAGCGCCTAGGCGCTCTAGTGCGTAGAAAGTTGCGTTTTTATGCTGTCAAGTGGGTTTTTGAAGCCAAAGAGGAGTCTGAATGAGGGCTGAGACCAATACAAATAGGAGAGGACTCTACAAAAGCAAGGAGAACGAACTTTGCAAGGAATCAATCAAGTTTTCAAGAGATTTGCAGAGAGAACAAGGAAGGAAAAACACGAAGGAGAATTGCAAAGGCTGAAGATCTAAGAGAGAGTTTAAGAGCAAATTCAGAGTTTCTTCTTCTCTTCTCTAGTTTTATCTTTTGTAACTATCTGGGATGTTTGGATTATTTATCTGGATTATGTTTTTCTTTATTATTATCATGAACTAAATTTTAATTAAGATTGCAACAGAACTTGGTATGTAGTTTAAATTGCAAGCTTCCCATTGAATGAAAGTTAGTTTTTATTGAATTGTTTATTATATCTTATGCTTATTGATTAATTGCCTGATCAACAATTACTGTGATAATCTATATAAAATTGGAAGATGGAGTATAGATTGAGATCTGGATATGATAACATCTGTTCATATAATCTGAATAGGGTTAATATGATTAGCATGTAGGATAGGAATATACCTATGTGTCTTTTGTATCCATTGAAAGAATTTGTGCGTAAACCCTAATTAACTTGATTCACATAGGAATATAGTGAGTTGATTAATTGGGGTGTTCCTTATAATTCTACATCTTAGAGATTGGATTTAGGAGGATTTGTTCACGTGTCTTTGGAAGAAGAGCGTGAATATTTATAAAGCATTCTTGGATAACAATTTATATTAATTGATTTATTTTAAATGGGAAGTAAGTTAGTTTAAATGAAATACCAAGGGAAGTTGTAATCTTAATCTGTTAAATCTGCAGTTATTCTTGTAAATTTTGGTTTTTAATTATTAGTTTTGTTAAGTTTAATTTTCAAATCACAAACAGAATTTTCTTAGTTTAAAATAGGATTAATTGCATTAGAGTTAGTAATTGATAAATATTAGTCTATTTCCTCGTGGGAACGATATCCTTGCTTGCTGAATATTACAATTGAACGCGTATACTTGCGTGGTAAAGTGCTATAAAAAAATTAGGCAACAATAGACACGTGTCAACAAATTAGAAAATTTTTATGAATGTAAGACAGATGTATATGCATATTGTATTTCATATGCAAAACGTAACATGAGATGTCTATGAACCCATTTTGTAAAATTGCTTTGGAAGAAGGGCTTCGGATCAAAGAATTTGGTTTGACTTCGGAGGTAGTCGTTATCAGTTTAGATCCCACCTACTGTGCTGATACTCTCTGTACCGGTCTCGACATGGACTCCAACCGGGCGATTCATGTGGGTGCTCTGGTGACTCTGTACCCATTTTCTGTTGCAAAGATTCTTAAAGTTCGTGTTGATGCTGAAAAACCCGGGCTTCTTATTCTTGGCAAACATGTTAATATCTTTGTTTGATTAGTTTTAAAGATTTTGTATTTTTCTTTGTATATATTTATGTATATGTATGCAATTGGGTGTTTCTATGTTCCTACAAAAAAATTCTGAATTGGGTTTGTGGGTTGGATTTTGTTTTTCAATATTTAACATGGGTTTTGTGTTTTTTAATTTTGGGTGTGAATTTGTAGTTGGAGTGGATTTTGTGTAGAGGGTTTGTGAATTAATTTCTCTATATTAGAGAAAGTACTAAATCTTACCATCTCTATTCCTAAAAGATTACCGTTTAAGGTTAATGCATACAGATTAAGGAATATAATTAATACCTAGCGAAAATATTATACTACCCTTATTAATTGTCTCAACTAATTATTCTCTTCCCAATGTTTCTTATTCAATTCAACCAATTACTACTTGGATTATAGCATTGAATTGAATAAGAATCATTGAAAAGGGAAGAAAACTTTAAATAGGAGAAAATTTTAAATAAGAGTAAAGTAGGGAAAAAATAGATAATGTGTATTGATAAACTCAAAACGACAATCTTTTTGGAACAAAAAATACTTTCTAAAACGACAATCTTTTAGGAACAGAAGGAGTACAATTTAAAGAAAGTTTTGATCTTGAGTATTCCTAATACTTTTTTTAGTAATTTAGTTGATATGTATCTCAAGACTTCTTGCACTCAAAGTCTTATGAGTAGTTTTTTTACCATTGAGTCGAGCTTGGCTTTCCTAGTACTTTTGTAGGAGTTTTGGCTATGCTATTTCTATGATGGAGATCATTGTTCATCATTTTAATTTAAAAATTATCTCATATATACGTTTTGCATATGGCTATATGTATATGAATATGTATGCGTTTTGCATACTTATAAATTGATTTTGATTATATATGCGCATAAAATAAAATATAATTATGCATCCGTATTAACTTCATTGAAATTAGTTAATTTGCTGACACGTGTCTATCTCCGGCGATTTAATTGGCCGGAATGGCAAAAAAAAACATAATTGCTATTTTTAAATTCTTAGAAGTATTGATTGACGATTCCTAAACTTTAAGAGTCAAATTGACTTTCGTCCAAATTTGGGGGAACAATTTTGTCATTAATCCTATAACAAATCTTCTAAAATTCATGTTCTTGTTTAAGGAGAATTTGATATTTTTGAGTTAAATCCCACTTTAACTTAAATAATAAATAAAAAGGAAGAAGGAGAGTGGACTAAATCTTGTTGAACTCTCTCAATTTTTTTAACAAGTAATTCTTTTTGTGAAAAACATTACCAGCCCATTTAACCCCAATGCATGGATTTATTTTTGGAAAATAGGTATAGAATGTAAAAAATTAAGATACCTATTATTAGGTTAAGAGAAAACGGATAAATCAACTTCTGGTGCTTATACTGGGAGACTTACAAGTTAGGACGCTTGTAATTTTTTTTCTAGTACAAACATCAATTTGTTATCTATTTTCAGTCGAGGTACCAACTTGTAAGTACCAAAATGTTCACAGTCCAAATGTAAATTTCAAAGTACAAAATGTTCATAGTCCAAAAATTCACAGTTCAAATATAATAGTTAGAATTTAATAGGAAGGTTCAGGACAAAAGATATTAGAAAAAGCTAGCGCAAACTATTAAGAAAATTTTAATAATTTTTTATTTAAAAAATTTCATCGTTTAATGTTAAGGGTTGTAGAAACGAAAATAATTTCTTCTCATAAGTTTAAATTTAGGAGTATGAAGAAAATGATATCCCTTACCTTAACACGTGACTAAATTCTTCTTCTTATGTAGGAGATCAACTTGAGCAATCCTTGCACTCTTACTAATGTTACTAACACTCGAGTATTCTTAACACACTCAAAGAAACACTCACACTAAGAAATATAGAAAGTATGGGAAATAAAAAGTAGGAAGGTTATGCCAACTCCTTATGGCAAACCTCTTTTTATAGCCAAATCTTAACCAACATCTATCACACATCAACTTACACACTTTTCACATTTCAAAATTATCTTTAATCTACCATACATTATTTTACCACAATGTTCAAATTTCAAGATTACCTTTAATCTACTAAACATAGATTTTGACACAACTTTTGTTAGGTTTGTATATAGCACGCTCATACAATCAAATCATATAAACGTAGCGAAAGCGCGATAAAACGGATTTTAAAATTTTATACAAACCATCACCATGATTATGTTTTATGCTTAATTATCAATCTAAAAAAAAGAAGGAGAATCAAATTCATACCTTTGTAGAATCGAGTTTCCTCATGTACGAGTTCAACTCATATTCCTTCGTAGTCTCCTTGAATTCGCTGGATTGGATTCCTTCATTTGATCAACGTTAGCCACCCAAGCGTTTGACTTCTAGAGGTGATCCACCAAGGGAGAACATGTATTCAATAAGATGAATGTATGAAAAAAGTCTAATTCTATCTCTATAGAATATACATACTCTCTCAACTCTTGGAATTATTAGTTATGTGTAACCCTAGTCTGTAATAATACCTTTTTATTTATAGATGTAGGCAACCCTCCTAAACCTTTTAAAAATAGGGTTTTAATTTAATTAATTAAACTCCTTTAATTAATTAGGCTTCCTAATCTTATTAAAAATATATGAGAGTACTTGTATTAATTAACTCCCAAACTTCTTTAGGAAATAAACTAATAATAATAGCAATAATTATAATAAGACTCTTCTTACTAATTTATATTTAATATTTCAAAAATATCAAATAATAAATAGTAAGCTGTTTAATTTATTCTATCACCATAGATTAAATAAAATACACTTAACTTATTATTACGATTATGTCATTTACTTCTTAAATAAATATTTTTCCTTTTAAGGTGTGACCCTTTAGGTTTTCCATATTAAATCAGTTGTGAATAAATCAATTAGAACAATTCTAATCTTATTTAAATAAATAAATAATATTATTAATTTTTTTAAATAAATAACATTTATTCTATAATAAGGATAAACCTTCTTAGCGTTCAACGACTTTCCAGATAATATAGATTCAACATTAATTATAAAAGAACCTTTGAGTAAATAATTACCATACAATTCAATCCTCCCACAATAAAATGTCCCAATTAAATATATGACATGTAATTACTATCAAGTCTTATTTTATTTAATTATACATATTTCAATTTGTTAGTTCCCAGTAGGCACACAATAGATCTAGAAGGGGGGTTGAATAGATCCTTTTTATTTTAAATACTTTTTTCGTTTATTTTGTATTGCTAATGAATTAGCATATGACAAACATAAGAATCTTTTCAAGCACAGCGGAATAAGTAAAAGATCTCCTTCATTGATATATTTATAATCATACATACATTGTTCTTAAAGTTAGTTAAGTGGTAAGCAGTTAATACATACATAGCAGTTAGGTACATAATGTAAATGACATAAAGTAAATGACACAAAGGATTTTAAGTGGTTCAAAGACTCAAGCTCCTAATCCACTCTTCTGCTTTCAACTAGCAGGATTTCCACTAAGGAAGGGCAGCACCCTGAATCACTAAGAATCCTTCAAGGTCAGCAGCCTTGGAACTTTAGTTCTGTAAGAACTCTTCAAGGCCAGCAGCCTTGGAACTTGTCTAGTTCCCTAGGAACTCTTCAAGCCGAACAGGCTTGGAACTTCATTTAGTCCATCTAGACAAGGACCCCTCAGGCCCTTGCTACTTCTTCTTGTTGTTGTTTGTTTGTTGGTGCCTTGGTGCTAAGATGTCTTTAAGCTTGAAAATCTGATGTACTTAGCAACTTGGCGTAGTCCTCTTGGCATTCTACTTCGAGTCTGTACTACATCTTCTTTGGTGAAGCTGATCTTCATTCTGTTCTGCTCATATTCATCTATTGTCAGCTATGAACCATCACCATTAGGATTTACTATATGTTTGAGCTTTTGGTACACTTCGTCTAGCACTTAGTGTTCCCTGAACTCTTCTTAACTGGTTGGCAGACATGGTTCTGCACTTTCTCTGGTTCAGCTTTAGGTTCTTGGTGATTCGTAGAGTGGCTCTTTAGATCTTCTTTATGCTTTGCCTCTTTTCTGAATGCTATATTCTTTTCTTTCTTGTTTCTTAGCTTAGTTTCAATCTTCAGTGGCATTCTCATATTTGTTGAGTGAAGCTTTAGTCTGTTCAAGTCTTCTTCAAAGCTGTTTCACTTCCACCTTCGTAGTCTCATTTTCAATGAGACTTGTTCTGTTAATCTCTGGTGGAACTCGTAGAGTCAACTATAGCATTCCAACTACTCAAAGATTCAGCAACTCAGCAACTCTTAATCTTTGAAGCTCTTGTTGATTTATACTCCTTCATAACCTTATCATTGTAATGTAGCCGTTGGGAGCTATTTGAATTGCTTTGCAGATCTCGAGTTATTTGGTGTAGACTGCAGGTGTGGCATGACATCTCCTTTATGACTTTCTAACACTACAGTCTACTGTTTCACCTACCCCATCAGAGATGTCACTTTGATGTCTTGGGTAGGTAGTCGACTTTATTTCCTCCTTATGATTTCTTGATCAGAGGTTGTCCTTTTGCATCATTGTTCTCAATAAGCCTTGTTCAAATATCAATCTTCAGAATGAACCATTGCCAATGCTTCAATCTTCAGATGACTAAACTCTACGATTTTGATTCACTTCTTCTTGGACCTGATCGTAGTGTCATGTTGAATGTTGCTCATCGACTTGTTGAGACAACACTACGATCTTGAAGAATGTTCATTGTATCCTCAATGTAGAACACCTCTTCCTTCTCTTGTGAAGTGCTTCAACACTTCTGTTTGCCTCGACTGATCTCAAGAACTGTTAGCTTGACTCCTTGTTCTGGTCTCTTCTAAATAGCAAGACACTTCAGATTTATGGCATGCCCAGCTCGCTTTCTCCTTGTGATCTCCCGTTCACTTATCATCAATGGACTGACCCAGTGCTTAATCACTTTAGCCTTGTTCTTCATAGGCTGACCAGTATCTTTGTGTACACTTCATCAGTTACTTCTTTGTTTGGCAAACACTATGATCCTGGTTACTTGAGAGATCATTGTCTTCTGTTTACTTGACAGCTACTGCACTTGCTGACTTTCCTTAGTCAGTCACTTTTGCCGAAGTCTTCTTCTGATTAACCTTGTGGAAGACCTCATCTTGAATGGCTTCACAACTCAATCTAGATGTTGATTGGGAATGTGCTTGAATCTTCTGTTAGCTTCCATACCATTCGTTTAGTGCTCTCTGGTCTTCTTTCAGATGGAATGTATCCTTGCAGCTCAGACCAGAGGCTTCATACTTTGGATATTCTGGGAGTGCTTATTTGTTGAGAATCGTATTTGCTCTACGATTCTGCCTAGGCATTTTGAGCACTTCTGTTGAAGCCTTAGTTCTGCACTCTACGATCAGCTTTGGTTGTGCAAACACCACGACTCCAAGATTAGATGCCGACACTTTACGATCTCTGACCTTAAGTTTGCTGTCTTCATCTGAGCTGGCTCGACTAAGATCTCTGCCTCTGATGTGATCAGTAGACTCTACGACTCCGAGTGTGGTCTACAATTCTTGACTTGGCTTTGGTAGATGCTCGATCGGCTCGTAGATAGGCTATCTCTAAGATTCTAAAGAACATGACTTCCTCAGCAGACTACGGCTCCGAGGAAGCTCTTCTCGACACACTACGATCCTTCCTCGTTTCTCCTGGCAGTCTATGAACTTTGAGATCTACTATCTTACAGACTACGATTCTGCCTCGATAGCTCTCGAGTTTTCCTTGACTCTCCTGGCAGACTACGATTTTTGGTACAGTGCTCGACGATCAGATAAGCCAATCTATTACATTATAAGATCAACCTAACAAGCTTGATCTTTCTATATTTATAATCATTGTACATCATTTCTTTTTAAGGACTTTACAAAGCTGTTTTGCTTATTTAGGATCAACCTAACATATTTAATCAATTCATTCTATGTCTTTGTACTTATATTCCTATTATCTATCAAAGGAATTTACATCTTTTCTTAATGCAAGCATACTTGCATATTCATTCATATATATCATAATCAAATCATATGTAAATAGGAATAACATTCACATGCTTATCCCTAACAATCTCCCCCTATTTGATTATGACAAAAACAATTAGTACAAATGTATGTTATGAATGAATCTTATAAATAGTGAGCATCTGTTTTTCTAAAACAGATAATCATGAATGTTATTAATAATAATATGGAATTACATAAACTATGACACTTTTTATCTTGGATCCAGAACATACCTAACTAGTTAGAGATGTACCTTTTTGGCTCCTTATATGTTTCCAGGATGTCTATTGATTAGCTACTTATCTGTTTAATCTTTTTGCTCCTGCTCCCCCTGGGATGGTGACTTCATTTCTTTTCTTTGTTCCCCTCATATTCATGCTCTTCTTTATTTTTTGGCTCCCCTCAAACTCTGCATTCATAGGATCATCATCCTTTGGCTCCCCCTCAGATGATGATTCTGCTTTTGTTGCTGCTATCTTCTTCTTTGCCTTCTTCTTGGCCTTCTTGTCTTCTTTGCTTCTTTTCTCCTTGCTCCTCCTTGAGTGCTTCTTCCTATGCCTCTTTTTCTCCCCTTTTTGTCATTAATCAATTGTGAAAGTTGCACCATGTTGGACACGAGTTGCTTCATTAGGTAAGAGTGACCAACCTCAATCTTAAGTTCTTGTTAGCTCAACTCAATTTGTAGGGAGAGAGACTGGTTTAAATTGTCAATCTTGTCAGAGAGGGATATAATTTCCTCTTTATTAGCCTTTTGTGATCGTAGAGCTTTTGCCTTCTGATCATTTATAGCCTTCAGATATATTTGATCTCTCTCTTTGATTTTGAGAGATATATCAGATATAATGGCTTGAAGTCTATTTTGAACTGCAGTGTCTCCTGCTTCTGTCAACATCTTTGACTTTTTAGTGATGAGAGATATCTTCTCAACTAGCTCATCATAATTCTTCAATAACTCCTGCTTCGTAGGAGTTTGGTAATGTGGTTGGGCAGGCTTTTGTTGAGCACTAGATTGGGCTCCACGATTTTCATTCTTGGACAGATTTTTGAAAGAGTGATAATCTGAGAAATCGTTGAGTGGCAATCACTGTTGGAGGATGAAGGAATATCAGACAACTGTGCTTGGGCAGAGGGAGGCTTCTCAACCTGAATTTGATCATCATTAGTGGTAGAGTGAAGGAACTCTATTATCATATGCTTGGCCATGATTCTTCTGCCATCAGAACCCACTCTACTATCATAGGGAATGAAGTGGTTGCCAACATGTCGGTAGACTTTGTAGTGAGACCGGTCCTTTATCATTTGAGTTGCAAACTTCTTTACTCTTGGGAAGTTCTGTGCCACCAGCTCTACGTTGGGAATGTGAGAGAAGACCCATGTGAGATAGCTGTTGTCTTTGGTGAGGGATGCCTTTGCCCATGGCATATGAGAGTAAAACCATCTTATTGCATGATTCTTAGCTTCAGGCTCATATATCACAGTTGAAGTGTCTAGTTTTATAGCTCTACGATTATTGAGCAAGTTTTCTGAAGTCATCATTACCACATTTAGCCTTTCATTTCCATGATTAATCCATCTGCTGGGAAGCACATCTAGTGGTTCTTCATCAATTTCCACTATAATTCTTCTCTTGTGATGAACAAGGTGGTGAATGTGAAAATCTTCTGGTTCTTCTTCTACAGAACTGAAGTTTCTCCCACCTTCTTTCTGTTCTGAACTGGAGTTAGAACTTTTTAGATTTCCCTCAACGAACTCATCAGTTTGTTCCTTCATTTGATCATCATTCTCCTCATCAGAGCTAGTCCTTGCTGACTCACTAGTCTCTTTTAACTCTGCAGTCTTGAGCCTTTTACTGTTGCCTGTGCTGATTTTTTCTTCCTTTTTCCCTTAGCATATTCTTTCTTAGATTCAACCTCATCATCACTAATTTCAATTTTCTTTGGAAACAAATCTCCCCTCTTTAAAACTATTTGAGCAATCAGTCTTCTACTCTTCCTTCTTCTTGGGGGTTCAGCTTCAGGAGTTTTAAAATCTTCTCCTTCTTCAGAATTTGAAGCTTCTGAATCATCAGATAAGCTTCTTTGATGTTTAGTAATAGTAGGGGCAGGTCCTTCTTCTTTGGACTCAACATCTTCATGTGAGATTGTTGGAGCATTTGCAGTAGGAGATGCAGTTGTGTCCACTTGCAACCTTTCTTCATCATCAGAGTGGATGCTTTGAGAGTTAGCCATGGGGGTTGCATATTCTTCTTCTTCATCAGAGTTTGCAATTTCTTTCATGGATCCAGCTTCACCTTCATTGCTGGATTTGTTCTTCGAGAGTTCAATCATAAGGTTTTCAGTTCCCTTTTCTTCTTTAGACTCTACATTCTCTTTCTTGGAAGTAAGACTTTCTTGGGGAACTGGGGCTGATTCCTTCATCACATTTTCTTTCTCTTTGGATGGCCCTAGGAATAATCTGTTACTCCTTCTTCTTTTTGAAATTTCTACAGTTGATACTCTTTGTTCTTCTGCTCCCCGCCTTTTCTTGTCAATGGAAAGATGACTTGGTGGAACCTCTGTATTCTTCACACCATTAGACTTCTTTGCTGGTGTGGCTGCTACTGGTACAGAGTCATCAGATTGAGAGCTTTCCACCTCCCTTGCCTTCCTCTTCTTTGCAGAGACTTTGTTGTTGCTGCTAGATGTTATTAACCTCTTGTTTTCCTTGGGATTTTTCTTCCAGTTTATAAACAACTGTGGGGACATCACTTTATGAATGTTTAATGGTTCTCCCTCATCATCCTTTATCTTACTTCCTAGTCTCTTCTTCAGCATAAAACTCAAGAGTCTTCCATGAAAAACCTTTGTAAGGGGTTTATCAGTAGACTTCTTCATTTTAGCCTTTTCCAGCCATTTGGATATTTGATTGAGCAGGATAGCTCCAAAGTTGATGCGCTTCTTCAGAACTATTACAGACATAATCTTTAGCTGTTGATCAATCACAGTGTCATGTGCAGTATCCATACATAGTATACATTTGCCCACTATCTCAGTAATAAACTCAAATTCTTCAGGAAACTCCTTTTTCTTTATGTCCTTTATACTAGGGTTTCTTTTGTACAAAATAATCCTTTTTTCTTGTCCAGTGTCGATCTCATTAAGGTTTTTTAGTCCTAGGTCAGGAAAACCTAAGCATTGATTGATATCAGACAATTTTAGCTTCAGAATCTGACCTTTGACCTTGGTGGAAAGGGTTTCGGAATTTATGGTTGCGTTTGACTGAAACTCTTTAACCAGTTCAACATATATTCGATTGTTTGCCTCGAGACATTCTGAGAATCCAGCCTTTTTCACAAGTTCAAGAATATCTCTGAACTTCTTTTTGGATTTCTCAAACGTCTTGGTTCCAAGCTGAATGCCAGTGATTACTCGCCGATCTGCCATTTAAATAGTTTGAAGTATATGGGTTTTTAATCTCAGAAGTCTTGTGAGAGATATTTGAATGTGATTTGGGCGAAGCTTGAGGTTTGATGGATTCAGGCTTTGAAGAGAATTCTAGGGTTTGAAAAAGAGAGAGATGTTTGATAGTTTCTGATAACTAGTTTAAGATCTTGAATTTATCTTTTATGACATTTTCCTTCAGACTCTGCATAAGCCGTGATGTGTCAACCATTCATTGGTTTCACGATGCCCAATAAAAACTGTAACTCCCCATTAACTTTTTAGTTTGATGTTCTTTTAAGAGAGTAGGCATTTAGCTGACGTGGATTGACCGTTGACCTTTTTCAGTACGTAGAGTAGTTTGGTGAGGTAGCTATTGACTCTGCGTTTTTCTTTGTCTACTCAACTATCTTCTTCTGAGAGATGCTGTAGTGGATGGTTTGACACTAATCCTCATCTTGATGTTGCATGGCTTTACCACTGATGTACCCCGAGATAGTTTGGGCACTGAAGTTCTGAGGTGAGTTTGCAAGATGTCTTTCCAATCAGTATTCAAACTTAGCTCCTCATGATCTGAATATTTGAGCATTTGTCTAGTTCTTCAGAGCTCCTCGTGAGCTAGTGTGTCCTCTGGGAAGACTGTGATCGTCGAGTCTACTTCAACGATCATTGAGGTTGCACTACGATCGTCGAGTTTACTTCTAAACTTTATTCTATGATCGTTGACTGTCTTGGTCCTTGAGATGAACTTGAAACCTCTTAGAGTGAGCTAAGGGTTAGGTTTTTCCCTAAGGCTCTTTCCAGATAAAAAACTTTAGAAGTGGTTAGCACTGATATATCGTTTGACCTTTTCTGCTGGGGAGTTTATCAACCAACTCTAGACATTTACATGGCTGTAATCGTGGTGTCCTCCTATTCTTATACTACAATCAGATGTTTGATCGTAGGCGCTCCATGATTTTAAGTTGGGTGGTTGACAAGGTTATCAATAGTACGTTTTGAGACGTTCTTACTGACTATGGATCTTTATTTGGTTTATCAGCTACAAAGTTTTGGGACTTTGTAACTGGTACATTACTTCGTAGTTTGTTTCTGATACATTCAGTGCTGCTATTCCTTACCAAATCACTGCTCTCTTATGGTTGATACTAACTTCTCAAAGAGGTATGAGTTCTTCTTCTTCATGTGCATCGGGAGGAAGCCTTTCATATCTCCATCTGGCTAAAATCATCATTATCAATTAAATATTCTTGTATCATAGAAATGGATATCTTCAAGACTGATCACTCCACGATCATTTGACAGAACTACGAACATAGTCTTCTTTGACAGTTTGTGTTTGTGGAGTTCTGCTTCTTATGATGGGTTCCTTGAGGGTTCTTCTCAGATGAAATGCTTTGGATGATTGAGCATATAAGACCCTTTTTATCTTAGAGTGAATGGTCTGGTTCCATATGGAGATCAACATCCATGTTAGCTTCATTCATGCTAGCTCATCAAGTCTTCAAGGACATGCTTTGACAAATAAGGATTTTGTCAGAAACATTTCTGAAATGTCATAAGCCTTCTACTGGTTGAATCTTCTTAACTGAAGTCTTTTGCTTCAGCATTCTTTAGTGTGGTCAGATAGACTAAGCACCTGCAGGTTAGATAGATTTCTATTTCTGGTACCCATGGTTAAGTGGGTCCTGCCAGGTTAGGTTTTAAAATCCCTGTTGTAAGACCCCAACTTTTATAAATAAAGATGAATTTTCTATAAATATTATTTTTGAATATTATGGAGTAAATTTGATATAATGTTATAGCTGTGGGTAATATTTATAAATTTTGCAAAGTAAGCAAGTTGTAATAAAATATTCATTTGGTCGGGGAATATTATTTTTGTCGGGGAATATTCGTACGACGGCACAATCATTGGTGGACCCCACAACAGAATTATTGTCGGATTGAGAAAATGGCAAAAATACTTTATAAAAATAACGGCGGAGGTGTTACCATTAAAACTGTTGAACTACCCGGTAGTAAAAGTACAGTAATACGCGTGGTTGCATAGTAGCACACGGTATTGATTATTGATGCTTACGTGAGAAGTCACTCAACTATACTCAATTATTGCTACAGTAATTGCCGCATCATATCTCTTATATTATTGTTTTAATTATTGTCATAATATCATCTGTATAATATGTTATATTATTAAATCAATAATTGAGACGACAAGTTATAAATGATTAATAATTGTTGAAAGATTAAATATGTGTTGATTAAAAATAAAATGATTTGTGGTAATATTTATTCAATCCTTGATGTATATAAAGAGTTTATTATGAGACGTTTGTGGTAAGTTTGGTTATTTTATGGGGGACCCATATGTCATCATCTAAGATTCTCTTCCTCAATAGTAATTACCTTCGTTAATAGTAACTACATTTACCAGACGTCAAACCACTTGCCGTTTCATATTACAGGCGTCGAACCAATTGTCGTTTCACATTACATGCATCAAACCACTTTTCTTTTCACATCACCAGTCGTCAAGCCACTTGCCTTTTCACATTTCAAGTGCTAAGCTAGAAATCTTCTATAAATAGAGGCCTAGTGCTTCATTATTTTTCACGAATTCATTCAAGCTATACAGAAAGAAAGTATAGAGAGAATAAGAGAGAAAGAAGAAGAGTATTATGTTACTACACTACTGCAGTATTCAACCTACTACTAATGTAAGGGGTGTTATTCTTTATTATTAATGAAGAGAACTGTTGTTATTCCATTGCTTATTATTCTGTTGGAATAACCTGTATACGCAGTTTACCCTATACTTGGTGACATTCTTCTATTATTCTGTTGGAACATCCTGTCTATGTGTTTTACACCGGACCTGGTTCCGTCTTTATTATTATTCTATTGGAACATCCTGTCTGTGTGTTTTACACCGGACTTGGTTCTGTCTTTATTATTATTCTGTTGGAACATCCTGTCTGTGTGTTTTACACCGGACCTGGTTCCGTCTTTATTATTCTGTTGGAACATCCTGTCGGTGCAAATTTTGCCTGACCTGGTTCCGTTATTATTATTCTGTTGGAATAACCTGTCTATGCGAAGTACCGCATGCAAGGTGATTTCTTTTGTTATTCTATTCTTTATTATACTCAGTTGGTTAAAGTTTTGACTTCTATACTCCATAAAATTAGTAGAATATCCTTGATATTTGTGCTTCATCCAGTATCTTTTCATAGGAATATTCTTCTGATCATTCTTGAATTTTACTCTACAAAGCAGTATCATGTTGACAATTTGGACATTATTAGTTCCTGGATAAATTAATTCTTGAACTTGTTTTATTAAATTCTTATATCATTATCATCATCCTCTTGTTTATATTATGTTGAAAGTCATCTGTGGCCTGTAGTGCATTGATGGACTTGGTATGATTATGAACAGGGATTATTCAGTGTAATCATGATCGTAATGTTAAAAATGATGTGGTAAAAGTTATCATTGGCCCGTAGTGCATTGATGGACAGTTGTTGGCATGATCATGACCATTAATGAATACACGAATGTCCTTGGCTATAGTGCATAGATAATTTGTGGTCGTGATACTAAAGAATATCCTTGGCCGTAGTGCATGGGTGATTCGATGATGTGGATTATTTATTAAGCTGAGTCCCAACGATAAAAGTCATGAAAAACCTTTTAAATCATAAAAGATAGTAGATTTTATTCTTTACTTGACTCTTTTAATGGATTTCTTGTTCCGCTGCAGTTAAACTTGATGTTGTTATATTTTATCAGTTTAACACTGTTGAAGGCTAACGATAATTTATTCTGCATTATCTTAGTTATAATATTTCTTACTGGGCTAGTTGAACTCACCCTTTCTTTCACTGTTCTCTTCTGGAAATGAGAACATAGCAGGGACTAGTTGGAGAACAGAGTGACGGTCCAGAGGATATCTTTAGTAGTCCTCACTATTATGTGAAATAGTGTGTTAATAATTGTAATGAGGACTCCTTTTGAGTTTGTATAATCTCTAGTAGACAATAATTGTATTCAAACTCACAATTATGTTTTGTCGTATTGTACACTACAGTTGTATTAGTAAGTTGTATTTGAATTTGGTACCATGTATCTGACGACCCAAGATGGGTGATGTATACCTAATTTTGGGGGCGTCACAGTATCAAAGCTAAGGGATATGATCCCTGGCTAAGATGTGAGAATAGCACTAGGAGGGGAGAGACGGGGAATTCCTTCGCTAGTATGACCTACCTAAGTTTATGTGGTATTTAATTGGTCGGTCAGAATTTAGGGATAATACGTTACTTGTCAATTAACCTTTGTTTTGTGGTAGTATCTGAAAATGACATCCGAGAATGTTGAGAATAGCAATGGAGCACATGCGACCGTTGATTCACCACATATCAATAATCAAGATATTGTACATCAGGAAGGCGACAATCCTCATGCAAACAACAAAACTGACCAAATGATGAATGGTCAAATGTTCAGGGGCTTTATGCAATTCATGCAACAGCAGGCGAGAGCGGCTCCTGTCCAAAATGCAGGTGGAAACACTGGAAACTCTCGAGCGGTCATCGCTAAACAGTTCAAGGAGCTGGGACCACCAGAGTTTAAGGGAGAGCCAAAATCACTTATGGCGGAAGCATGGATAAAGCAGATCACCAAGATATTTGATATCTTGGGATGCTCCGAGGAGCAAAAGGTTCCCTTTGCCGCCTTTATGTTGCGCGAAGAGGCAGATTACTGGTGGGAATCAGTAAAACGTACTCAACCTGCCGTACTGAAGATGTCTTGGGAGAAGTTCCAAGAGCTCTTCAACGACAAATACTTTCCCTAAAGTATTTATCACATGAAGGAGGTGGAGTTTATCAAATTGGAATAAAACAATATGACCGTGTCGCAATACGAGGCTAAATTAACGGAGTTATCCCGTTTTGTGTCCCACATGGTGGATAATAAAGAGAGAATGATACGGATGTTTTTAAGAGGTTTGAAGTCAAAGATACTTCAACATCTTATTTCTCATAAACTGTGTTTATATTCAGATGTTGTAAATAGGGCTCAGTTAGTGGAGCGCGATAACGAGTCAACACAACTAAAAGAGAGCAGCCGACAAAATGATAATACCAGCGATAGCAGTCATCGAAGCGGTGACAATATGCGTGGAGGGAATCAACAGGCCTAAAATGGTAACCACTTCGGTGGTAATCAGGGCCAAAACAATAAGAATGGACATTTCAAGAAGAGGAGATTCAACAATGATGGAAAGACGTCAACACCCGCACCTGTCGTTAAGGAAGGAGAACGACCACCTATCATATGTTTCAAATGCGGAGGGGAGGGGCACATCAGTCCAAACTGCGCGATTCCGTCCAAAGCATGTTATAATTGTGGAAGAGAAGGTCACTTAGCCTGATTTTGTCGTTCACCAAAGACAAATTCAGCTAGGATAGAGTCACTAAAGGCCGTCCCAGAAAAGTCAAAATTGGTAGTGCAAGGGAGAGCGTTTGTTGTGACCTCCCAGAAAGCAAGGAATCCGAATGAGGTCATCACGGGTAAGCTTATCATAAACTCTAACGAAATCTATACTTTATTTGATACTGGTTCTACCCATTCTTTTTATTCTCCTACTTGCGCTCATTGATTAAATTTAACTCCGGAGAAATTAGACTTTGACTTATCTGTGGAAACTCCGTTGGGAGAAACCTTCATTACATCCACTGTTTATAAGTCTTGTTTGGTTCAAATCGGTACCCTCACATTACATGTAGATCTTATTTCATTGAAAATACTTGCATTTGATGTGATTCTAGGGATTTATTGGTTAACTACTCATCATGCAAAAATTGATTATTTCCGTAAGGTTGTTAGCTTTCATATTCCCAATCAACCTATTATGCGACTTCAAGCGACCAAACCATTAAAATCAATCACGGTCATCTCAAGCCATAAAGCTATTCGTTTATTGAAAAATGGATGTCAAGCTTTCTTAGCTCATGTTACAGATTTAAACAAAAATATGTCAGTTTTGAACGATATTTCTACTGTTAATAAACTTCCTGACGTATTCCCAGAAGAACTTCCTGGTCTACCCCCTGAGCGTGAAATTGAATTTTGTATCGACCTTGAACCCGGTACAAAACCCATTTCCAAAGCCCCATATTGAATGGCTCCTATTGAACTTCAAGAGTTAAAGACCCAACTGTTGGAATTGTTAGACATTCGCTTTATTCGTCCTAGTACTTCTCCTTGGGGTGCTCTTGTTCTATTCGTGAAGAAGAAAGATGGGAGTATGCGACTTTGTATTGATTATCGGGAGTTGAATTATGTCACCATAAAAAATAGGTATCTATTGCCACGTATTGATGACCTGTTTGACCAGTTGCAAGGAACCAAATTCTTTTCAAAGATTGATCTTCGTTCCGGATATCACCAATTGAAGATTAGAACCGATGATATTCCAAATACGGCTTTCAGAACTCAGTATGGGCATTATGAATTCCTAGTCATGTCCTTTGGATTGACTAATACTCATGCTGCCTTCATGGATATGATGAACCGAGTATTCAAGGAATATTTGGATCACTTTGTGGTCGTCTTTATTGATGACATCCTTATTTATTCCAAAAGTCGTGAAGATCATGAGAAACACTTGAGGCTGACACTCCAAAAGCTTCGTGAATACAAGCTTTATGCCAAGTTGAAGAAATGCGAATTCTGGCTTGAGGAAGTAGTATTCCTTGGGTACGTAGTATCAATTCATGGAATATCTGTTGACCTAGTAATGATTGAAGCAATTCAAAGCTGGGAGCACCCTAAATCAGTGACCGAAGTACGTAGCTTTCTCGGTTTAGCTGGTTATTATCGGAGATTCATGGAAGGATTTTCTCGAATCGCTACTCCTTTGACTTAGCTGACTCGGAAAGATACAAAGTTCAGTTAGAGCGAAGAATGTAAGAAGATTTTTCAAGAACTCAAGAGGAGACTCATTTCAGCACCTGTTCTGACAATACCATCTGACTCGGAGGGATTTTTCATCTACAGTGATGCTTCGGGCAAAGGGTTGGGATGTGTTCTCATGCAACATGGAAAAGTCATAGCCTATGCCTCAAGACAACTCAAAGAATATGAGAGGAATTATCCTACTCATTTTCTAGAGTTGGCAGCTGTTGTCTTCGCACTAAAGATTTGGAGGCATTACTTGTATGGGGAGGTGGAGATCTTTACGGATCATAAAAGCCTCAAATATATCTTTACTCAAAAGGAACTCAACATGCGACAATGATGTTGGCTTGAACTATTGAAAGATTATTATCATACCATCCAATACCATCCTGGAAAAGCGAACGTGGTAGCTGGCGCATTAAATAGAAGATCATATGCAAGTATGAGTGCGATATTGTCAACGCAAAGGCCCATTTTATGTGACTTGCAAAGGATGGAGATAGAGTTAAAGACTCCAAGGACCCATGTGATGATGGCGAATATAAGACTAGAACCGACTTTAATCGATAAAGTTAAAGCTGCTCAAGTTACAGACCTGGAGCTGATGCGTATGAGGAAGTAAGTGAAAGAAGGTTCTATGCCTGAAGTAAGAATCGATGAAGAAGGAATACTTCGAGTCAACTCCAGACTTTGTGTTCCTAACGACCCTGATTTAAAGTATAAAATCATGATGGAGGCGCACAACACACCGTTTGCAATCCATCCTGGGAGTACCAAAATGTATCATGATATTCGTCATTCATTTTGGTGGAGCAATATGAAGAGAGAGATATCGTTGTTTATCTCAAGGTGTCTAACTTGTCAACGAGTTAAAGCAGAGCATCAAGTACCAAAAGGTCCATTGCAAGCACTTAAAATTCCAGAATGAAAGTGGGAGCACATTACCATGGATTTCGTTACCGGTCTTCTTAAGGTTTCTCAAGGCATAGATGCGATTTGGGTCATTGTTGATAGATTGACCAAGTCTGCTCATGTCTTACCGATACGAGAAACTTATACACTTGAACGTCTTGCTCGTATGTACATAAACGAGATTGTAAGACTGCATGATATGCTGGTATCCATAGTTTTTGATCGAGACCCAAGATTCACTTCATGATTTTGGGTTAGTTTAGAAAAAGCTACGGGCACAGACTTATGATTTAGCTCGACATATCATCCTCAGACAAACGGACAATCGGAGAGGACTATTTAAACTCTTGAAGATCTATTAAGACTTGTGTCCTTAATTTCAAGGGAAGTTGGGACAAGTTCTTACCATTGATGGAGTTTTCCTACAACAACAGTTATCAAGCAAGTATTGACATGGCTCCATTCGAAGCGTTGTATGGAAGAAAGTATCATTCTCCAGTATACTGGGATGAGGTGGGTGAAGCAACGTTGTTGGGACCAGAGTTGGTACATATAACTACGAAAAAGATTCAAACAATCCGAAAAAGTATAAAAACCTCACAAGATCGACAAAAGAGTTATGCTGATCTTCATCGAAAGGACGTGGAATTCGATATAGGAGATCATGTGTTGTTGCATGTTGCTTCATGGAAAGGAGTTACAAGATTTGGAAAGAGAGGAAAACTTAATCCTCGATTCATCGGCCCATTTTTAATCCTCGATCGAGTAGGAACTGTGGCCTATAGACTCACTTTACCGCCAAGTATATCTCGTGTTCATAACGTTTTTCACATATCCATGTTACATAAATATGTGAAAGACCCGAACCACATTATTGAGTTAGAACCGGATGAAATAGCGAAAGATTTGACTGTATAAAGAGGTTCCTGTTCAAATCTTGGATAAGAAGGAACATATTCTACGCTCCAAGGTTATACCTCAAGTCAAAGTTTTGTGGAGAAACCACGATTTTGAGGAAATAACTTGGGAGTTAGAATCTGAAATGAAATCAAGGTATCCTTACCTCTTCGACATACCAGGCACGTACTCTAATTTTGAGGGAAAAATTTCATAAGAAGGGGAGGTTGTAAGACCCCAACTTTTATAAATAAAGATGAATTTTCTATAAATATTATTTTTGAATATTATGGAGTAAATTTGATATAATGTTATAGTTGTGGGTAATATTTATAAATTTTCCAAAGTAAGCAAGTTGTTATAAAATATTTGTTTGGTTGGGGAATATTCTTTTTGTCGGGGAATATTCGTACGACGACACAATCATTGGTGGACCCCACAACGGAATTATTGTCGGATTGAAAAAATGACAAAAATACTTTATGAAAATAACGGCGGAGGTGTTATTGTTAAAACTGTTGAACTACCCGGTAGTAAAAGTACAGTAATACGTGTGGTTACATAGTAGCACATGGTATTGATTATTGATGCTTACGTGAGAAGTCACTCAGCTATACTCAATTATTGCTTCAGTAATTGCTGCATCATATCTCTTATATTATTGATTCAATTATTGTCACAGTATCATCTGTATAATATGTTATATTATTAAATCAATAATTGAGACGAAAAGTTATAAATGATTAATAATTGTTAAAAGATTAAATGTGACGCCCCCAAATCCAGGAACTTGAAACCCGAACTCGGTGCTTCACGATATCATTTCTATGAGCGAAATAATACTAATAATAATAACAATAATATAGATTTTCAAAATTAATTTACATATTATCAGAGTTTAGTTCCCAAGTACGAAACCTTTAAACATTCGTTACATGATCATAATAATAATATTTATTATCCTTATCATAAAGTCAGACTGTTACATAAAATAGCTTAAACATTTAGTCAGCAACTTTCCCTTTCCCCTTGTTCTTGGCAGATCCTTCAGTTTGTTCACACTTAGCTGAAAACATTTAAAATTAAGCAAGAATGAGCATTTGAGTGCCCAGCAAGTAATAACAACAATAATAGTTAACTGAAAGGATTAAATGTTTTCTTTGAAAAATACTTCTACAACGGATCAACAGTTGTGAAGTAAGTTGAACCAATAATCAACAACATGTCATTTTGATTTCAAATTTTTGAAACTACGTATTGTATATAAATGAGAATCAGTTGACAGACTATGAACATTATTTTCTATTTTCGAAAAGGTTTAAACAGAAATTCATCTGTAAACCATCATTTCTTACGGGCACGGGGGTGATCAGCCCGTTATGCCCTGTATTGATCAATACTACATTGCTAGAACAATATTATCGTTCATCCTTTGTTCGCCGTATCGCATAAAAATTTCCCATGATTGGGATGTTCATAACAGTCTTGAATCCATACCAAAACAATTCAGTTGGATAAGTTTTATCTTGTTCAACAACAACTTTAAATATGTCTAGCTGGATCAAATAGCTTAGACGACTCTTATTTCAAGGTATACATACTAAGCAACTATAAGTATGTATCAACATGTGATAAAATATAATGATTATCCAAGTGGGGACACTTGTATAACCATGTTATAGAAATTAACGAACAGAATAAATAACTTGATCAATATTAACAGGATAAAGGAAATTGTACAACAATTATTACTTAATAGCTTGCTTATACAGAATCATTGCATACGTATATTCAAAGGTTGAAATATTTGAACAGTTCAGATATTATCTTATGCATGTCCTTAGCATAAAGTAAATGCATAGGGTTAGATACTTGCCTTGGCTGCTGCTTACACAACTTAGATATATCTTTTCTATCAAGTCCTATCATTAAATAGATCATTGTCTGATTAGAATAATATATCATATCATATAATACTGCTTATTGGAGTAAGCACATTCCTAATCACATTGTCACATAACTTTAACACCATTGAATCACAAATAATTCACTTATCAAGTCAATCTATCTAAGTCTAGATCAATTTCTGAAACATGTCGGTCTACCGACAACTTTATCGGGTAATATCGAGTCTAAGACTCTAAACAGTTATACAATATCCACTTAGATATCTTAAACAACCGTTAATAACATTTTTCATGACCTTATAATAATTATAAAATAATTATTACCATTTACCATAATTTTTGAAATATCAGAATCATTGTTAAATGATTTAAATATCAAACAATTCTATTATCATTAATATTTAATTAATATTAAACTTTTAAGGAAATCATTGCCAAAATATTAAAGTCATTAATAATAACTTAAAATAGTTTTAAAATATTTATATTACCCTTAAATGATTTTTAAAACAATTAAAATCATTATTAAATACTTACCATTAATATTAATTTATCATTATCCAAATATTAAAAGTTATTAATTACAACTTAAAATATTTTTAATTCACTTATATCCTTTTTAAATGATTTTTAAATAAATAAAACCATTTTTAAAATATTTATTTAATATAATTATTAAATAAATTTAATATCATTAATCATTAAATAAATATCATTAATATTTAATTATTAATGAAATTATCCTTTAAATATTAAAAGTTATAATTTATAACTTAAAATATCTTTAAATACTTTATTTTCATTTAAAATGATTATTATAATATAAAAATCATTTTTAAATTAAATTATTTAATATAATTATTAAATAACTTTAATATCATTAATAATAATTAATTAATGAAATTTACCTTTAAATATTAAAAATTATATTTTATAACTTAAAGTATTTTTAAATTCCTTATTCTTATTTAAAATGATTTTTAATTTAATAAAATCATTTTTAATTCATTTACTTAATTCATTTAATAAATAACATAATTATCATTAATATTAATTTATTAATGAAAATTATCACATAATATTAAAAGTTATCAAAAATAACTTAAATTATTTTCTTTTACCATAATATAATTTTAAATGATTTTTCAAATATTAAAATCATTTTTAAACAATTTATTTAATATTATAATTAAATAAATTAGACATGAATGATTTAAGAACTGCACTGCATGGCATAACCACTGATCTACATCAATACATGAAGTGGTTCAAAGTTTTGTCTAAGGATCATTCACTCGTTCAAGGGGAGAAGAAGAATGTTCAAGAAGAGCTTGAAACAACCCTTCTAAGTACTAACCTTCTCTCCAAGCTTGAGGTTGAGAATGAGATCTTAAAACAGACAAATAAACTCAATACACAAAGAGAGTCTAATCTAACCTCAAAAATTGAGGAACTAGAAAAGACTATCTCTACATTGAATAAATCCTCATCATCCATGAACTCCCTGCTCTCTAGTCAGAGAAGTACTTTCGACAGAACATACTTAGGCTTTGGAGAATCCATCTCAGAGCCATGTGTGGAAAAGATAAATGAAACTAGAACTAGTAATTCCTCAAGTTTTAGTAGAAGCATTACCATTGTGAAATCCTCACAGAAGAAAGAACCAGTTCAACCTTATTCTACTGTTTCCATTCATACTCAAAGGAGTAAAGGATCTTATGCTGGTCTGGGCTTCATAAAAGAGAAGAGTAACCTAACCACTACTCACCAACCTCGAAGAATTGTAGAGTCAAGTAATACCAACTCTACGAATCAACTAGGAAGGTACAGTAGAGGTAAGGCACACTCATCACTATTTATGAAACCTAAGGACACGTGGAAGAATGAGAATCAGTTTAACAGAAGGTTAACTAAAGAACCACACAAGTCCAAATGTAGGATGAATTATTATACACACACAGGCATGCATCATACTAGATGTTTTATATGCAATAAATTTGGTCACAAGGCTGCCAAGTGCTATTATAATTTCATGCATGTGAGACTCAAGAACAAACAAATTTGGGTCCCCAAGGGCACTAACAAAATAAGACCCATACAAATATGGGTACCAAAATGAAGGTTAAACTTTATGATAGGAAAATAGCTCCATGATCACAACCTGGTATCTGGACAAGCGATGCTCAAGGCACATGACAGGGAACAAAGCCCTTCTATCTAACTACATAGAAAAGGAGGGTCCCTCTGTTATATTTAGAGACAACGGCTTGTGCAGGACAAGAGGATACGGCTCTGCTAGCAATGGTGCAGTATATTTCAGTAAAGTAGCATATGTGGAAGGTCTCCAACACAACCTTCTAAGCATCATCCAACTCTGCGACAAGGGTCACCAAGTAACATTCCTTAATAACTAGTGTAAAGTCAGAGATCTGAAGACTTCTACTGTAAAGCTAACCGGGAAAAGAGAAAGAAATGTCTATACAGTGAATCTTGGTCAAATAAGCTCAGACGAGACAATATGTTTTCTGGCAAAAGCATTTGAAGAAATGAGCTGGCTATGGCATAGATGGTTGTCCCACTTAAACTTCAAAAGCATGTCCAAACTGGCATCAAAAGATCTCATTACTGGCCTACCTAAGTTTAAATTCGTAAAAGAAAGGCCATGCAATACCTGTCAGCTTGGAAAGCAAACCATAAGCTCATTCAAGAGCAAAACTGCCAACTCTATCGACAATCCCCTACAGTTGCTCCACATGGATCTATTCGGGCCAATTCCAATAACTAGTCTTGGAGGAAAAAGATATTCTCTAGTTATAGTCGACGACTACACCAGATTCGCATGGGTATTCTTCCTAACCTCAAAGGATGAAACGAGCTCCCAATTAATCAAGATGTTCAGACTGGTGATGAACGAGAGAGGAGAGAAAATCAAGCCCATAAGGAGTGATCATGGAAGATAATTCGACTTCTCAGAAATGGACCAGTTCTGCACAGACAATGGCATCAATCATAACTTCTCAGCTCCATGAACTCCTCAACAAAATGGAGTAGCTAAAAGAAAGAACAGAACCTTGATAGAGGCTGGAATAACTCTACTAGCAGCAACTTATCTGCCCGAATACTTCTGGGTAGAAGCTGTTAACACTGCATGCTACACACATGACAGATCATTGATACACTCTAAGATCAAGAAGACGCCCTATGAACTGTGGAATGGAAGAAAGCCAAGTGTCAGCTACTTTCATATTTTCGGCTGTGCATTCTACATTCTCAACAATGGAAAGTTGTACCTGACAAAATTTCAGCCCAAGTTAGACGAAGGAATCTTTCTTTGTTATGCCACAGACAGTAAGGCCTACAGAGTGTTCAACAAGAAGACACCGAATGTTGAAGTCTCGATTCACATCATCTTTGTTGAAACAAACTTAGACAAAACAGTGCTTCAAGACACTACGACCGATAATGCAGACACTATGAATGAAGTCGTCGAGCTCAACACCACGATCGTAGTGCTATAAAGTGAAATCATTGAGCAAGAACATGAGATCGTAGAGAGGTCTATGCAAGACAACGAACCTCCTCTTCTAGTAGAAGAAATAGATCTTGAAGACTTAAGATAAGAAGGCATCATGACAGATGTCCCAACTGGAAACAGATGGGCCAGAGATCACACTCAAGATCTAATTATTGGAGATCCGAGTCAAAACAAGCGCTGCCACTCAGAATGAATGCTTTTATCCAAGCTTCCTATCACAAATGGAACCAAAGAAGATAGAGGATGCTATGGAAGACTCCAGTTGGATAGAAGCCATGCAGGAAGAACTCAACAAATTTGAACGAAGCAAAGTATGGAGGTTGGTACCAAGACTAAAGAGTCATCCTGTCATTGGAACCAAGTTGGTCTTCAGAAATAAAATGGATGAAGATGGAGTTATAACTAGGAACAAGGCAAGATTAATGGCAAAGATCTAATCTCAAGAAGAAGGCATTGACTACGATGAGACATTTGCACCTGTTGCCAGACTAGAAGCCATTAAAATCTTCCTTTCCTTTACTGCTCACATGAAGTTCAAAGTCTTTCAGATGGATGTCAAAAGTGCACTCCTAAATGGAGAACTCCAAGAAGAAGTCTATGCAGAACAACCTTCAGGTTTCATCAATCCATCTCTTTTCAATTATGTTTATGGATTAGACAAAGCCTTATATGGTCTTAAACAAGCGCCTAGAGCATGATATGAAACACTAACTAACTTCTTGATTGAAAATGGGTTCACTAGTGGTAGAGTAGATACCACATTATTTCTTCGAAAGCATAAAGATAATGTTTTATTGGTTCAAATATATGTTGATTATATTATTTTTGGTTCTACTGATGAAAAGTTATGCAAGAGATTCTCGAAGCTAATGCAAAGCAAGTTTGAAATGAGTATGATGGGTAAGCTGAATTTCTTCCTTGGACTACAAGTAAAGCAGACTAATGAAGGAATCTTCATAAACCAAGCCAAGTACATCAAAGACCTACTCAAGAAGTATGGCATGGAATCAACCTCTCCCATGAAAACCCTAATTGCTCCTGCAACCAAACTTGACAAAGATGAAAAAGGTAAAAGTATCGATATAACTCAATACAGAGGTATGATAGGCTCTCTTTTATATCTAACTGCCAGTATACTAGACATAATGTTTGAAATATGCATATGTGCTAGATTTCAGGCTAACCCTAAAGTATCTCATTTATCTGCTGTAAAGAGGATTTTTAGGTATCTCAAATGTACACCTTACTTGGGGCTTTAGTACCCCAAGGAATCCTCATTTGAACTAACAGGATACACATATGCTAATTTTACAGGCTGCAAAATAGATAGAAAGAGTACCAATGGCACCTGTCAATTGCTAGGAAACAAACTTGTTTTCTAGTTTAGCAAAAAGCAAAACTCAGTGTCTACTTCAAGTTAATAAGCTAAATACATTGCTGCTGGCAGCTGCTGTGCTTAGATCCTATGGATGAAAAATCAGCTAGCTGATTATGGGTTTGATTTCAAATCCATTCCCATTCACTGTGATAACATAAGTCCCATAGAAATAACTCATAATCATGTTATGCATTCCAGGACTAAGCATATAGAAATAAGGTATCACTTCATTAGGGATCATGTGCAAAATGGAACTATATCTCTACAATATATCCCTACTGAAAATCAACTTGCTGATGTTTTTATAAAACCTCTAGATAAACCCAGATTTAATAAGTTAATAAGTGAGCTAGGCATGCTAAATCTACAACCATAAAATATATGCTCTAGATTGTGCTAACCATAAAAGATACAAAGGGTAAACTCAAAATCGTAGACATGATCAAGGGAAGTCCACGATCATAGAACTGAAGAGACAAAATTGCCTCAACGATCGTAGCAGACTCAACCATCGTAGTACAGACTCAATAATGACAAAAGCCCCATCAATAAAGCAAGAATGCATCTTGTGATGATAAGCTTCAAAACTAAGCAATCTCTCTGATAAGCGCCTCAGGAACAAACCTAACCCTTGACTCACTCCAAGAGGTTGGCCCTTCCTGAGTTACCTTAAAAGAATGCTATGTCAATAACTCATCACAAGGATCCAGTTAGACTCGGCGATCATAGATTAGACACAACGATTGCTGAACAGACTCGACGATCGTAGCTCAGACACGACGATTGCTAGACAGACTCGACAATCGTAGCTCAGACACAACGATCACAAAATTACCTCAACAATCATAGTCCTCCTTAAGGAACATCAGCTCTACAGGAGCCAAGGGCAAATCAGTACAATCCTTATCAGCTAAACTCGTAGAGCCAAGCAAAAGTCGTAACATGTCCCACTAAGCAAAAAGGAGAGAGGGAAGTTACAAGTACAAATTGAAATCATCTTTTTGAAATCAGAAGTTCAAAAGATTATCTCTCTCATCCTCTCTCAAAGCAAAAACCCTAAATCAGAAGAAAGCTCAGTCAAATCACACTTTTAGAAAAAAAAATCAATGGCGGCTACCAGTGTTATCTCTAGCTACAGACTCTGTTTTGACTAGTTCAAAATAGCTGAACCCAAATTTCATAAAACTCTGGCGCTACTAAAGAAGGTGGGCCTCGAAGAAGCCTTGGGCACAGACACATTGATCTATCCTAAGATAGTGAATGAATTCTACAGGAATGGTGTGTTTGAATACATCACCATCACTACGAGAGTAAAGGAAGTGGAAATCAGACTGAAGGCTGAAGACATCAACCTCGCCCTAGGTCTCATAAATGAAGGGTATCCAGTCATAAATAGTGTGGACTTCCAAGAGGGACTTAAAAGAATGCATCACAAGAAACTCCCCTCTGTGAAAGGATACAAGAAGAAGGAGTTTCCACAAAGGTATGAATTTCTAGCTGATATTGTTGGGAAATATATATGCTACAAGAGCTCAGGTCATGACTCTGTGAATGAACTACAACTCAAGATCATGACTGCCATGTGTTATGAAATACAACTCAACTATGGAGCCCTATTGCTCGATTGGATTGGAAAGTGGATCATCAGCTCCAAGAAGTCAAAAAGCCCTCAAAAGATGCTCTACGGGCGATTCATAAGTATCATTCTACAGTCTGCTCTGGGTCATAAAATTGGGGATGAAGAAGGAGAAGCTATCAACCTAAACAGACGAATGACCCAACAATTGTTTGAAAATTGGAAAAGGAACCCAGCTGAGTATGTACGCATGATGACCGAGTCTAGTGGAAGAACTGGTGATTTGAAGGAATCAGGCCTTCTTGGAAATTTGTCTGTTGTCAAGGAGATCGAAGAAGAAGAAGAAACAAACAAAGGAGAACCCTCTGTCCTTATCAGAAAAAGTAAGGGCAAGAGGAAGATTAAGGCTAGAAAGGTAGAAGAACCCCAGGGAACCACGACTGATAAGCTAGTAGAGTCTTCTGACATCGAGACTCTAAGGATCCTGAGAAAGAAGCAACAGCAGGATGAGGCTGAAGAAGATAGAGCCACCACATCTCAGATGCCGAAGAAGAATAAAATTAGCCACAAACCCAAAAAGTCATCCATCTCCTCAATCATAGTCTCTACTGATCGTAGAGACTAGACCAAACATATCAGGCAAGGAAGTAGTTGCATCAAACATGTTGGTTGTTCAAGAAAGTCCTGAGGTTGTGGCTCAGCCTAGAAAATCAAGAAGAAAGCTGGTCAAGAAATACATCCTTGAGAATGAAAAAGTGCTCAAGAAGGAAGACAAAAGCATGGTTGCCAAAGAGGAACTATCCAAAGCAAGTCAAGAGGACAATGCTCCAGCTGAGGGGGAGATCCCTGAGATTCTCATGATATAAAATACACCAGCTGAGGACGAGATGCCTGAAGCTCTTGAAAATGGTCCAGCTGAGGGGGAGCTTTTGAGCTTACAAGAAGATGATCAAGTTGAGGGGGAGCCTCATGATATCTCCATGGCAAAAGAAGAGGTCCCTGCTAGAAATGAAGAAGAATCAATGCAAGAACATCAAGAGGCCATTGAAATAATGGAATCCTCCATCGAGAACAGATAAGAGGAAGAAGATGACGATGACCTTGAGATCACTGGTGTGGGCAAAGATGGGTATAGAAGCTATCTTTACAATCAGATGTTCTCTTACCTACCCATGATGCCATATCATCAAGCCTAAATCCTAAACTCTTGGAACCACATGTTATGGAGCTTCAAAGAGTATCCGGCCATCTCAGTTCTAGCCAATGGATTCCCAGGAAGATTCAACTTTGCCAGGAAGTTACTTCCCAATAACTCTTCCTCAAAGGATAAAATTGATGTACTGTCTTTTCCAACCCTCTTTAGAGTAAATCACTCTCCATCATCCTCATTTAGCCAATTTTATGAATTTCCACGATGGTTGGAAGTGATATTTGATCTACTAAATTAATTTCCAGTTGCTATGACAACCCAAGAATTTGGATAATTTATTAAAATCTTAAATGATTGATTTAAGGTCAAATAATAGACCTAGACAAAAAATAAGTGTATGCGTTTAATGTTATTGGGATTGAATTTTGAGGATTTCAAAATTCGGTGAAGGATATAGGTGAATTATTCAGGATTAAGAATTTATGTAAATATGCTCTGTGTATATGGTTAATGATGTGTTCAGAATGTGGTTACGGGTCAAGGGTTGACCACATGAATTATATATGTATCAAACCCTAATTGTATATTAAGAATGTCAGCGTTCAGTTAGAAAACCCTAACGTCTAAAAAGAAATCCTAGAAATCGGTTCTGGAAACCCTAGTTTCAGTTCCGGGAGTACGAAATCTTAATTCGGTATCCGAAAACCCTAGGTTGGGAATGCAAGTGCTAAGTATAAGGTTAAACGATATTAATTATGATTTAATTAGGAAAAACCCTAATGACTCACTTGAAATCTTAAAGGACTATTTGAAAACCCTAATACCAGATTTGAAAACCCTAATTTCAGATTCTGATAAAATGAAACCCTAATCTGGGAACTCAATGGAGAATTATAATGTTCAACTGCTATTAATTATAAGTCTAATTAGGGTAAAGCTTAATTACTTAGCAAACCCTAATTTTCAATTTATGGAACCCTTATTGTTCCGTCAGGAACCCTAATGCTCAATTGTGAATTTAATTGCTAAAAATTAGCAATGTTGTTTAGGAAACTCTAATCCTAATTATTTCAATTTATGAGTAATTAGAAAACTCTAATCTAATTACGAATATTTAATTTCTACTTTAGAAAATTATTTTCTATTAGAAAACCCTAATTTGTGGGTTATAAACCCTAATTCTCGATTTTGAACCCTAATGACCATCTTGAACCCTAATTGTACAGTGGTGGAATTAATTGCTATATTAGCAATGTTAATTGGGAGATATAAATCCTAATTGTCAAGTTATTAGAAACCCTAATCGGATTAAGAAATCTAATTTCTAAAAATTGAAATATTATTTTTCTATTTAAAACTCTAAAATGTGATTTTGAAACCTAATGTATAATTGTGGCCCTAAGTGCTAAATTAGCAATTTTTAATTAGGATAAATTGGTCCTAATTAGCAAAGATTGATTTATAATTAGGAGATTATGATATAATTAGGAAGCCCTAATTATAATATAGAAATCAAGATTTTCTATATTAAAATTTAATTAGAAAATTTTGAAATTCAAGTTGCTATATATTTGAGGATTAAAACCTAAGGATCCCTAAATTCTAGATTGCTCAAAACCTAAACCCTAGAATTCTCAAACCCTAATATACCAATTTTGGAAATTAAATTGGAAGCAAAATGTCCAAATTGCCCTTATTGCATAATTGAAGCTAACTTGTGAAAATGGCCAATACTTTAGTTGGTGACCTAACCTACCAACCTCATGTGACTTATACCCAGCAAATCTAGCTCAAAATCAGCCATTGTGTCAATCCAAGTTCATTGCATCAAAATAAGTAGATTAAAGTGAGAGAAAAACTCACTTGACTTTTTTAAAATGGCCAAGATCATTCTCTTTCTAGATTTTCGGGTATGAGAGTGAAAAGAAGTGAGAAGTTAAGATGAATTCATTCCTTAGCTTTCCAAGAACGAGATCAAAAGGAGCAGAATCAAAAATCAAGCTAAAAAGGTATAAAATCTTAAAATTTTGAAATCTCTTGATTTTATGTTAAATGTTGCAATTGATTGTTCAAAGATGTGCAATAAGGTGTCAATTGATGTTCTGGGTTGTTAAATCATGAACCCATAACATCAAAGTTCACGAATTTAAAGTTTTTCAACATCTGAAAATCTGGAAAAAATTTGTTTTACAGCCAAATGTCAGACACCATAAATCCGTGTGTGTTACGTGTTTTGAATATTTAAAACTTGTAACATGTAGCCTGCTATGTGTTATTTAAGGTGCAAAAAGAATCAGACCCAAATCTATTATAGATCGTAAGATATAAACGGTCAAAACCCGTTGACCGATCTGCCTAAATCGCGAACCCAGAAAACTTTAAGAACAGTGTCCGTGTTCCACTTTGACCAGCCATATCTTGTTCATGCTATGATGTTTTTGTGTTATCATTCTTGATAGTTGTAGTACTACATGTTGTCTACAAACTGGAGTTGATAGATCACATAAATCGGACTTAGAATGAAAGTTATAAGGACCCAAAGTAGGTACCTTGGATTCTGGTAAACCCAGAAAAATGAAGAACATGTTTGTCAGAATGTTTGGAAGCTTAGATCTCATTGTTATATTGTTATTTGGTCATGGAATCGGTATATACTTGTAGTACTACATTAGTACTACAACATCAAGATTTTTACAAGCCCATAAAACGTAAGGAACACTGAATTAAATCCGGTCAAACCTAGTCCCTCGCTCACTGACTGAAAATCTGGGTAGGAATCAAGAACACCTATAGCGACAGAAAGTGTCGCTATAGGCCTTTAGCGACAGATTATTATTATTTTTCCGGAAATTAATTTAAAATTAGAAAAAAATAGTTTTTAATTATTAAAAATACAAAATAAATTATGAAAAATTATTTTAAATTCTGAAAAATAGTTTTTAACTATTTTGAGTATATTTTGAAAATATTTAATATTTTTGGAATATAAATGGTATTTATTTATTTAATTATAATATTAAATAAATTATTAAAAAATATTTTTAATTCATGAAAAATCATGAAAAATTATTTTATGGTATAAGAAAATACTTTAAGTTATTTTTGATGACTTTTAATATTTTGTTAGGAAATTCATTAATTAATCAATATTAATGATAATTAGTTTATTTAATAGATATATTAAATAAATTAAGGAAAAATAGAATTAATGATTTAAAAATCATATAAAAATGATTTAAGTGTTATAAAAATATTTTAAGTTATAAAAAGTAACTTTTGATATTTTGGCATGAAAATATTAATATTTTAATATTAATATTAATTATCAGATAATAGATTTAAGTGTTTAAAATTCATATAATTGTGATTTTAAGGTATTAAAAATACTTTGATATATTATAATTATATTATAATATTATGTTATGATTTTCATTAATATTTTATATTAAATAAATATTAATGATCAAGGTATTAAGTGGTATTTATTCATTTAAATACGGTTTTAAGAATTGAAAAATGTTGATAAATGGTAATAATTATCCGAAAGTTATTACGAGCCTAGGAAAAATGTTTAGTCTGGTTAGAAATTATATGTGATAATTGTTAACTATTAAGTCAGAGTTTAATTGAACTTAAACTCGATATTCGTCCCACTAGACCGTCGGGATGATAGAATTGTGTTGGTTCCAACTCAGACTGCAATAGTTTGACTTGATACCTAGTCTTATGTGCTGTAAAGACTGAAAGGGTTATGTGGTAATGTGTTTAGGTTATTCTGTGGATATAAATATAACAGTAATATACTGTGATGATATTATTCTAATATTGGAGATCTATATTATTAATATTAGGTCTTCGGGTAAAGCGTTATAAATTGCGTTGCGGTAATCAACGGTGCAGGCAAGTTATTCAGTTCTATTATGTTTGTGGATGGAATGTGTTATGTGTTAAATTACATATTATGCTCTATGAATTGTTAAAAGTCAAAATATGACTAAGTTAATTGGGTTATGGAACTCAATCAATATGTGATTACATGTTGTATGATGTAACTCGATAAATTAGAAATGTATAATGCATGAATTAATGTTTTGTAAGAAATTATTGATGCATGTAGGATATGTTTAGTAAAGAATATATGTTACATGCAGATATGCATATTAAAGGAAATGTAGTGCATATAGAATTGTGTGCTATGTGAAACATGATAGATTGTTAAATTTGCTGGGCTGTCGAGCTCAATCTTGCAAACATAAACTTTTTATAGGTTAATGATGTTAGACAATATTATTTGTTATACGGATGATGAAGATTGAGCGATGCATAAAATGAATACATTTTTTTGATTTAGAAATGGTATAGATCTATGATTAATAGTTTTATCAAATGTAATTTTCAGTTATGTACAGTTTAAAATGTTGAATAGATAAATAAGATTTATTTTGAATTGAGAATAGATATGATTCTTAAATAAATGAATCTTCGATAGAAAAGATAATGCCAAGTTCAGCTTGGGATATCATGTGCAGCTACTTTGTAAAATAAAAATATAGTTTGATAAATGTGTTATAAAGATTATGAATTGTATTTAAGTTAAGGTTACTCGACCTTGGGGATAAGTGTGTAAAGTTTAATGTATAAATAATTTATGTTTATATCTTCCGCAAACAATTATAGAAATAGTATACAGGATCCGAGGTGATTGGAACCTGGATTCGGGGCTACTACAGTTGCAGAATCCCAAAATTATGTAACTGAGGAACCAAATACAGTCAACTTCATAATACACCCATAAACTATCAACTTTACTATCACTGACTCTAGCCTCATTGCAGAGTCTCCACCTCAAATAGTAGAGTCACCAAACTTAAACATCCAAACCCAGGCCCCTCCTTCAGATATTCCATCCTCCTCCACCAATGAATAGTTTAGCCTTGATCTTGATCTCTACTCCCTAAAAGATCAATCCCAGAAAACATCCCCTCCATTCAATAATCCTCAACCTAGTGATCCACTCACAAATCTGCCCATGAAAGATGACTTGAAGGAAGTATCCAAGAACATGGTCAAGAACATAGATGAAAGCCTGGAAACTCAATCAGACCTCATTCATCTCCGGCTGAATCAAATGATCACTGCTGCAAATAATTTCCCTGACACTCTGAACACTGAGTTTACAAAGAAGTTGAGGGAAATTATTAAAGAAAATTTTCAAAGCAAGAAGGACAAAGATGAGATTCACTTCCGGATAGCCACCAAACAAAGAGAGGTTGTTCTTGAAATACAGAAATCTCAAGAAGCCCAAAATAACCTTATGCTGGAGAACATCATCAACCTGAAAGCTTCAGTCAAAGAATTTCAGAATGCTTATGTAAATCAGGAATATCAAACTGACATTATTCTATCTGCCCTCTGAAACAAAGAAGCTAGATCTGAAGACCTGATCAAGGAAAGTCGAGAGGACATTACTCAAACACAAAGCCAACTCAAAGAGCTTGTCCAAGGAGTAAATTGACTTTTTGCAGATATTCAAACCCTTGATACTAACATAAAGGGGGAAAATAAAGGTAAAGGAGTTCAAGGAGGCCAGAGAGGCCAGGGCAGAGGCAGAGGAGGTCAAGGAAGCCAAGAAAGGGGTAGAGGACAATTTCACACTCAAGTTTTAAGAAGCACTCTTACAAGACAATTCCACCAACAGACTCCACGATTAAGCAATCAGACTCAATGATCTGAAAAGTAGGAAGTCTTGATGGCTCAGCCATTAAGAAGTGATGGGCCAACTACCAGCTCACAAAATGTGACCACTACAGGCCTAAGAATGCCAATTAGAGATCCAGCATTCATGAATAGGCATGATCATAACCCGATAGTAAGCCCAAGTGAGCTGGAAGAAATAGCCAGAAGGGACGAAGCTTGCAGGAAAAGAAGGGCTGACGAGTATGCCAATCCTCCACGGAAAAGATCAATGAAATAGAGATAAGTTGAAACTTTAAATTCTTATTGATGTAAAGCTAAATTGCAATATTCCTTAAACATCAATAAATTCATGCTTATTCTCTAGAAATTTCAGTTGCTCACTGAAATACTAAGTAATGTTTAAATTTCCTGCAAATGCATCTAGACACTAATAATCATGACAACAAATCTCCTTGGTTATGTCAACATCAAATAGGGGGAGATTGTTGGGAGAATGAATATTATGATTTAATGTTTAAATGTATATGCTCATGATAATTTGTAAAGTTCTTCAAGGAATATATGTACAAGGACTTAGTGATAGATCAAATTTGTTAGGTTGATCTAAGCACTTAACATGTATTATTCTGTAAATGAATGTATAGATAGAAAGATCAAAGCTGTTAGGTTGATCTTGAGATGTAATAGATAGGCTCCAAAGAATTCGTAGTGTATAAATCTGATTAACATTGCAGAAGTCAAGGCAGAATCGTAGAGCTTCAAATATCGTAGTGTGCCTGCCTTGAAAGGCCTCTTCGAAAATCGTAGAGTGGTCCCAACATTTACCGAGCCAACTCAGAGATCATAGTGTGCTCTCAGAAATGTAGAGTTTACAACTCAAGCAAGCGAAGATCGTAGTATGCAAATATTTAAGAAAGATTATAGTGCTCTCGGCTGATAGTATCAGACCAGGCACCATGGCGACAAGTCACCACGATCTAAATTATAGAGTACCACAATCTGAATCATAGAGTATCATGATCTGTATCGTAGATTATCATCTATCTTATGTCAGAAACATCAAGCCTTATGATTTGTGTGGAGACAGACTTCAACATATGAGGAATGGATTCTAAACATTGCAGTACTAACCAGTCCCAAAGTCATAAGAAATATCCTTAGTATGCAACAAAGAATCGTATTGAAGAAGCTACGGAAAGTACCATTGGTAAGGGGGAAAACACCTTTTCATGTGTTAGGTGAGAAAGCAGTCTGCTGTGTCAGTGGGCCAGAATGCAATTCAGAAGATATGCATAAAAGTCTCCATCAAAGAATAGAAAGGTTAAACGCATTTAATGCTTCAACGGATGAATCCAACGGATAGTTTTGAAGATCATATATATGCAAATCAAGAAGATGAGAGAGACAAACAAGCATTGAAGAAAAAATGTGAAGAACTCTCAAAGCTCAACTCTACGATCTGAGAAATAGAAAAGCTTTCTCAGCTACTCAGTTCTTTCGAACAAGTGCTTAAACAGTAACTGAGTAGCAACCATCAAGAACTCAACATCTACCAATTAACTGAAGAAAAGTATCAAGTCTGATGGACTTGAAGAGTTCTAAGTGAACTGTAAGAGAGCCAAGTATGTTGGACTTGAAGAGTTCAAGAGTGAACTAAGATGTTCCTAGACTACTGGTTTAGAAGGAATCTATGTGATTCAAAAGTTGTAAAAGACATCCTTAGTGGATTTCCTACTCGAGAAGTAGAAGAGAGGACTAGGAGCTTTAAGTGCTCTGAACCACTTAAAACGACTGTGTCTTTTACTTTCATACAATAACTGCTATATCTTTCATAACTGTTATAACTGTCTCACTCTCATAACTGCACTACTTCGTAAAGGAGATTAAAACAAACATTAATTCTGCTAAGTTTTAATCATCATCAACAAACAAGTTTTAAACGAAAAGATTTTTTTAAATATCTATTCAACCCCCCCTTCTAGATAACTAATGTGCCAACTAGGAACTAACACTCTCCGACTGCCCGTTCGTTTGAGGATGATATGCCGAACTAAATCGTAAATCCGTGCCCATAGCTTTTTGCAAACTGACCCAAAACTATGAAGTGAATCTTGGGTCTCGATTAGAAACTATGGATATTGGCATACCATGCAGTCTTACAATCTCATTTATGTACATACGAGCAAGACATTCAAGTGTATAAGTTTCTCGTATAAGTAAGAAATGAGCAGACTTGGTCAATCATTCAACAATGACCCAAACTGCATTTATGCCTTGACAAACCTTGGGAAGACCGATAACAAAATCCATGGTAATGTGCTCCCACTTACATTCTGTAATTTCAAGTTGTTGCAATAGACCTTTTGGCACTTGATGCTCCGCCTTAACTAGTTGACAAGTTAAACACCTTGAGATAAACTCCACGATCTCTCTTTTTATATTGCTCCACCAAAATATATGTCAATATCATGATACATTTTGGTACTCCCAAGATGGATTGCAAATGGTGTGTTGTGTGCCTCCATCATGATTTTATACATTAAATCAGGGTCGTTAGGAACACAAAGTCTGGAGTTGACTCGAAGTATTCCTTCTTCATCAATTCTTGCTTCTGGAATATCACCTTCTTGCACTTTCTTCTTCATACGCATCAGCTCCAGGTATGTAGTTTGAGCAACTTTAACTTTATCGATTAAAGTCAGTTCTACTCGTATATTTTCCATCATCACGTGGGTCCCTGGAGTCTTTATCTCAATCTCCATCCTTTGCAAGTCATACAAAAGGGGCTATTGTGTTGACAATATCGCACTCGTACCCGTATATGATCTTCTACTCCATGCGTCAGCTACCACGTTCCCTTTTCCAGGATGATATTGAATAGTATGATCATAATCTTTTAACAGTTCAAGCCAACATCGTAGCCGCCTGTTGAGTTCCTTTTGAGTCAAAAAGTATTTGAGGCTATTATGATCTGTAAAGATCTCCACCTTCTCCCTATACAGGTAATGCCTCCAGATTATAAGTTCGAAAACAAAAGATGCCAACTCTAGATCATGAGTGGGATAATTCCTCTCATATTCTTTGAGTTGTCGTGACACATAGGTTATGACTTTTCCATGTTGCATGAGAATACATCCTAAACCCTTGCCTGAAGCATCATTCTAGATGACATATCCCTTGTACCAGATGGTATTGTCAGAATTGGTGCTGAAATGAGTCTCCTCTTGAGTTCTTGAAAACTCTTCTCACATTCCTCGCTCTAACCGAATTTTATATCTTTTCGAGTCAGCTGAGTTAATGGAGTAGAGATTCGAGAAAATCATTCCACGAATCTCCTATAATAATCAACTAAGCCGAGAAAGCTACGTACTTTAGTCACTGACTTAGGCTGCTCCCAACTTTGAATTGATTCAATCTTTGCCAGGTCAATAGCTATTCCATGATTTGATATCACGTGCCCAAGGAATGCTACTTCCTCAAGCCAGAACTCGCATTTCTTCAACTTGGCATATAGTTTGTTTTCACGAAGCTTTTGGAGTATTAGCCTCAAGTGTTGCTCATGATCTTCACGGCTTTTGGAGTATAAGAGGATGTCATCAATAAAGACAACAACAAAATGATCCAAATATTCCTTGAATACTCGGTTCATCATATCTATGAAGGCCGCAGGAGCATTAGTTAATCCAAAAGACATGACTAGGAATTCGTAATGCCCATACTGAGTTCTGAAAGAAGTCTTTGGAATGTCATTAGTTTTAACTTTTAACTAATGATATCTGGAACGAAGATCGATCTTTGAAAAGAATTTAGCACCTTGCAACTGGTCAAATAGGGTATCAATTCGAGGTAACGGGTACCTATTTTTTGACGGTGACATGATTCAACTCCCGATAGTTAATACAAAGTCGCATACTTCCATCTTTCTTCATTACGAATAGAACATGAGCACCCCAAGGAGACGTACTAGGACGAATGAAACCGATGTCTAACAATTCCTATAGTTGGGTTTTTAACTCCTGAAGTTCAATAGGAGCCATTTGATATGGGGTTTTGGAAATGGGTTTTGTACCGGGTTCAAGGTCAATGCAAAATAAGATTTTTCGCTCTGGGGGTAGGCCATGAAGTTATTAAGGGAATACGTCATGAAATTTATTAAAAATAGAAATATCATTCAAATCTGACGTATTTTTGTTTAAATTCGTGACATGAGCTAAGAAAACTTGACATCTATTTTTTATTAAATGAATAGCTTTATGGCTTGATATGACAGTGATTGACTTTACTGGTTTTGTTGCTTGAATTCTCATAATAGGTTGGTTAGGAATATGAAAGCTAACAACCTTACGAAAATAATCGATTTTAGCATGATGAGTAATTAACCAATCAATCCCTAAAATCACATTAAATGCAAGTATTTTCAAAGAACTAAGATCGACAGGTAACGTGCGGTTACCGATTTGAATCAAACAAGACTTATACAAAGTGGATGTAATGAAGGTTTCTCCCAACATAGTTTCAACAGATAAATTAAAGTCTAATTTCTCCGGAGTTAAATTTAAACGTTGAACGTAAGTAGGAGAAATAAGAGAATGTGTAGAACCGGTGTCAAATAAGGTATAGACTTCGCTTGAGTTTATGATTAGTTTACCCGTGATCACCTCATTCGGATTCCTTGCTTTTTGGGAGGTTACGACAAATGCTCTCCCTTGAACTACCAGTTTTATCTTATCTGGGACGACCTTTGATGCCTCCATCCCAGCTGGACTTGACTTTGGTGCATTAAAAAATCAGGTTAGGTGACCTTCGCTTCCACAATTATAAATGCTTTGGACTGCTGCGTACAGTTTGGACTGATGTGTCCCTCCGTTTCGCATTTATAACATACGACCGACGGTCATTATCCTTCCTTAACAACTGTTGCTGGTGTTGACGTCTTTCCATCATTATTAAATTTCTTCTTCTTGAAATTTCTGCTTCTATTATTTTGGCCATGATTACCACCGAAGTGGTTACCATTTCTGGCATGTTGATTTCCTCCACGTTTATTGTCACCGCTTCGATGACTGCTACCACTGGTATTATCGCTTTGTTGACTGCTATCTCTTGGTTGTATTAACTCATTATAACGTTCCAATAACTGAGCCCTATTTACAACATCTGAATACAAACACAGTTTGTGAGAAATTAGGTATTGACGTATCTCGGGTTTCAAACCTCTTAGAAAAATCCGCGTCATTCTCTCCTCATTATCAACCAAGTGGGTCGCAAACTGGGACAACTTGGCAAACTTATCTTCGTACTGTGACACGGTCATATTAATTTGTTCTAGTTTGATAAACTCTACCTCCTTCATGTGACGAATACTTTCCGGAAAGAACTTGTCATTTAATACATGGTACAAAAATTAAATACATGGTACAAAAATTAAATACAAACTTCTTTGATACAGTACGACAAAATGTAACTGAGAGTTTCAACACGGATTATGTCTCGTAGAGAGTATCCAAACTCAAATAAAGTCCTCATTACAATTATTATCACACTGTTTCACATAAAAGTGAGGAGTACTATAGCAACCTATCTGGACTGTCACTCCATTTCCTGACTTGTCCCAGCTATATTCTCACATCCTAAAGAGAACAATGAAAGCAAAAGGGCGAGCTCAACTTGCCCAGTAATAAATATTATGACTAAGATAATGCAGAATAAATTATCATTGGCCTTCAACAGTGTTAAACTGATAAAATACAATAAACATCAAGTTTAACTGCAGCAGAACAAGCAATCCATTAGAAGAGTCAAGTAGAGCATGATATCTACTATCTTCTATGATTTAAAAGTTTATCATCAATTTTATTGTTGGGACTCAGCTAAATAAATAATCAACATCATTGAATTATCAATGCACTACGGGCCAAAGATATTCATTTTTATCACCAATGGTCATGATCATACCAACAACTGTCCATCAATGCACTACGGGCCAATGCAGACTTTTACCACATCATTTGTAACATTTTGGGTCATGATTATACCGAATGATCCCTGGTCATAATCATACCAATCAACAGTCCACCTATGCACTACGACCAAAAATGACTTTCATCATAATATAAGTATGAGGATGATGACAATGATATAAGAATTCAATTAAATGAGAGCAAGGATAAATTTTAAAGATTTATAATTCAATTTATCCAGAATTCAATAATTTCCAAATTGTCAACATGATACTGCTTTGTGGAGTAAAATTCAAGAATAATATTGTATCAAAATTAATTTGGATAGAAAAGAAATTAATTTTTATCATGAATAGTATCCCCCGATTGAATAGTACTCAAGTGAATAGTACCATGTGAATAGTACTTCAGAAAAAGTAACCCATAAATAGTACCCCAACATGAAAAGATTAAAAATTATCAAGAATGCTCAGAATAATATTTTCATGAAAAGATCCTGGATTAAGAGCAAATATCATTGATATTCTACTAATTTTATGGAGTATAGAAGCAATACTTATCAACATAAGTGTAGAATTAGGAATACGAAACAAAATAATATTACTTATATACTACAGAGCATGGAAGAAAATATTATTTCATATGAATATTGAACAAAAATAGTATCCCTATATGAATATGAAAGAAATAATACCCCTTACCTTAGTAGGAATTTGGCTACTAAAATAGTATAGTAACAGAATACTCTTCTTCTTTCTCTTTGATTCTCTCTATATATAATTCTCTTGTGAGTCGTAGTGAATTGGTGAGAATGAAAGAAGAATTAAGCTTCTATTTATAGAAGATTTATAGCTTATCCCTTGCAATGTGAAAAGGAAAGTGGTTTGACGAATGGTGATGTATAAAGAAAAGTTGTTTGACGCCTATAATGTGAAACAATAAGTGGTTGGATTCCTGTAATGTGAAACGATAATTGGTTCGACACCTGTAATGTGAAACGACAATTGGTTCGACTTCTATAATGTGAAACGACAATTGGGTCGACGCCTGTAATGTGAAACGACAATTGGTTCAATGCTTGTAATATGAAATGGCAAGTGGTTGGACATCTGGTAAAGGCAATTATTATTGGATAAAGTGACTATTAGATGATGACATCTCATAATAGACTTCTTATTTATATCAAAGATTGAATAAATATTACCACAAATCATTTTATCTTCAATCAACATATTTTTAATCTTTTAACAATTATTCATCATTAATATTATAACTCACAATATTTAACAACCAGATCATTACCAGGAAAGAGGGGGCTTTCCGATAAGGATTTCTCCCTATTGGCGCGTAATTAGGTGATCAAACCTCTCCTCGACAGAACTTTCTAGACATCGTCAATATTGCTAATAATAATATGAATAACTTTGTCGTCTCACTTATTGATTTATTAATATAAAATATTATGTAGATGATACTCTGATAATAATTGAATCAAGAATATGAGATACTATGCATCAATTACTGTAACAATAATTGAGTATAATTTAGTGACTTCTTACGTAAGCATCAATAATCAATACCGTGTACTACTATGCAACCACGCGTATTACTATACTTTTACCACCGATTATTTTTATAGTTAACGGTAAAACTTTCGCCGTTATTTTTATAAAAAGATATTTTTGTCGTTTTCTAACTCCGACAATAATTCTGTTGTGGGGTCCACCAATGATTGTGCCATCGTACGAATATTTTCCCCGACCAAACGAATATTTTATAACAACTTGCGTACTTTGCAAAATTTATAAATATTACCCATAACTATAACATTATATCAAATCCACACAATAATATTCAAAATGATATTTAGAGAAAATTATTCTTTATTCATAAAAGTTGGGGTCTTATAGTAAACGCGGCGGATGTAAAATCCAAGCTCATCGAATAGAGTTCGACAATATTTCATATATATAAGTATATATATATATATATATATATATATATATATATATATATATATATATATATATATATATATGGACTAACATTATCGATTTATGCCTCGATTGAGCATGGACTCGCGTTCGGAGCGTTTATTTGCTTATATATATATATATATATATATATATATATATATATATATATATATATATATATATATACAAATAGAAATAAAACCACAGACCGAAGTATGGGCCTACACACGCAACACGACTCTCAACGTGAAGGAAGGTGTGTGCAAAGATGAAGAGAAGGGCTTTAAGGTGTGTAAGAAGGCTTACAGTAGACTGACAAAGAAGACTTCAATGACTTTAAAGGGATGAACACTCGGCTCCCGCCGGTAAAAATATAGCAATATATAAGCTCACAAGTGTTTAAAATGAAAAAAGAACTCAGTTTATAGTGTGTACATAGCAAATTGGACAGGGATTCCTCGTCTATTCTCTTTCTTAAAATGGCCACCCCAAGCCCTCTATTTATATTGGGGGGGGGGGAGCCGTAGGTGTACCTACGGCTTCCCGGGGTGCCCCAGGCTCTGCAGGTCCCACCGTCTCGAAGTACATGAACGCGTGCACTGTGATGTCCGCTCAAACTTTCAGAACTGCAATCAGGGCATTCGACTGAGGTGTATTAGACCTATTTTGGACCGCCATTATCGAGAGCTACACCATGACATGGGATTAGAGGTTGTACAAAGTCAGGAAGATGGGACAATGCCCTCAATCTTCAAGCTTTAAATTCTATTCGGTGTGCTGCCTTGCGTATTAGTCACTCAGGATTGGACTTCCTTGGTTCTTGTGGGACATTGCTGTGTAGAAATGTCTGTATGAGATGTTGAGATGGCACAATGTAGGGTCCAGGTGGCAAAATGACAATTTTACCCCTCACCGGGGGTTATCTCCAGTTTGGGTTGATAAAGTAGACGTTAAGCAGGGTTATCTTTGAGATTGGACTGCTGCAAGTACTGAAGGTCCTCATGGTTATCTCTGAGGTGTGCCTGTCTTGCCAGTGTTATCTTCAGGTTTTGTACAGAGTGCCTTCGTATGAGTTCCAAGATCAAAGATGATTGCATGTATTTGAAACAATCATTTTCGGGGTTATCTTCGGAACTGTAACTGTACTCCTTGGGGTTATCTCCAAGGTTAACATTGTTATTCCCGGTGTTTTTTTCGGGACTGGGACTGAGCATCTCGGGGTTATCTCCAAGACAGAACTGTCTTCTCCGGTGGAATTTCTGGTATTTGAACAACATTATCTTCTAGGGCTATCTCTGAAAGAAGAATCTGCCTTCCTGTAATGTTAGTGACAAGTGTGAAAAAAATTTTGAGTGTCTACAGATGCCCCTCTTTATCATATCAATGCAATGCAATAGGCATGGATATGATAATGAATCCTAGACACTTGAAATACAACAAGATAAACATGATGCCATGTGCAGCAACATGATGCAAATGTATGATGCACGTGTTCTGTTGGATTGTTCTCCAATATGGTGGGAAGATTATCGGCTCCCTGTTGCTTCTACTGGGGATGGAAATAGACAAGTAGCCTGATGAATTGTCACGGACATGCGATCCATAGCTACAAGGAATCTTTGGGATTGTTTACGTTAGGGTTATCACCAATGTCTTGAATCCTTGATACAGACTTTGTACTGAAGATGTATCTCTCATGTACAAGAGACTTTGTGGGGTTGTATCCTTGTCTGTTTGAGGATGTGTATAACATATTCCATCATCGGTCCTCCCCGATGAGGATGATCCTTCTTAGTTTGTATCGTCAAGACATATCAATTTTATGTCGGAGTTACTGCCAACAGTTTGTGTTGTCAGGGTTGTTTGACCTTCGCTAACACGGACATCACCAGATAATATCCCTGTTGGGCAAACCGTCATGGTTGCTTGACCTTCGTTTACTTATGTATCAACGAAAAATGCATGACACCCCCGCCGGGGATTTCTGTATTTGGACAGATGAATTTGTGTGATACCCCCGCTGGGGAATCTACTTAATTTTCATTTACGTGTGAATCAATGGCTGAAATCATCAGGACAACTTTTGACGCTTCATTGGATTTACTTGCTAACGGTTGAAGTGATGTCAAGGTTGTTTGACTTTTGTTGACATGTGCATCAACTGGATGAAAATGCGTGATGCCCCATTTTCCTGTATTTTTAGCTGTACAGAGATGATGTATGTAGATGATGATGTACTTAGGAATGTATATATTGTCTTCCATTCCCTACATCATATTTCAATCTATTATCTGTTATGCATGTATCATGTTATACATATGTATGTATGTCCAGAGCTATTCAACATTGACCCCTGGATAGTCTTATGATACGGCCTACATAGATGTCTTCTTCAACAGTCAGCCGCATAGATCACACCCCATCAGTATTGGTGGCATCCTGTTTGAGATCCTGGTATGATAGTATGTCACCTCCAAATAGGGTGACCGTAGATCAGCTATTACAACATTCTATAACCCTCTTGATGTTTCAAGTTCCCGCATGCTTTGTAGAGGGTATGCTGGAGCATTGGATACCGGAGAGATAATTTTTCTGGTTTAGTACCCAAGAGTTGACTCCTACATTGCAGGAGTACGAACGGTTGACGGCTCTGCCCTTAGACAGACCTTGCGCTCATACGGTTGTCATAGATATGCGCCGGCAGTTCATGACCCTCATTGGGTTACGGCGTAGAGTAGAAGAGGATGAGATTACATCCGGTCATGTATTATCCCAGCGTTTCCTGATAGATAGGTTTGGCTAATTGGACAGCTACTCCCGACACTCTGGGGATTTCACCATACCAGTGGACTAGCGGCATTCGGCCAGAGTGGATGTATTCATGCTGTGCATAGTGGCGTATATGTATATGCCGTGGTATATGGATGAGCTAGACATCGATGTTATCATGGCAATGAGAGCTCTCAGGGAGGGTCATACCATCATTCCGATGATTGTGGCGGAGACGCTGAGGTCGACCACATTTTGCAGCACCTACCCTGCAGGGGTATTTACAGGCAATTTGGTAATGTTGTACGTGTGGTTTATGTCACACTTGAGACCGATTGTTACTTTCCGCCGACACGAGTACTGCTTTACCCATAATATAGCTATGTCTTCCTCCTTTTAGCCCTCGGAGTGTACAGACGCTATGTCTTGGTCTATATTCCTGACAAAGATCAGAGATCTATTTGGTATCTTGCCTTGCACAGGGCTCAGCTCACCCTACAGCTTTCACACTCATGCTCAGGGCATAGATTATCTCCCTTTGGCTGGTTTGAAGGGGCACGACTAACTACCACCCACTTGCAGTGATGTCACAGTTTGACCAATTCCAGGACTTCCATCCTTTTGAGGGGGTGTTAGGTCAGCGTTTAGCTTCCCGCCATCTATTAGCAGAATATCGATCCCGTGTGTACGCTTGTTGGGATTAGTGTGAGATAGCTGCTTTTTCTGTTAGCCATTCGGGCTGTTCAACAGTGTATTCTGCGTGGATGGAGACAAATACTTCATCGGCTGCGATAGTATCCACAGTGCCGAGTATTGATTCGGATGATGGAGAGCCCATGGAGGACATTGATTCCCACACTGAGGAGGAGCCATTTACTAGGTTGCCAGCATCTCTTTTAGATTATCCAAGTACTAGCACTGTCGTGATCCAGCATTTAACACAATACTTCGAGCATAGTCTCCATCTAATGAACTTCGAGAGAGATCAGGCTAGAGACTTGATGTTGATGGCCTTTGATGGGAGAGATGATGCTCTATTAGAGAGACATGATGCCTTAGCTCGTAGAGATGCCGCTATTGTTGAGCGGGACGAGGTCAGAATCAGTTAGAGATGTCGTGATAGTTGAGAGGGATAGCGCCATATCTTCCCAGGATGTAGCTGTTAAAGATAGTACCACAGTGATGTCCTTTACTAGTTGCATGATTGTAGAGATGAGCACGTACATTGATGAGCATCGCGTCACTATAGTAGGTAGCTATAGATCTTTTAGCTCGCATGGATACCCTTGTATAGGAGACCACAACGTTAACTCCTTCTTCTGAGAGGGATGCCATGGTGGGCTTGATAACTCGCATATACACTGATTTGTAGATGGGCTTGTATTTTCCTGCACAAACTAGCTTAGCCATTTTGTCGTGTATAGTTCATATTGTATATATCAAACATCATTATATATAGCGGGGAAATATATTTTTGATCACTTCCCTTTTAGTTATGCCTGGATACTTGCTTGATATTTTGCCTGCTTCTTCAGGGCTTGTGATCTTGATGTATTCTAAATTCCTCCTTGATGGATGGACATTGAGATGTCTCAGGATCTCTAAGAATAGATCGTTGATTTATGTATTCTCTACCATCTTTGGTGTCTTGGGACTAGGTTCTGCACGGAAATGTGGATAGGAGTCTGGCTTCTCCTGTATGAGATTGGTTGCACCACAGATGATTGCCAGTACTCCTATTTAGGAGGAGCCTAGTTAATTCCATCTCTTATGAATTGGTATTGCTCTTTGAGGTACAACCGCATCTTAGATGGTCGCCGAGTCTCTCGGTTACATGGGGAGGTCAGATAATTCCATCCCTTTGGTCTGAAGGCGATGAAATGTCGTAGATTGAAGGATGATCCCAGTACCGTGGACAAGTGTTTGTGTTTTGGTAGGGGGTTATACCGAACCATGAATGGCTGCCTACGTACTCCGGTTGAAGAGGAGATCAGGTTTACGTAGTTCGAACCTGGTGTAAGGTTCAACGTTGTATGTGGCAGAAAAGGGTGTAGGAAGGCTTTTTGTTGTTGTTACAATTAGAAGGGTGTAGAAATGTTTTTGTTATTTTTGTTTTATTGCGATGAGAAGGGTGTAGAAATGTTTTTGTTTTATTTGTTTTATTGCGACCGGGTCATATAAAATGGTTATCTACATACTCCCGTGTATCAAGAAGATCAGGTCGGCGTAGTTTGCCCCATTTCAGGACGATTTGCAGTCAGTGAAAAGTTTGATCCTATGTTCAGGATAATCTACGGGTGAGAAAGTTTAATCCCATGTATAGGATAAATTGCGGGTGTTAAAAGTCTTATCCCTAGTGGGGTAAAACTGCAGGTGTGAAAGGTTCAATCCCTGGCGGGATAACCGAAGTTGAGTAAGGGTAAAAAAACCAAGTGGAGAGAAAAGGATCTGGCAATCCGAAACCAGGTTGCTGGTTAAAAAAATGTGTTTGTCCCTAATGGGGCAGATGAGTGTGAAGAGAAGTTGTATGTAGTGAAGGGTTAAAAAAACCTGAAATGATTGGTGATCTGATGATCCAAAACCAAGATGTTTGCTTGGTGGTAACCTCAGACATAGTACCGTTTTACGGTGTCCGAATTGATGAGTTGCGGAAATTCATCACCGTCAATTTCCATTATAATTAAATTATTTAAAATAATATTGAAGCTGTTAAATAGAGTTTAATTAAAAAATAAACTCGATAATTATCCGACAAAGTAATTTGTACACCAAATTGATACCGAAATCAATTTGAACTTACATAGTTTGACGTTATAAGTGTTTATATATGCTCTAATGATGGTTATGATACGCAACAATGTGTTTAAACTATATGATGACCGCAAATATCAGTATTATGTGTTACAATGTACTACCTCCATTCCTAAAAGATTGTCGTTTAAGGTTTTTGCACATGGATTAAGAAAGTATCATTTATCAAGTAAAATTTGTTTGAAATTCCATCACTACCCTTTTATGGGATGTTGAAAACTATTAATATAAGGGAGAGAATTTCTAGGGACAATGAGAGAATGTAGTGGTAATATAGGAAAGTAAATAATTTATTCTCCTCGAAAGTTGTAAACAACAAACATTTTGGAACAAAAACTTTCTTCTAAAACGACAATCTTTTAGAAACGGAGGGAGTATTATTCTAATTGAAAGAATAATCTTATTAACGATAGGTCTTTGTGTAAAAGCTAAAACTAAATTGTGTAGCAATAAGCAGCTATCAAGGCAAGTATATTAACCCTTGCATTTACTTTATGCAATGGATCTGTGTAAGCAAGTTTCTAAATTATATGTTTATTGTGCAAGTTTCTTGACTCTATTTTATAGTGAGAAAATATCTGAACTCTAATTTTATTGAGTATGTACCTAAACCTTTGCATTCAGACAAGGGCTGTGTGATTCAACAAGTATTCGTAATTCATTCATATAAATGTAAGTTCTCGAATTCAATTCGTTCATTATTTACAAGTATCTTATTACTGTGTTCATTTGATCTATATACGATCAAGATTTATTTTGTTCTTTATATGTTAAGTTTGGTTATGTAAGTGTCCTCACTTAGATATATTGTTGTGTTTGAATAAGTTTTGATACATATTATTGAATTTCGGTATGTATACATGATTAACAGATGTCTAAGTTATTCGACTCGGCTAGACATAGTCTGAAAGGTATCATTGAACATGATTGAATATTATTATCATCCAACTAAATTGTTTTGGTTCGGACTCTAGACTGAGTATGAACATCCCAAAATTAGGAAATTTTTATGCGCCAAAGGCGGTTATAATGAATGTAAATATCGTTCTAGCATATAGTGTTGATCAATACCGGGTATAACGGCTGATCACCCAACGTGTCTGAAAGTTCATGGTCTATTTACCGCTCAACATTTATAGTCAGTACGTAGTTTAAAAAATGTAAATGACTTGATATGTTATCCAGTATTGTTTCAGTTTACTTCACAACTATTGATTCCTTGTATAAGTATAGTTAAAAGAAAATATTTATTTCTTTCAGCTAATATTTATTACTTGATATTACTTGCAGGGAAATTAAATGCTCATTCTTGCTTTAAATTTAAATGTTTTCAGCTAAGCTATATCGACCAGAAGGTTCTTGCAAGGACAAATGAATGGGAAAGTTAAAGGGTTAAGTTATAAAATGTTATTTGTAATAATTATAGCTATAATAATTTATTATTTATCATGTACTAATTTACTTAAGGGTTATCGTAACTGGAAAGTAGACAACTTTGATATAAGATTTTTACTTAATTAATACATTAAGTAGTTTGAATGAATGTTATCGTGGAGCACCTAGTACGGGTTTTAAGTACTCGAATTTGGGGGCGTCACACTATATTTCCAAAGCCCAATATTTAAAGCTCAGAAATACTAGCCAAACATGGCTTGGCGCCACTGGCGGTCCTAAGAAATAACCACGGTTTGCCTCATATTACACAACAGTCCTAAAAAAGTCTCATTTTCGAACTTGATTTCGACCTTAACTCTTAAATCTTAAAGAATGAAATTTTTATTTCTACTTCTTTAGCTTTCTGGATCATATTGAATTACCTCAATCATAGTTCATAAGATAGAGTTATGCTCAAATTAGTAAAGCATGTTAGATCTGATTTTAGCCTAACATTTGACCAGCACCTAGGCACTCGAAAATGGTCTTGGGGCAGCGCCTAGGCACTTGGATACAAGGTTTGAGTGTCGAGCCCAGTACCTAGGTGCTTGGCTCAGAATCCTAATGTGACACCCCTAACTCTGGGTACTTCATTCCCACAAGATTTGGTGTTCACTTAATAAAAACATTCATTTCTAACTACACAAATAAAATAAAATTTAACAATAAACCTTCTCATTAAAGGATTACATCAATAATTCAATAAAAATCTCCCAGGTCATCTAACCTTTAAATACAAATATCAAGTGCGAAAAATTAAATAACTACATCACAATATTTAAAATAAAGTCTGATAATATAAAAGTCAACAGGTTTACAAGTCTTCAATACTTGTTTATCTTTTCTTTCCCTTTACTGGTAGTAGGTTCATCGACCTTCTTAACTTTAGCTGTAATATTTATATAAGTAAGAGTGAGCAAACAAATGCTCACTTGAAGTGACAGTGAATAATATAACATAACAACTTAAAGCTAAACAATCATAAGACCGTAAGGACTTCTCGTACTTAGGGGGATCAGCCCTTCGTACAATGTATTGTGCATAAACATCTAAACGCTTTGCGTAAATTATCCCCTATAATATGGTTGTTCATCTCATTATTTAGAATACAAGTCCGCACAAAAATAAGCTTGGTTTGCATAAGTTTCAAGGTAATTTAGAGTTTAACGAACATTAACTAAGGATTAGTTGAATAAAATGTAATACCAATATGCTATGGAATAAGTCATAAGTGAATCCAAATTGTATATATAGGTCATGCTTTAGAAATGAAGTAAAAGCATAAGCATTGAATAACGTAACATACCTTGCTTAAACAATATTAAGTTAAGGCTAGAATTTTTATTTAGTAATAGAATTTGAATTATCGAACATACATAACCAATAACAAGTTGAACAATAGAAACTTGTTCAATATAAGGGCAAATAGAACAAACTCAAGTACATGTTCGAGTTCGGAAACTTGCTCAATTGTAAACAAGATAGGGTAAATAAAACTTGCATACTAAGAAACAAGTTAAAGATAAGAAAACTTGCACAATATAAAATTAGAGTGAAGGAACTTGTCTTGCGTGTAGACTAAATTGTAATAACTCGATTCACAATATCCTATACACATGTCATTATGACATAATTAGTTACTACATATACTCTTTATATAATTAAGTATCTATTTCATGTATAGCTTGGTTTTTTTAATCACATAGTCAAGTCACACTAGAAATGCAATAATACAACTCATAATATTCTTACTCTTGGTCATATAATACCATAATATAAAAATCAAATTTTAACAGTCCCATCATTGCACCTTATCAACAGTTATAGACTTTGTGTAATAAAAACAAACTCTCTGACCATTTTGCTAACCGGCGCTGCGGCACCACAGTTTACACTGGGAATGGCGCTGCGGCACAAAAGTCGGCGCTGCGGCGCCGAAGTTCAATTTCGGGTGACGAACGTAGGCAAAGCCCAATTTGACCAACTAGTAATCATTTTAACTCGAATAACTTACATATATTTCACATAAACATAACTTAAGGTCTCTAGCATGTTTTTACCCATATAGATAACATAAACATCAAATTTAAAACCTTTGACAAAAACTCCATTTTTGACATCCTTAACAAATTTAACACTGTGATCACCAATAATCACAATATTAACTTATTCAAAGTACGTTATTTTTGTTACTTAATGAATTAACACGTTCAAAACTCAATTTACAATTTAGTTTACAAACCAAGTATCAATTTTGAACTCCAAAAAGCCATATTCATACACACATGTACTGTAATAAGTTTTTATTATTTTTGAACGTAAGTAGTATACTAAATACTTGTCTAACTGCTAGTTATAGCATCACAACTACATATACACACAATTTAAACTTTATATAACAACAATTCATCAAATTGGAATTCACAAAGACTTTGAAATTCATGAACACGGAACTTTCATATATAACATATTAAGGTTATGGGAGTATACCTTTTCTTCCTTGAACAATCCTTGCGAAACACCAAGAATTTTTTAGAATCACAAGGCTTTTTCTCTCAACTCTCTATCTCTCTCTCTATTCTCTCTCTCAAACTTTTTTGTAAACCTCCTTCTTTCTTAGTTTCAATATAAGCCAACTCCTTTTTACGTAAAATAACCTCAAACCAACGCACAAACACAAACGTTTATAACCGACGTTATAATAAATAAAATAATAAGTTATTAGTTACCAAAATTTAATATATAATATTTATATTTGTATTTATTTATATTATTCCAATTCAAAATTTAAAAACCATAAGGCTTTGTTTGGATAAAACTGATTAAAATAAAGACTTAATTTTGTTTAGGCCTTATCTGGGCAAAACACTTTAAAAATAAAGACTTATTGTCTTTAAGTCTTGTTTGGCAAAACTAAATTAAACTTCTTTAATTTATTTTAATAACTCACTTATAACATAGTTTATTGTCACACTTTTATTACCAATTTAAATTCAAACATTATAGTAATTCATTTAATCCCTATCAACTCTCTAATTTAAATTGTTTAATTAAATTAGAATATTATCTCAAAATCATTAATTTCTTTAACTCATAAATTATTTATTTATCAAACAAATAATCAAATCAAATCACATTAAACAATATTTTTTTAACAATAAACACATCAATTAAATATTTATATAATTCAATAAATATTTGGAATTACAATTTAAAATTCTGGATTGTTACATCCTTCCCTCCTTACAAGGATTCTGTCCCTAGAATCACAACTCAAACTTTTTATTCGTCACATTATTCCCTTCTTACAAGGATTCTATCCCCAGAATCGAAGACACAGACTAAACAAATAATTCAGGATACTCTTTCATTATTTTATCTTTGAGTTCCCACGTAGCTTCTTCAGCATTGTGGTTTCTCTATATCACCTTCACAGAAGGTATTACTTTACTCCTGAGCACTTGTTCTTTCCTGTCAACTATCTGAATAGGAATTTCCTCATAAGACAAGTCCTTATCAAACTGCAATGGTTCGTACTCGATCACATGCTTGTAATCGGGTTTATACGGTCGTAACACCAAAATATGAAAAACATTATGAACAACATTATAAACGTGTTCCAACTCTGGAGGTAGAGCTACCTCATAAGCCACATCTCCTACTCTTCGCAACACCTCGAAGGGTTAAATAAAACTCGGGCTTAGTTTTCCCTTTTTATCGAAACGAATTTTTCCCTTCCAAGGAGAAACTTTTAGGAAAACCAAATTTCCTACATCGAACTCGCGATCTTTTCTGTGTTGATCAGCGTAGTTCTTCTGTCTATCTTGGGCTGCTACCAATCATGTCCTGATGAGTTTGACAACCTCAGTAGTCTGCTGTACTAGTTCTGGTCTTAATAGTTGATGTTCACCGACTTCATCCCAACACAGTGGAGTTCTGCACTTTCTGTCGTACACTGCTTCGTAAGGCGGCATGTCGATGCTTGCATGGTAACTATTGTTGTAGGTAAATTCTGTCAATGGTAAATGTTCATCCCAGTTCCCTTTGAAATCCATGATGCATGTTCTAAGCATATCTTCCAACGTCTAGATTGTTCGTTCGTTTTGGTCGTCTATTTGCGGATGGTACGCCGTACTCATTCTCAGATGTGTTCCAATGCATTCCCGTAGTCTCTTCCAGAAGTTTGACGTGAATCATTGATCTCTATCTGACACAATTGACACTAGAACTCCATGTCTCGAAATGATCTCTTTAACGTACAACTTTGTCAATTGATTAAGATTGAACATAATCTTTATTGGCAAAAAGTGTGCTGATTTCGTCAACCTGACCATTATTACCCAAATTGAATCGCATCCTCTCTGGGTAGTTGGAAGACCCACCATTAAATCCATGGTGATGTGTTCTCACTTCCATTCTGGTATTTTCAACGGTTGAAGTAATCCATTTGGTATCTGATGCTCGGCCTTGACTCTTTGACATGTCAAGCATTTTGCGACACATTCTGCAACATCTATTTTTATGTTTGGCCACAAAAAATGTCACCTCAAATCTTGATACATCTTCATACTTTCTGGATGAATCGAGTATTTTGAGTTATGAGCTTCTGTCAAGATTTCTTCTTTAATATTTGGTACTGTTGGAACCAAAATTCTTCCCTCAAATCTTAGTAGTCCTTCGGTATCGTTCTTATGTCTCACTTCACTACCCTCACCCATTTTCTCTATGATTTTTCCACATTCTTCATCTTGTAGTTGAGTATTAGTTACCTTGTCCACCAAAGTTGGACTAGCTTCTATCCGAAATATTTGTTCATTGGATTCTTATGGAAATTTTATTTCTAACTCTAGCTTTGTCATTTCTAAAATAAGCTCCTCCTGGGTGGTTATCAGCATCAACTTTTCCCGACCTTTCCTGCTCAAAGCATCTGCAACCTAATTTGCCTTGCCCAGATAATAAAAGATCTCACAATCATAATCTTTTATTAATTCCATCCATCTCATTTGACGCATGTTCAGGTCCTTCTGGGTGAAAATATACTTCAAACTCTTAGGGTCTGTATATATTTCACATTTCTCTCCATAGAGATAGTGTCTCCATATTTTCAGAGCAAATACCACCGCAACCAACTCTAAATCATGAGTCGGATATCCTTTCTCATAGTCCTTCAGTTGCCTTGATGCATACACAATGACTTTGTCATTTTGTATAAGGACACACCTTAATCCTTTATGTGATGCATCAATATACACCACAAAGTTTCCTGTATTATCTGGTAATGACAACACATGTGCCACACTTAACTTCTTTTTCAAGTCTTAAAAACTCTCTTCACATTTCTCCGTCCAAACAAATTTTACAACTTTCCTTGTCAAATTTGTTAACGGAGTGGCAATCTTGGAAAAGTCCTGAATAAACCGTCTATAATAGCCGGCCAGTCCCAAGAAACTCCTCATTTTCGATGGTGTCCTTGGTTGTTCCCAATTGATTACGGCTTCAACTTTTGAAGGATCCACTGAAATCTCGTCTTTGTCAATCACATGTCCAAGAAATTGTACACGTTCTAGCCAAAATTCATATTTAGAGAATTTCGCATACAACTTTTCCTTTCTTAGTCTCTCAAACGTCAAACGTAAACTGTTCCACGTGTTCTTCTTGAGATTTGGAGTACACCAAAATATCATCGATGAATACCACCACAAACATGTCTAAGAATGGTTTAAACACCATGTTCATCAAATCCATGAATGTAGCAAGGGCGTTGGTCAAACCAAAAGACATCACCAGAAACTCGTAATGTCCATACCGAGTTCTGAATGTCGTTTTAGGTACATCCTCCTTCCTTACCTTTAATTGATGATACCCACTTCTCAAATCTATTTTTGAGAAGTGTCTAGCACCCTTCAATTGGCCAAATAAGTCATCTATTCTTGGCAACAAATATTTATTCTTAATAGTGACTTTGTTTAATTCCTTATAATCAATTTAAAGACGCATTGACCCATCCTTCTTCTTCACGAATAACACCAGTGCTCCCACGGTGATACATTCGGCTGAATGTATATCTTGTTTAACAGCTCTTGCAATTGCACTATCAGTTCCTTCATCTCTATCGGAGCCATTCTGTACGGTGCCTTCGATATCAGAGCAGTTCCAGGCACCAAATCGATGACGAACTCGATCTCTCGGTCAGGCAAATGTCCTGGCAAATTCCTCCGAAAACACATCTACAAATTCTCTACCCATTGGTATCTCTTCCAGTTTCACCCCCTTCCTATGAGTATCAACTATGTAAGCTAAATATTCCAAACAGCCTTGACTCAATAACTTCTTGGCTTGCATAATCGTCAGACATCTTACATGTTTAGGTGATCCGCTACCATAGAAAACTACCTTTGACGGAGTCATAAGGTTTACCAATTTCTTTTGGCAATTAATTATCACTCCATAATTAAATAGCCAATCCATTCCTAATATAACATCAAACTCTGTAAGTTTAATCGGGACTAAATCTACTATCATGATGTTCTCCTTAATATTCATTGTTGCCTAAATTTTTAATAACACTTTACCACGCAAGTATACGCGTTCAATTGTAATATTCAGCAAGCAAGGATATCATTCCCACGAGGAAATAGACTAATACTTATCAATTACTAATTCTAATGCAATTAATCCTATTTTAAACTAAGAAGATTTTGTTTGTGATTTAAAAATTAAACTTAATAAACTAATAATTAAAAATCCAAATTTCACAAGAATAGCTGCAGATTTAACAGGTTAAGATTACAACTTCCCTTCGTATTTCATTTAAACTAACTTACTTCCCATTTAAAATAAATCAATTAATATGAATCGTTATCCAAGAATACTTTATGAATATTCACGCACTTCTTCCAAAGACAGTGAACAAATCCTCCTAAATCCAATCTTTAAGATGCGGAATTACAAGGAACACCCCAGTTAATCAACTCACTATATTCCTATGTGAATCAAGTTAATCAGGGTTTTACGCACTAAATTCTTTCAATGGATACAAAAGACACATAGGTATATTCCTATCCTACATGCTAATCATATTAACCCTATTCAGATTATATGAACAGATGTTATCATATCCAGATCTAAATCTATACTCCATCTTCCAATTTTATATAGATTATCACAATAATTGTTGGCCAAACAATTAATCAATAAACATAAGATATAATAAACAATTCAATAAAAACCAACTTTCATTCAATGGGAAGCTTGTAATTTAAACTACATACCAAGTTCCGTTGCAATCTTAATTAAAATTTAGTTCATAATAATAATAAAGAAAAACATCATCTAGATTAATAATCCAAACATCCCAGATAGTTACAAAAAATAAAACTAAAGAAGAGAAGAAGAAACTCTGAATTTGCTCCAATACTCTCTTTTAGATCTTCAGCCTTTGCAATTCTCCTTCGTGTTTTTCTTTGTTGTTCTCCCTGCAAATCTCTTGAAAAATTAAGTGATACGTCTTTTCTAAAGTCTTCTCCTATTTGTATTGGTCTCAGCCCTCATCCAGACTCCTATTTGGCTTCAAAAACCCACTTAGCAGTAGAAAAACACTCTTTTTCAGCACATGAGCGCCTAGGCACTCAACATAGGCCATTTTCAAGCGCGTAGGCGCTTGACCAGGACCACGTAATTACAAAAATGCCACTCAGCTTTAATTTTCATGATTTTTGACCTTTTTCTTCTCCGAAATGACCAATTTGTCCCTCCAGCTCCAACCTACAACAAATAAACACAAAACACATAAAAAGACACTAAACACAATTAAAGATAACAATAATCGCGGATCCGGTACACTATTTCTATCACTATTGCGGAATATATAAACATAAATTGTTTATACATTACATTACACACTATTCCTCAAGGTCGAGTAACCTTAACTTATACACAAATCATAAACTATTTATCACACAACAATATTTATCAAATTATACTATTACAAACTAGCCGCACATTTTATCCCAAGCCGGACTTGGCATTATCTTTTCCTGTATCCGAACGCATTCGCCTTATCTGCAATGTTTTATCATGATATAGCAAGGGTGAGCATAAAAGTTGCCCAGCAAGTTTATATACAACAATATAACGATATATCATGATTGAAGAGTATTAATAATGAGCTTGCTATAATTAATCAATGTAATTGAGAACTAGCACGAACAAATTTTTGACTGAACAAGTATTATACATGAACAAACATTTCTGAACCAACAGGTAATGAAGGTGATCAGCCTTTCATACCTGACTTATACATGCAAGATGTACAGAGTACAAATTTCATGGCAATCAGCAATGATTAACTATAAGCTTGAATAAAATACTCTTATTAGAGTTAAGTACAAAGAAACTTGGCTGAACCGTTGATTACCGCAACACAATTTTTAACGCTTTACCCGAAGACCTAATATTAGTAATATAGATCTCCAATAATTAGAATAATATCATCACAGTATAATACTATTATATTTATATATACAGAATAACCTAAACACATAACACATAAGCCTATCAGTCTATAACACACATCAGACTAGGTATCAAGTCAAACTATTGCAGTCTGAGTTGAAACCGATACAATTCTAACATCCTGACGGTTTAGTCAGACTTTTATCGAGTTTAAGTTCAATTAAACTCTGTCTAACCACTTAACAATTATCACAGATAATTTTTAATCAGACAAAACATTTTTCCTAAGCTCGTAATAATTTTTGGATAATTATTACCATTTATCAACATTTTTCAATCCTTAAAACCGTATTTAAATGAATTAAATACCACATAATACCTTAATCATTAATATTCATTTAATATAGAATATTAATAAAAATCATTACATAATATTATAATATAATTATAATATATCAAAGTATTTTTAATACTTTAAAATCATAATTATATGATTTTTAAACAATTAAATCCATTATTTGATAATTAATATTAATATTAAAATATTAATATTTTAATGCCAAAATATCAAAAGTTATTTTTATAACTTAAAATATTTTTAGATCACCTAAATCAATTTTGTCTGATTTTTTAAATCATTAATACTATTTTTCCATAATTTATTTAATATATCTATTAAATAAACTAATTATCATTAATATTGATTAATTAATGAAATTCATAACAAAATATCAAAAGTCATCAAAAATAACTTAAAATATTTTCTTATACCATAATATTATTTTTCATGATTTTTCATGAATTAAAATCATTTTACAATTATTTATTTAATTATTATAATTAAATAAATAAATACCATTTATATTCCAAAAATATTAAATATTTTCAAAATATACTCAAAATAGTTTAAAACTATTTTTCTTACTATAAAAATAATTTTTTCGGAATTTATTTTGTATTTTTAATAATTAAAAACCATTTTTTCTAATTTTTTAATCATTTTCCAGAAAATAAAAATAATCTGTCGCTAAAGGGCTATAGCGACACTTTCTGTCGCTATAGGTGTTCTTCACCAGCCCAGAATTCCAAAGTCAACATCCGAGTGGACTAGTTTGACTGATTATAATTCTCAATCCATTACGTTTCTGGGCAATCTAACACTTAGTGCTTGTAGTACTAGTGTAATAATACAATTATCAACAAATATCATGTTTAAACAACATCAGATCTGGAAGATATTGGTCATCAAAAACTCTGACAATGTTGTTCTTCGGCTTGTCAGAGTTTAACAGATTCGAGTTACCATATTTAACCTCAATTTAACATATGTTCTGGTTTTGGTTTATGTAGTTTGATGGCTCAAACATGAAGTTCTAGTGTCAAGGTACAAGTATCATACACCAAATCAGTCTAATAACATAACACACAGAAATTAATCATGGTCAAAGTTCTGACAGAAAACAAGTTCTTAAGAATTTGGTTTTTCCAGATTTCTACAAAAGCTGGTGGTCAATGCTAGTTTGACTAAGATTATACATGATTCTGTTAATGATCTGGAGGAACTAAAGTCTTCAGAATGAAGTATTCATGGTAGGCTACAATACCCAACCTAAAACATGGCATAAACACTAACAGGCTACAAGATCTAGCGCCTGCAAAAACTTTGTCAGAGGTTACTGAGATTTCTGGGCTGCCCAGAAATCAATTTCTGTGATCGGTCAACTAGGTTTGACCGTTCATAACTTTTGATCTAGACAAGATCTGGACTTGATTCAAGTTGGAGAATAAATACCTCATGACATAGAGCAAGTCTATAACTTAAAACACACAAAACAACTATTACACACGGATCTATGGGTCCTGACATTAGGCTGTCAGACCATATTTTTCCCATTTTTCCAGACTTCTAAAAATGATAGATTCGTGTATCTAAGTGTTATAGATCCTTGATCTATCAACCCAGATCACTTATAAACACCATATTACTTAACTTTAACAAATCAATTTCATCAATTAACAAAGAATCATAGGATTTCTAGATTTTGGGATTTTATACCTTTTGAGCTTTGATTTTCGATTCTGACTTTTTGATTCTGATCTTGGCTTGCTAAGAGGCTAAAATAGCTTCAATTTTCTCTCTTCTCTCACTCTAGAATTTCGAAGCATGGAGAGAGAGAAGGGTTTGGACAAAAATGAGAAGTAAAGTAAGATTTTTCTTACTTTAAATCTTTAGATTTTGTACACATTAAATGCATTATTGCAAGGTGGCAAGAAATGCCTGATTTGTATGGATTTTAGGCACATGCTAGGCTAGAGTTAGAGCTAGAGTTGTTCAACCACCCAAGATTATGACAAGATTTGCAAGCTACAATTATAAAATGTAACATAAGGGCATTCTTGTCATTTTCATGCAAATTTTATTTCTATAATTTGCCATTTGATGAAACCCTTAGGTTTTAGGGTTTGGAGCATTTAAGGTTTAGGTTTTGAAAAACCCTTAGATATTTAGCAACTTGGATTTCCAAAAAATTCTCTAATTAAATTTAAAATAGAAAATTTTGATTTCTAAATTATAATTAGGGCTTCCTAATTATATCATAATTTCCTAATCATAAATCAATCTTACTAATTAGGACTAATTTATCCTAATTAAAATTGTTAATTTAGTACTTAGGGCCACAATTGTACATTAGGTTTCAAAACCACATTTTAGGGTTTTAAATAGAAAAATAATATTTCAATTTTAGAAATTAGATTTCCTAATTAGATTAGGATTTCTAATAACTTGAAAATTAGGATATATATTTCCTAATTAACATTGCTAATATAGCAATTAAATCCATTACTGCACAATTAGGGTTCAAAATGGTCATTAGGGTTTTCAACCCATAAATTAGGGTTTACAATAGAAAATAATATTCTAAAATAGAAATTAAATATTCGTAATTAGATTAGAGTTTTCTAATTACTCATAAATTGAAATAATTAGGATTAACGGTTTCCTAATTAACATTGCTAATTTTAGCAATTACATTCACCACTGTACAATTAGGGTTTAAAAATTCAAAATTAGGGTTTTCAATCCCACAAATTAGGGTTTGCTAATAATTAAGCTTTGCCCTAATTAGTATTATAATAATACCACATAAGCATTATAACTATCCTTTCTATTCCCATATTAGGGTTTTAATTTATCAGAATCTGAAACTAGAATTTTCAGATCTGGTATTAGGGTTTTCTAATAATCAACTAAAATTTTCAGTAATTCATTAGGGTTTTCCCTAATTAATTATAATTATTGGCGTTTAACCTTGTACATAAATTGCATTCCCAATCTAGGGTTTTCAATATCCGACTTAAGGTTTCGTACTTCCAGAACTGAAACTAAGGTTTCCAGAACCGATTTTTAGGGTTTCTTATTAGACGTTAGGGTTTTCTAACTGAACGTTGTCGTTCTTAATATACGATTAGGGTTTGACACATATATAATTTATCTGATCAATCCCTGACCCTTAACCACATTCTGAACTCATCATTAATCATGTACACAGAGCATATTTACATAAATTCTTAATCCTGAATAATTCACCTATATCCTTCACCGAATTTTGAATTCCTCAAAATTCAATCCCAATAACATCAAACGCATACACTTATTTTCTGTATAGGTCTATTATTTAACCTTAAATCAATCATTTAAGATTTTCATAAATTATCTAATTTCTCGGGTTGTCACATTCACCCCTCCTTCTAAGAATTTCGTCCCCGAAATTCACCTTACACCTTACACCGTGCACCTTACACCATTCACACATATTTCACATGCTACCCAATACACCACTCACAAGGGTATAAATTTTAAAACTGTGCTGAGGAATCGTATAGACTGTTTGTTTTTCATTTTCGCAAAGGTTTAATGGAAATTCATCCGCAAACAGTCATTACTTACGGACACAAAGGGTGATTAGCCCGATATACCCTGTACTGGCCAAGTACTGATTTTATCTGTTTTCCCATCACTGCCAAAAGCACAAAAATTTACCTCAGTCTTATTTGATTCCACAGCAAAACAATTTGGTTTGGGAAATTTCTTTCAATAAAACAATTTTGAGAATGACGTCATGATGCCGCACTGTATTTAACAGTCCGTTGAGGATTTCGTCATTTTGTGACTTTGTTATACTACATCATACTGTAGTGGGCTGACGATCCTTAGATCACATCCAACACCAAGTAATTCTGCATTGATAACTCCATCATTTTTTTTATCATCTCTGCACCAGGTCACATGGTACATAAGTGATAAATAAAAACAATTTTTTTTAAAAAAAGTACATAGTGCGTATTTAGCTTGATGTCAAAAATTGAAGTTTAGCAAAGCTAGGGGTTTAGGAAAACCTAAATCTCCACTAATGATCATATGCTTAACAATCTATCTGTTCCTATAAACCTTAACACTCCATTCACACACAACTATACCCAGTTCATAAAACCACACTTATGAGTTCATAACCTGACCACAATTATATGAGTTTACGAACTAACCCTAGTCTGACCTTTGGCGTCCGTTCGCTGAGGGGCTCATAAACATTTTATATAACTATAAGTCAAGAATGTCACATAAGTATGAGTTCTAAGAACTCGTACTTAATCCTATATTCTCTACCTATGACCTATTTATCTGTATACAACAACTAGCGTGACACAACATTTCAATTATTACCAATGCCACCAACTAAGTAGTTTTTACACCAAGTACAATTCTCCGCCCATACAAGGAATCATACAACTCAGTTGCTGACACGAGTCCTCATTGAAATCCCCACCTAATCTTAACCCCCTTTTTCAATTCGTATTCATAATCCATCACTCTTTCATGAGTTTTTCATAGTACAATTTCATAGTACAACATACACACAGCATCTTGCTGTAAACTTTTCAATCATAAGATTGATTCTTTCTGGCTGTCATAACCTTATCAGATCACGGGGTGATCTTATCGTATATATTACAATTTATTTCTATGCCTATGATCGTTTTGTTTTACGATCTCCTATTCCTGCACTTTCAGTCTTTTAGACTCGATCTATTCACCATTACTGTTCAACTTTATTATCAGAGTTAGGGAACTCTATGTCTTTACACTCGCCGAGATTCATCTTTGAATCTTACCGATCAACTAACTCTGTGTGAGTTAGATCTTATCCTAATCACTGCGGTTATTTGTCTCAGGTATTACTACCTAAGCTTCATAACCAACAGCTCTGATACCAACTGTAGTAGCCCCGAATCCGGGCCCCAAATCACCGCGGATCCGGTATACTATTTCTATCACTATTGCGGAAGATATAAACATAAATTGTTTATACATTACATTAGACACTATTCCCCAAGGTCGAGTAACCTTAACTTATACACAAATCATAAACTATTTATCACACAACAATATTTATCAAATTATACTATTACAAACTAGCCGCACATTTTATCCCAAGCCGGACTTGGCATTATCTTTTCCTGTATCCGAACGCATTCGCCTTATCCGCAATGTTTTATCATGATATAGCAAGGGTGAGCATGAAAGTTGCCCAGCAAGTTTATATACAACAATATAACGATATATCATGATTGAAGAGTATGAATAATGAGCTTGCTATAATTCATCAATATAATTGAGAACTAGCACGAACAAATTTTTGACTGAACAAATATTATACATGAACAAACATTTCTGAACCAACTGGTAATGAATGTGATCAGTCTTTCATACCTGACTTATACATGCAAGATGTACAGAGTACAAATTTCATGGCAATCAGCAATGATTAACCATAAGCTTGAATAAAATACTCTTATTAGAGTTAAGTACAAAGAAACTTGCCTGAACCATTGATTATCGCAACGCAATTTTTAACGCTTTACCCAAAGACCTAATATTAGTAATATAGATCTCCAATAATTAGAATAATATCATCATAGTATAATACTATTATATTTATATACACAGAATAATCTAAACACATAACACATAAGCCTATCAGTCTATAACACACATAAGATTAGGTATCAAGTAAAACTATTGCAGTCTGAGTTGAAACCGACACAATAACATCCCGACGGTCTAGTCAGACTTTTATCGAGTTTAAGTTCAATTAAACTCTGTCTAACCACTTAACAATTATCACAGATAATTTTTAATCAGACAAAACATTTTTCCTAAGCTCGTAATAATTTTCGGATAATTATTACCATTTATCAACATTTTTCAATCCTTAAAACCGTATTTAAATGAATTAAATACCACATAATACCTTAATCATTAATATTCATTTAATATAAAATATTAATGAAAATCATTACATAATATTATAATATAATTATAATATATCAAAGTATTTTTAATACTTTAAAATCATAATTATATGATTTTTAAACCATTAAATCCATTATCCGATAATTAATATTAATATTAAAATATTAATATTTTCATGCCAAAAAATCAAAAGTTATTTTTATAACTTAAAATATTTTTAGATCACTTAAATCAATTTTGTATGATTTTTTAAATCATTAATACTATTTTCCATAATTTATTTAATATATCTATTAAATAAACTAATTATCATTAATATTGATTAATTAATTAAATTCATCACAAAATATCAAAAGTCATCAAAAATAACTTAAAATATTTTCTTATACCATAATATTATTTTTCATGATTTTTCATGAATTAAAATCATTTTTAAATTATTTATTTAATTATTATAATTAAATAAATAAATACCATTTATATTCCAAAAATAATAAATATTTTCAAAATATACTCAAAATAGTTAAAAACTATTTTTTAGACTTTAAAAATAATTTTTCAGAATTTATTTTGTATTTTTAATAATTAAAAACAATTTTTTTCTAATTTTTTAATCATTTTCCAGAAAATAAAAATAATCTGTCGCTAAAGGGCTATAGCGACACTTTCTGTCCCTATAGGTGTTCTTCACCAGCCCAGAATTCCAAAGTCAGCATCCGAGTGGACTAGTTTGACCGATTATAATTCTCAATCCATTACGTTTCTGGGCAATCTAACACTTAGTGCTTGTTGTACTAGTGTAATAATACAATTATCAACAAATATCATGTTTAAACAACATCAGATCTGGAAGATATTGGTCATCAAAAACTCTGACAATGCTGTTCTTCGGCTTGTCAAAGTTTAACAGATTCGAGTTACCATATTCAACCTCAATTTAACATATGTTCTGGTTTTGGTTTATGTAGTTTGATGGCTCAAACATGAAGTTCTAGTGTCAAGGTACAAGTATCATACACCAAATCAGTCCAATAACATAACACACATAAATTAATCATGGTCAAAGTTCTGACAGAAAACAAGTTCTTAAGAATCTGGGTTTTTCCAGATTTCTACAAAAGCTGGTGGTCAATGCTAGTTTGACTAAGATTATACACGATTTTGTTAATGATCTGGAGGAACTAAAGTCTTCAGAATGTAGTATTCATGGTAGGCTACAATACCCAACCTAAAACATGGCATAAACACTAACAGGCTACAAGATCTAGCACCTGCAAAAACTTTGTCAGAGGTTACTGAGATTTCTGGGCTGCCCAGAAATCAATTTCTGTGATCGGTCAACTAGGTTTGATCGTTCATAACTTTTGATCTAGACAAGATCTGGACTTGATTCAAGTTGGAGAATAAAGACCTCATGACATAGAGCAAGTCTATAACTTAAAACACACAAAACAACTATTACACACGGATCTATGGGTCCTAACATTTGGCTGTCAGACCATATTTTTCCCATTTTTCCAGACTTCTAAAAATGATAGATTCGTGTATCTAAGTGTTATAGATACTTGATCTATCAACCCAGATCACTTATAAACACCATATTACATAACTTTAACAAATCAATTACATCAATTAACAAAGAATCATAGGATTTCTAGATTTTGGGATTGTATACCTTTTGAGCTTTGATTTTCGATTCTGACTTTTTGATTCTGATCTTGGCTTGCTAAGAGGCTAAAATAGCTTCAATTTTCTCTCTCTCTCACTCTAGAATTTCGAAGCATGGAGAGAGAGAAGGGTTTGGACAAAAATGAGAAGTAAAGTAAGATTTTTCTTACTTTAAATCTTTAGATTTTGTACACATTAAATGCATTATTGCAAGGTGGAAAGAAATGGCTGATTTGTATGGATTTTAGGCACATGCTAGGCTAGAGTTAGAGCTAGAGTTGTTCAACCACCCAAGATTATGACAAGATTTGCAAGCTACAATTATAAAATGTAACATAAGGGCATTCTTGTCATTTTCATGCAAATTTTATTTCTATAATTTGCCATTTGATGAAACCCTTAGGTTTTAGGGTTTGGAGCATTTAAGGTTTAGGTTTTGAAAAACCCTTAGATATTTAGCAACTTGGATTTCCAAAAAATTCTCTAATTAAATTTAAAATAGAAAATTTTGATTTCTAAATTATAATTAGGGCTTCCTAATTATATCATAATTTCCTAATCATAAATCAATCTTACTAATTAGGACTAATTTATCCTAATTAAAATTGTTAATTTAGCACTTAGGACAACAATTGTACATTAGGTTTCAAAACCACATTTTAGGGTTTTAAATAGAAAAATAATATTTCAATTTTAGAAATTAGATTTCCTAATTAGATTAGGATTTCTAATAACTTGACAATTAGGATATATATTTCCTAATTAACATTGCTAATATAGCAATTAAATCCATTACTGCACAATTAGGGTTCAAAATGGTCATTAGGGTTTTCAACCCATAAATTAAGGTTTACAATAGAAATTAAATATTTGTAATTAGATTAGAGTTTTATAAATACTCATAAATTGAAATAATTAGGATTAGGGTTTCCTAATTAACATTGCTAATTTTAGCAATTACATTCACCATTGTACAATTAGGGTTCAAAAATTCAAAATTAGGGTTTTCAATCCCACTAATTAGCTAGGGTTTGTTAATAATTAAGCTTTGCCCTAATTAGTATTATAATAATACCACATAAGCATTATAACTATCCTTTCTATTCCCAGATTAGGGCTTCAATTTATAAGAATCTGAAACTAGGATTTTCAGATCTGGTATTAGGGTTTTCTAATAATCAACTAAAATTTTCAGTAATTCATTAGGATTTTTGCTAATTAATTAAAATTATTGGCGTTTAACCTTGTACATACATTGCATTCCCAATCTAGGGTTTTCAATATCCGACTTAAGGTTTCGTACTCCCGGAACTGAAACTAGGGTTTCAAGAACCGATTTCTAGGGTTTCTTATTAGACGTTAGGGTTTTCTAACTGAACGTTGTCGTTCTTAATATACGATTAGGGTTTGACACATATATAATTTAACTGATCAACCCCTGACCCTTAACCACATTCCGAACACATCATTAACCATGTACACAGAGCATATTAAATAAATCCTTAATCTTGAATAATTCACCTATATCCTTCACCGAATTTTGAAATCCTCAAAATTCAATCCCAATAACATCAAACGCATACACTTATTTTCTGTCTAGGTCTATTATTTAACCTTAAATCAATCATTTAAGATTTTCATAAATTGTCTAATTTCTCGGGTTGTCACAAATACCCCCAAACTTAACCAATTGCTTGTCCCCAACACAATAGAATGCACTAACTAAATATGCAATGCAAATGCAGATATCTAAATGCCTAAATTCCAGCAGTCAAACAGAACAAAATCTATTCATCAAGCCTCATAGAAATCACCATAAACATGCTAGTACATCATATCAAAACAGATTAATAATTTCCTTGGCAATCATCAAGTCTTATCCTGTTATTATTGATATAGTGTGTGTGTGCTCAACTTCCATGCTAACTGATATAATTCTAAATAAAATACATAATAGATCTCTTTAAAGGAATCATACAGTGTAAACTCACAAAATTCACGAACAAGCTAGATCCAACTAAAGACAAACATCCACCAAATTTAAGAGTCCAATCCAGGATACTTATGCTTTACTGTGCTTTACGGGAGTTTTTTTTTTTTGCTCTTTTCCCGTTTTATTGCCTTTTTTTCATATATATATTTTTTTCTAAACCATAACTGTGCAATATCTCATTCCATTAGGCTAACAGTGTTACCCATTAGGGAGCTTTCGACCAACGACTCCCAGACCATATAAGACCTTAGGGCGCTAGGTTTTAAGATACCCCTTCGGGCGTACTTGCTCAAGTAACAAAGGCCCCGAAACAAAACTAGCCACAATTTTTTTTTAAGCTTATATATCCCAAATTTTCCCCCAAACTTAAGTTTTTGTCTAAATTTAGTCATCTTCGCCTATTCATGTCTTTCATTCATTCAAACTAGCATTATCCTCTAGAAGTCCATTATGTGTCAATTTAAACTCAATCTGTCAACATAGTTGTTTTTACTGTGCTATCCTTATTATATCAGTTTCAAACATGTAAAGATTCAAATCATGACAAGAAATCACATCAAAGTCTTAACAGACAATACTATACTTGTCTACACAATTCCAATCTCATAACTGGCCAAAACAGACTTAAACTATCTAACGGCTGGAAACATGCAAATACTTAAAAAAAAAATTAGAAAATTAAAATGAAAACTACATGAATGCAAACTACATGAAAAACTATTAACTAAATACTATATGAATGCACTAGATGAATACTACATGAATGCACTGGAGCTAGAAGATTGCACCCCCAAACTTAACTTATGCAATGTCCTCATTGTATATAACCAACAAAATTTTAAAAAAATTAAGCACTGAGGACTTCCCTGAAAGATAGAAGCTTTATTACTCGCCAGTATTCTCTTCTTCTGATTCTTCTTCATCAGCCGGGGGGTATGCAGACAATGGTGGAAATTGGTAGGGAGCGGCAGCTGGATTCATGCGGGCAAACATCTCTAGGAATGCTGCACTAAAATTCTGTTACACCTCCGTTTGTCGCTGAGCTAGGCTATCCTGATTTCTTTCCATTCGGTCAAAACCCTGCTGAACTCGAGTAGCCACCATGTCAATCCTTCTAGTTTGATTGCTTAAATCTCGACGAATATCTTCAAAAAAATTTGGTGGTGGCCCAGAACTTCCAGCTATAGAAGGATTGTCGTGGAACTGTTGATTAGGCTCGTCTGCAAGCTCGGGAGGAACAATTATGAATCCTAACCCTCTCGGGTGTGGTATACCCCCACCCTATACCTTGTACTTCTTAATAAGTGAGTGGTCAATTGCAGCTAAAGGAGGTTGTGTAGCTTCCTCGGCATCCCATTTTATTTCAAGTTGTCGACATAGTCCAGTAATCAAAGACGGATGAGGTAGTCCACCTGAGGTCCCTCCTTGAATTGCTCTATTAATGGAATCATATATAACCTGACCCACATCTATAGTTTTTCCTTGTGCAATACAGAAAAGCAACGCTGCCCGTGATTTATAACATCACTCATATGCCTACACGGCATCAACTTGGCACAAATAAAGGCATGTCATGCTTTCCCATAACTACTTAGTGTGGATGCAGGGAACAAAACAGCTTCTTGTTGATCTGTTAATTTCCATGTTGTTCCAGGTACACACAAGGCTTGAATGATCTCACTGTAGTCTAGCTCGTGCTCTAAATATTGCATGTAGCCATTATTGGGTATTATGTTCAAGCCGTAGTAGGCATTTATTGTCCTAAAACTGACCTCCACTGATTTTTCGTGAACCCAAATTATGTTACCAACATGATCTTTTGCATTGGCGTAGAATTCCTTAACAATTTTAACAACCGATGCATCCGGTTGGGCTGTAAAGTTCACCCATCTTCTACTCTCAATCATTTGTAATAATTCCTCGTCTTCTATCTCTGGCAATAATCCACGCTCGGGAATTAGTGCTTTACTAGAAAGTACATTGTAATATCTTTCGGACGCTTTAGCGCTTGTAAATCTCTTTTTGTTAAACTTTTGCGAAGTGGCCGAAGTTTCTCCTCTTTGTCTCTTAGTAGCCATAGTCTTATCTAATATGTTCTTGCCAAACCAAATGATATTCAGTGACTTAGGATAGCCAAATCCTCTTTGTGACAAATTATCGAACACTTGGTGTGCACAGATTTTGAACACTATTGGTAAGCACTCCCCCAAACTTAATTTTCACCAAATTTGTCTATTACTAAGCACACTATACTTCCAAGGCAATACAAGCAACTATTAAAAGTACCCACACCCAATTGAGCCAACACAATGATAGAAACTAACTTCAAAGTACTAACATGGCTATTATCCAAGTGAATCCAAATAATTTGCAATAAAATCTTGTGCACTTACTTGGTTATAGCCAAATATGACGTTTCAATCAAAGTTGCATGAGCAATTTGAGCTTTGAACCCTTACTTCAGATAGATGTGGCTTGAATGTAAGTTGGTTCTCGAATTGGTGAAGAATGATGACAAGATGAAGCTTAAGTGCCTTAGTTTGGGTAGGAGATTTAGTGTTTGATTAGGATTTTACAAGAAAAAGATGATTATTGTGGCTAGATTAGAGGAGGGTTGAGAGTTGAGTGAGTTTGAGTTGGAGTAGGAGAGCAAGAATGTGTTTGATTTGGGTTTGGAAGATTACAGCATGAGCGCCTAGGCACTTGATTCTGGCTTGTCTGGACCTCCTAGGCGGTTGGCTGTAGCATGTGTTGAACGCATGGAGCGCCTAGGCGCTTGGTTTTGCTTTTTCTGGACCGCCTAGGCGCTTGGCTGCAGATTGGCAACTGTTTTGGGGCGCCTAGGCACTTATTTTGTACAAGGCTTGGGCGCCTACTAGGCGCTTAGCTGCAGATTGGCTACTGTTTTGGGGCGCCTAGGCGCTTGTTTTGTAGTATAGTGGTAAATATAGTGGTAAGTATAGAAATAATAACTGGAAAGGTAGAAGAAGAACCAAGGTAGGCATACCGTAGATGGTTAGGCAATGGCTTAAGTTCCAAGGTGGGCGGTTCTTCTAAATATGATTTCACCTTTTCTTCCGGCTTTCCCCAAAAATCCAGAGGTTCAAATTTTTGCAAACATCGTGTGAACTTTGGTGCTGAATCTAACATTTGAACCCATTCTAGCACAGTTGAATCATCAAATAAATTTTCATTAACCACTGCAGTTTTAATAGGGTCTTCATTCACAAATACACTAAATACCTCTCTAGTTGCTTTTTCAATCAGATCAACTCTAAAGCACTCTTCATCTCCCTTCGGGAATTTCATAGCCTTGAAAACATTAAAAGTTACTTCTTCATCTTTGACTCTCATCGTTAACTCTCCCTTTTGTACATCAATTAATGTCCTCCCAATGGCTAAAAATGGTCTTCCAAGGATAATGGGTATGTCTTTATCCTCTTCGTAGTCCAACACAATGAAGTCGGCTGAAAATATGAATTTGTCCACCTTCACTAATATGTCTTCCACAATGCCCTTAGGGTATGTCACTGATCTATCTACGAGCTGTAAAGAGAAATTTGTTGGCTATGGTGCTGGTAATCCCAACTGAGTGTAGATCGATAGCGGCATCAAGTTAATACTAGCACCCAAATCACACAAACATCTGTTAAAGAACTGGGGCCCAATCGTGGACGGTATGGTGAAGCTAACCGGATCCTTCAACTTCGGTGGTAACTTTCTTTGCAGAATTGCGCTACATTCTTCTGTCAACGCTACAGTCTCGAACTCCCCTAGCTTCCTCTTTCTTGCTAAAATATCTTTCATGAATTTTGCATAGCTCGGCATTTGTTCTAAGGCATCTGCGAATGGAATGTTAATTTGCAGCTTTTTAAACACTTCTAAAAATTTTGAAAATTGTCTATCTAATTTCTGCTTTTTAAATCTTTGAGGAAACGGTACATGTGGTACGACTGTTGTTGGCTTATCTTCTTGTTGTTTTTTCACAACTTTTTCCCCAGATTTACTTTCCAAATTTCCACTCTCTTGTTCACCATCCTCAGCAGAAATTATTTTCTTTTGTCCGTCTAAATCTGTAGTCAACTCCTTCCCACTTCTGAGTGTAACTGTCCTTACAATGTTCATTTCCATCATTCCTTGGATTTTTCTCCGTATCACTAGGTAAAGAACCTGAAGTTCTAGTATTCAAAGCACTAACTATCTGCCCAATTTGGTTCTCAAGATTCTTTATTGCAGCTGATTGGTTTTTCAGTTGTGGCTTCAAACTGAGTTGCCAATCTTGCCAACAATTCTTCCATTTGTGATAGCTTATCAGGTTGACGAGTTTGTGGGTGTTGTTGAGCTTGTTGATGTGGCTGAAATCCAGGTGGATATGATTGCCTTGGAGCTTGGGTTTGAGCATGTGACTGATTATTACTCCAAGAAAAATTTGAGTTGTTTCTCACTCCTGGATTGTAACTGTTTGGATAACTGCCCTGCTGCCTGTTATAATTGGAAACAAACTGGACTGACTCAGGATTTATTGCACATTGATCACTTGAGTGGCTACCCGCACATATTTCACAAATCGTTTCCATTTTCTGAACTGGTTGTACCCCAAGTGCATCTATCTTCTTTGTAAGAGCAGAAATCTGAGCTTTTACTTGAGCTGACAATGTTGTCATCGCATCCACTTCATACACCCCGACTGTCCTTGGCTGAGTCGTTCTTGCTGTTGGCCATTGGTAATTATTAGCTGCCATGGTTTCAAGTAACTGATATCCCTCATCACAATTCTTGGCCATAATAGCTCCTCCTGCTGCAGCATCTATACTCGATCTCACTGTGCTGAATAAACCGTTATAAAAAGTTTGCACCTGAAGCCATTTAGGAATCCCATGGTGTGGACATTTTCGCAATGAGTCTTGGAATCTCTCCCAAGCTTCATATAGTGATTCTGAATCGTGCTGAACGAAAGAGAAGATATCGTTCCGCAACTTTGCTATTTTTGCAGGCGGGAAAAACTTTGCAAGAAATTTCTGGGCGAGATCATTTCATGAAGTAATCGAGCCTGGTGGTAGTGAATGGAGCCAACTCTTAGCCTTATCTCTGAGAGTAAACTGGAAACAACCTTAGCCTTATTGCATCCTCTGACACATTATTGTACTTGAAAGTATCGCATATTTCTATAAAGCTGACTATGTGATCGTTCGGATCATCGTTTGGTAACCCTCCAAACTGACATGAATTTTGAATCATCTGTATTGTCCCCGGTTTTATCTCAAAACTTGTAGCAGTAATGGCAGGCCTAGTAATACTCGACTGAATTTCAGTAACCCGTGGCGTAGCATAATCCCGCAGTGCTTTTTGCTCTTCTTCAGCCATAGTATCTTTCTTATCAAGTGCCTCTTTGGTTTCTTTAACCCACTTACGCAACCGCTGAAATTTTTTCTCGATGTCGACCTCGTGAGGCAATAAATTTGGCTTCTTCGATCGCGTTTGCATACACTAGTCAAGAACACCTGAATAGAACAAAAAAGAAAAAGTTTAAATTAAGATTAACGCTATAAAAATCAATAATGACAAAATATTAAACTAATTTCCCCGGCAGGGGCGCCAAAAACTTGTTGCCTAAATTTTTAATAACACTTTACCACACAAGTATACGCGTTCAATTGTAATATTCAGCAAACAAGGATATCGTTCCCACGAGGAAATAGACTAATATTTATCAATTACTAATTCTAATGCAATTAATCCTATTTTAAACTAAGAAAATTTTATTTGTGATTTAAAAATTAAACTTAACAAACTAATAATTAAAAATCAAAATTTCACAAGAATAGCTGCAGATTTAACAGGTTAAGATTACAACTTCCCTTGGTATTTCATTTAAACTAACTTACTTCCCATTTAAAATAAATCAATTAATATGAATCGTTATCCAAGAATACTTTATGAATATTCACGCACTTCTTCCAAAGATGTGAACAAATCCTCTTAAATCCAATCTTTAAGATGCGGAATTACAAGGAACACCCCAGTTAATCAAATCACTATATTCCTATGTGAATCAAGTTAATTAGGGTTTTACGCACAAATTCTTTCAATGGATACAAAAGACACATAGGTATATTCCTATCCTACATGCTAATCATATTAACCTTATTCAGATTATATGAACAGATGTTATCATATCCAGATCTAAATCTATACTCCATCTTACAATTTTATATAGATTATCACAATAATTGTTGGCCAAACAATTAATCAATAAACATAAGATATAATAAACAATTCAATAAAAACCAACTTTCATTCAATGGGAAGCTTGTAATTTAAACTACATACCAAGTTCTGTTGCAATCTTAATTAAAATTTAGTTCATAATAATAATAAAGAAAAACATCATCCAGATTAATAATCCAAACATCCCAGATAGTTACAAAAAATAAAACTAGAGAAGAGAAGAAGAAACTCTGAATTTGCTCCAATACTCTCTCTTAGATCTTCAGCCTTTGCAATTCTCCTTCGTGTTTTTCTTTGTTGTTCTCCCTGCAAATCTCTTGAAAAATTGAGTGATACGTCTTTTATAAAGTCTTCTCCTATTTGTATTGGTCTCAGCCCTCATCCAGACTCCTATTTTGCTTCAAAAACCCACTTAGAAGTAGAAAAACGCTCCTTTTTCCGCACATGAGCGCCTAGGCGCTCAACATAGGCCATTTTCAAGCGTGTAGGCGCTTGACCAGGACCACGTAATTACAAAAATTCCACTCATCTTTAATTTTCATGATTTTTGACCTTTTTCTTCTCCGAAATGACCAATTTGTCCCTCCAGCTCCAACCTACAACAAATAAACACAAAACACATAAAAAGACACTAAAAACAATTAAAGATAAAAATAATTAAGTTTAATAATATCGGATTCATAGGTATAAAACCTACTCATCAATCACCCTACAATTCTTGTATACGAACCTAACAGGAATCACCTCCCTATTCGCAATTTCTATGTTTAAAGGGAAATTCAATTCTTCGCTAGGCAATCCTAACCTCTTAGCAAATTCATCAGATATAAATGAGCAAGTAGCACCCGAATCAAATAATACGTAAGCATTTATATCATTGATTGGGATAATACCTAACACAACATCCTTTGATTGTATAGCATCCTGCACAGTCATGTTGAATGTTCTGGATGTGGACCTATTTGATGATGTTGGTCCAGCAATGGTCAATGTACCTCCACTGCTACCTCCATTTCTTCCCATTGTCTCTCCAGCTTTCTTCTTAATGCACTCACAAGAAAAATGGTCATTTGACCCACACGTTAATAAGTGGGTTTTACACCTACTTATTTGATATTAAGTCACGCAAACTAGGCCCATCCCAAGTATATTTTAGTGTGTTTTTAGTTGCATTTCATGTTATTTTGCATTGCATTTACTTAAAACTCCTTTGGTTTAAAAGTGCAGAATATGGCATTATTTGGTGATGTAAATGGCATGACGTTGTTGGATGCATGGCACGAGGATCAATTGGAGCAGGAGGCTAAGCATGGATGAACAAAAGAATGAACAGCAGAACAGATTAGTTGCAGTAGCAGAATTAGAATTCAAAGTTGCAGAAGCCGTGCGGTAGCGCAGCAGAATAAGCTTGAGGACGCGCGCCCGCGCGAGCACCCGACTGGACAGACATTGCACACTGCAAGTTGCGTGCCCGCGTGAGGATTGCAAAGGAGGGGCGTGCGATGCCTGATGCTGCTGAGCTGTTTATTTTAATTTCTAATTTTAAGGGTTGTAATTAATTTAAAACTATTTTTTACTGGTTTTAGAGAGAGGATTATTCAGTTTTTACATATTTTCATATCGTAACTAGGGTTTAAACTCTTAGGGAGATTCCAACGTTGAACGAAGCCTAAACTCCAACTTTTCTAATTCTTCTTGGGATTTTCTATCATTGTGGATAATTATTAGTATTTTGCTGTATTTATATGAGGATTTGAACGTTACTAGTGGATTATAATCAGCAATTGGGTTTGATCATTTCTATCCTTCATCTTTTAATTGTTAGCTTATTAGCCATGTTTAGCTTTGATCCCATAATAGCTTTTTGTTCAGTCATGAACTAAACTCCATTATGGGATTCTAACGGATTTTAATATGTATTAAATATCATATGGAATTTCTATCATGGTTGTTTTGCATGTATGAATGCCTTATCACCATTCATTTTCAGTACTTGTATGGAATTGACAATGAACATGCAAGTATGGATCGTAATCATGATAGCATACGTATATGGGGCTGTTTTATACGGCTTGTGTATTTCGTTAACCAGAAAGATATATACTGTTTCACCGTATGAGTTAGAATAAGGGCTTATGCTTAAAGTTAATATGATTGCAATTTCACATAGACATATAGTGATTTTGGTTATATTGATGATTACATGGAGTCTATCGCTTGTGTATGTTGTGTAAATAGGTCATAGTACATTGAAAAATGGCTATGACTCTATTAGTGCTCTTGGCTACTTTCCTGTGATATGTTAACAAGTCTTGAATGATAGTGGTGATTAGATGAAGTATTAAATGAAGTTAGGGTCCCATTACTTTCAGATTTGATTTATTACATTTTTATTCTTATTTTAGTCGCTATTTGTGATTAGAGTAATTCACCAATCATATTCATTAGTTTGAGCATATAAACATAGTGATTTAATTGATGCATAGTGATTTAAATTAGACAACTTTCTCTATGAGATCGATATTTTACTTATCCTGTATTACTTGTTGACACATGTATGCTTGCATGATTTAGAGCTCTTTTGTTAGAACTGAAAAAGAGGCAAAAAGTTTTTGGCGCCGTTGCCGGGGAAAGGCCTTTAAATTATTATTATTATCATTAGTTTTACACTATATTGTATGACTTAAAAAAATCTAATCTTATCTCATTTCCATTTTTGGTCTTTGTTTTTGTTTTAGGAACTTGTATAAATTTTTATGCGCATGCGGTCATCCAACTCCGACTTAACACCTGCTCAGGAAAACATAAACGGGAGAGGTTGGAAAGCGAGTGTTCATAGAAATTTACAAACACAGTTAGAAGGTACTACATCTACTATGGCAGCCGAGGGACAAGGAGAAGAGCAAAGAGGGGAGCATAGGGCTCTGAGAGAATATTCCATGCCCAATATTAATGGATTACCGTCTAGCATAGTCATACCAGCGATAGCATCCAATACATTCGAGATAAAAATGGGCACTATTCAGATGGTACAAAATTCGGTACAGTTTGGGGGTGCCGCTACAGATGATCCGAATGAACACCTGTTGAGTTTCATTGAGATATGTGACACGTTCAGATATATTGGGGTGACGGAGGATGCTATCAGACTTAGGCTATTCCCATTCTCATTAAGAGATAAAGCGAGAAGTTGGCTTCATTCTTTTCCAGTAGGATCAATCACTATATGGGAGGACTTAGCACAGAAATTTTTAGCCAAGTTCTTCCCAATGGCTAAGACTGCAAAGATGAGGACAGCTATCTCTCAGTTTGAGCAATAATAGGGTGAGTCCTTATATAAAGCATGGGAGAGATATAAAGAGATGCTGAGAAAGTGTCCACATCACGGTATGCTCGATTGGATGGCGATCAACACATTTTTTAGTGGATTGGGATGGCAGTCTAGACCGATTGTAGATGCAGCTACAGGAGGGGCATTATGGGTAAAAATCTATGAGGAAGCCTATAACCTTATCGAGACAATGGCATCAAATGATTTTTAGAATCCTACATCTAGAATGCCACAGCCCAAGGTTGCAGGTGTGTTGGAAGTGGATGCTATCACGCAGTTGTCAGCACAGATGGCAGCCATGGCGAAGAAAATAGATACATTAACAGAAGGTAAAACGAAGACGTTTGCATTTGTATGTGAGATCTGTGTGGGGTCGCACTCAACAGAGTAATGTGCTATCAGCTCAGAGTCGGTAAAGTATGTGAGCAATTACAGAAAAGACCAAGGTCAGTTTCAGAACACATACCACCCCAACAACCGAAATCATCCAAACTTTAGTTGGTCAAATAACCAAGGGAATCAGCAGAATCAGTTTCAGATGAATAATCAGTTTCAATCACAACAAGGGCAACCACAGTTTACTCCTAGACAACCTTTTCCTCTGGGATTTTCTCAACAACAACAACATCACACTCCAGCTGCACCTCAGCAAGAAACAAAATCAGAAATGGAGGAGATGATGATGAAATACATGGCGAAAATAGAGGTTATGATCAAATGCCAAGCAATGGCTATTTAGAATCTGGAAACTCAGATGGGGAAAATGACGAACATGCTTAACAACAGGCCCCAAGGTTCTTTGCCAAGTAATATAAAATCAAATACTAGAAGAGACGGGAAAGAACACTGTCAAGCAATCACATTAAGATCTGGGAAGAATATTGCAGACACTGCAAGTCGCGCGCCCATGCCTGTTTGACAAGGGGATGCCGCGCGGCCGCGGGAGGCAAAGCAGGTGATTGCTGAGAAAGAAAATCTGGAAAATTCTGAGGTCCAGCAGGAAGAGAAAGATAAAGCAGGGTCAATTGAGAAACCTGTAAGTTCAGTACCACCAGTTCACCTTCGAGTTCCTTATCCGCAAATATTGAATAAACAGAGGGAAGATAAATAGTTCAGCAAGTTCTTGGAGGTTTTTAAGGAACTGCATATTAATATACCATTCGCGGAGGCATTGGAACAAATGCCAAGCTATGAAAAGTTCATGAAGGGTATACTGTAAGGAAGATGAGATTAGACGAATTTGAGACAGTAACCTTGACAAAGGAATGCAGTGCAGTGCTTCAGCAGAAATTACCTCCAAAACTGAAGGATCCGGGCAGCTTCACAATTCCGTCCACAATCGGGAAAATGAGCTTCAGTAAGTGTTTATATGATCTTGGGGCAAGCATAAATTTGATGCCCTTGTCGGTATTCAATCAGTTGGGATTGTCCGCTCCAAGGCCAACAAATATTTCGTTACAGTTAGCTGACAAATCCATTGTGACAACCCAAGAATTTTAATATTTTTTTAAAATAATAATTAATTGATTTAAGGTTCAAAATTAGAACCTAGACAGAAAATTAGTGTATGCATTTGATATTTTTTAGATAGAATTTTGAGGATTTCAAAATTCTGTGAATGATTTAGGTGAATTATTCAGGATTAAGTGTATACGTGAATATGTTATGTGTATATGTGTTCAGAATATGGTTAGGGGTCAAGGGTTAACCAAATAAACGATATATGTAACAAACCCTAATTATATATTAAGAACGTCAACGTTCGGTTAGAAAACCTTATCGATTACCAAGAAACCCTAAAACCGGTTCTGAAAACCCTAATTTCAGTTTCGAAAATTCAAAACCCTAATTCGGTGCATGAAACCCTAAATTGGAACCTAATGGAGTAAGTGTAAATAATTATAAGATTAATTAGGGTTAATCTTAACAAATTGGTTAGAAAACACTAATTTCAAAATTGAAACCCTAATTTCAGGTTTAGGAACGCTAATTTGTAATTCGAGAAAACCTAAGTGTTAATTTAATAATTTTAATAATAATTAGGAAATGTTAATCCCAATTTTCAAGTTAAGTAATTAGGAAACAATAATATAATTAGAAAACCTAATTTCTAATTTAGAAAAATTATTTTTCTATTAGAAACCCTAATTTTGGGTTATAAACTCTAATGATTGATTTGACCCTAATTACTAAATTAGCAATTTTAATTAGGAAATACTAATCCTAATTAGCAAGATTTAAATTATGGTTAAGAAATTTTAATATAATTAGAAAATTTCTAATTATAATTTAGAAATATTAATTTTTATTTTTTTAAAAGCCTAAATTGGAAACAATAGAAATTAAATTACAAGTTAAGGGTTAAACCCTAAAATGGTTCAAACCATAACCTAAACCCTAAACCCTAAGGGTTTGGCCAATGTCCAAAATGCCATTAATTTTGTATGCAAAATGACCAAAAAGCCCTTTAGTGCATTATTGGATGTTACTTGCAATCTTGCCAATATATGGGGTTGGTAACAAACTTAGTACCAGCCCTGTGACATATCTCCAGTAGATCATGTAACGACCCCAAAATAGGTCCATTCAATCCAACCCATTCTGAGTCGCCAAATACATGGTACAGAAAACAACTACAACTTTATTACAATAATTGTCGTACAAAATACAACAACACATATACTGTGAGTTTGGATACAAATATATACCAAATGTGACACATGTCCCAACCGTGGACAACACCTCACAGTGACACCGTACATAAAGGTATAATCAAAAACTGTTTTAGAAACTAAAATCTTTGGGAAGTGCTTAAAGAAACCTTCGTACATGGGAGGCCATGCTTTTAGGTTATGATAGATATCATATGGCCACGGAATTATCCTTGGTTGACCCAATATACCCCAAAGAAAAATGAGAAGATTACTATCATATTCTTCCCAATGGTGAGTCTTCTCTTGATTTATCATTATCTCCACTGTCTCAAATTGAGAATTATACTTCAAACAAACACCAAGATTATATAGGTAGTGCTCGTAAATATACTCAGCAAGTGGATGAGCTCAACCCTGTCTTATGATGACACGAGGTTGTATGTCATTAGACATCTTGTATGATAGTGACAAAACACCCTTCCAACGTTGGGTTCGCCTCAGCCTAGTTGATTCACCAAATATAACAACTAAATGATGACCACCGTCCTATTCTACTGTTACCCCCGCTCGACCCAGCTACACTCTTATTACCTGAAAGGAATTGTGAAGCAAAAGGGTGAGCACAACTAGCTCAGTAAAGAATATCATGACTAAAGATAATTAAATTATCAATAGCATTCATCAATACTAAATCAGAGATTTAGAACATATGGTAGATGATAAAACTTTTCAACCATAGTTGCAGCGGAACGAGCAATCCATTAGAAGAGTCAAATAGACTATAAAGTCTATTATCTTCTCCATGTTAAAAATCCACCAACAATGTTTTATCCCTGTAACATCAATCAACAATTCTGGTCCACAATCATATGAATAACTCATAATCATAATTGTAGTTCTAAATTTCTCTTCTCATCCAGGACGAAGATAATTTTCATCACCTATCTTTACCTGAAACATCAAAGATCATGATTACACCAAATCACATTTCCTGTTCATAATAATACTTATAATTTCATCTTTGCACTACGGCCAAAGATATTCATTTGTATCACCAGTTGGTAATGTTCATCTCAACACATGTTCATCTTTGCAGTACTGGCCAAAGATATTCAACAACATGTCATCTTTGCACTACAGGCCGAAGATATTCATCAACAATTCATCTTTGCACTACAGGCCAAAGATATTCCTCAACAGTTCATATTTGCACTACAGGCCAAATATATTATTATCTCAAAGAAATATATAATCATTTCAGAATTTATATAAACAATAATTATAACCATGTTGATCATTTCACCTTTGTACTTAAGCTAAAGATATTCAATTATAAATTCAATGGTCATGATCATACCAGTCAACAATTAAACTTTGCACTACTTGCCAAAGATAACCCATAGTCATGATCATACCAAAAAATCTACCTATCTTTACACTCAAGTCAAAGAGAAATATCATCATTAGAGTTATAAAAATGTTATATATGATAATAAAAATAATATGATCAACATATAGTTTTAATCTCAAGAGTAATATTCATAAATCAACTATAATTTGGTTAGAAAAAGAAACCAATTTTGTCGTGAATAGTACCTGTGAATAGTAACTCATGAATAGTAACTCGTGAATATTAACCCCGACATGAAAAATGTAGAAATTCCACAATAAAATCAATACCAATATTTCGGTATAATGATATTGAAAGAATAATATTTCTTAAGCTTATAAACAATTTATTTTAATTCTTTACACTTTACTAAATAATGTATTTAATCATTTTAAAATGCCAAACTCATAAGATTTAATCACCAAATAACCAAAACCCTCATCAAAAATATGCATATACCTCATATACGATTCTCAAGCCATAAAATCCTATTTTCCAATTTTCTTACTTCACATAACATATTTAATTCATTTACTCATAACTAGTCCATTTTTATGAAAAATACCAAATCAATTCCAAAAATATTTCTTTTCCGGGATTTAGCAAAATATATTCCCATATTGAACATATATTTTTCTCCGAATTTTTAAAAGTCATTTACTATTTTTCATATGGCCAAAACTGCCGAATATTTAGACATTTATCATAAATTGTACATTTGTCCAAAAATTCCGAAATTCACAGAGTACACTGATATTATATAGATGTACTCCCAATAAAAATTTCATCAATTTTGGAGTTAACCACAAGGAGTTATAAGCGGTTACTTTGAAAATAGTCTTTTGCCGTAAAATTCATAACTCTTAATCTATACATCCAAAAATAACCATTTTTGGACACAATCAATAAAACTCATCAAAATATCATTTCAAATTTTTCCAGAATTTTCTGAAGGTCAGAAGAAGTACGAACTGAAAAACATAATAACCCTTAAAATCTCTTACCTCAAAATAGCAGTACTTCTGACTGGAATATCGTATGTAAAGCCGAAAAAACCTTTCACCGTATAGCAACACTCAAAGTATACTCACAAGAACACGCTTGATATATAGAGAGAGAAGTAGAGAGAAAGCTTATGTTTCTGGTGTGATTTTCAATTCTAACTTAGCCCTCTATTTATAGGAAAATGCTAGAACGCCAAATGAGACTAAAATAATAAAATATCATTTTCTTTTTCTTATTCCACACCAACCTTCACCAACCAATTTTGAAAGCCATCTTTGGTCAAAAACATCAGCCACCCACGTGCCAACAACCACAAAAACGTTTTTCTTAAATAAAATAATTAAAATTTCTAAAAATCAATTATTTCGGAACTCCGGAACTTCAATAATTCACAATAAATAGCTCTTTTATTAGAAAATTCGAATCTCGCGTATTTTTATAGGAAATTCAATTATCTACAACTTTACAGAAGGAAGTTTTTCCAAATTCCAAACAAAAATGGACCGAAATCCACAAACGGATGATTTTAAACACCGTTTCAACACCTTTTAAAATTCATAACAAATCATGCGTTTATTTTTAACGGTTCAAAATTTGTGGACATATACTCAACTCATATATGTATAACATATCTAAAAATCACAACGATCCAACGGTCAGATTAAAATTATAACTCACGCAGTAAAGCTTTAAGAACACCGATTTTAGTTTTTTAATACCTCCAATCCGACAAAATACTGATAAAATACCTCAACATTAATTCCTTCATTTGTAACCACATAAATAAATCCATTATTTATATCCACATCAAATAAATATTTCATTATCATATAAATCAATAATTAATTATTTACAAATAATATTACAGAATCACAATTATGACAACCAGGCCGTTCTCAGGAAAGAGAGGGGCTTTCCAATAAGAATTTCTCCTTATTGAAGCGCAATTAGGTGACCAAACCTCTCATTGACAGAACTTTCTAGACATTGCCAATAATGCTATCTAATAATATTATTCAAATAATACGAATTATTGATCTGATAATGAGAAATATTGTACAGTGATAATTATTGAAACAACAATAATATAAAAAATCAACGCAGCAATTATTGAATCAATAAAATAAAATATTGAACAGTAATTACTGTAACAATTATTGAGTAGTGCATTCTTACGTAAGAATCAATAATTCAAAAATACTGTGTAATACCGTGTGCTACTGTGCAACAACGCGTATTACTTTATTTTACCAACCAGGTATTCTAACAGTATTAACTGTAACACCGTTATTTATAAAAACTTAATTTTGTCGTTTTCTTTATCCGACAATTATTCTGTTATGGGGCCCACAAATGGCTGCGCGGGTCGTACGAATATTCTCCGACAGAAAGAATATTCCACGGCCAAACGAATATTCCCCGACAACAATGAATATTTTATAACCACTTGCGTATTTTTGAAAAAATTCCATATATCACCCTTAACTTTAACTTTTTATCAATTTAACCATTTACTGAATAGTAATTATAAGAAAAATTGAATACTTTTATTTAATAAAATTCGGGGTCTTACAATCTCCCCGAAATTTACGTACCTGGTATTTCGAAAAGTTGAGAATACTTTGCTTCCATTTCAGATTCTATCTCCCTGGTCATTATGATTTCTCCATTGCTCATCTCCCGTGATAACTTCATTTGGGTTCCTCATTTGTTGGGAAGTCATGACAATCGCCATCCCTCGAACAGCCCGGCTTTGACTTGTCTGGGGGAGCATTTGGCGTCATCACTACCGTTGGAATATATTTTTCTATAGGACATATTCCTCCATCAACTGCCTCATTGTACTCCTGTTTCATGATCTGAATCATCAATCTTCGATCCATATCGAATTCAGATTGACCGCTATGTACAGGGTAATTCAAAACTCGATGTTGGGTTCTCCCAATTGCTTTCCAAAAAGAGAAATTCATGTCATCTATTTTAGCCTTCTTAGATCGGACATCTCTTTCCACAATATCCACGTGTCGTGTAGCTTTTACCCATGCATCACTCATTCTTACTCGTTCAGTTTTTTTTTCTTTCAGCTCAGATTCCATCTTTATCATCTTATACTCTGCCAAAGAATGCTTCTGTTCAAGCATCACATATCGGGTAACACAAGCTTGAATTATTGCATTCTTTTGTTCCACGACCGCCTGTCGTTCTTCAGCCTGCTCTTCTAACTCATGAATACGATTTTGAAATTCTACATTTTGATCATATAATACCTCTAATAAACTCTCCTCAGGTACCTCTTCTTCCTCTTCTTCCTCACTCTCAACTGTCACCTCTGTGACTATCTCGGGTGCAACTATCAATTCTTCACTCACCACATGGATATCTCTAATTCCTTCTTCGTCTGACATCACATTATCATGGTTAGTGATTAAAGGTATCCCCACAGTCTCATTCACTCCATTGATAGCATTCTCAGCTGCCATTCTCAAATACTGCCATAAAACAAGGGTTAATTAAGCAAATTAACGTATCAAATAATATCCATATATTATGACCAACCAATAATTTAAGCTTAGGTAGGACACACTAGCGAAGGATTTACTCATCTCTCCCCTCCTAGTCCTATTCCCCGATCTCCGCCAGAGACCATATCCCTAAGCTCTGATACCAAATGTAACGACCCCAAAATAGGTCCATTCAATCCAACCCATTCTGAGTCGCCAAATACATGGTACAGAAAATAACTACAACTTTATTATAATAATTGTCGTACAAAATACAACAACACATATACTGTGAAGTTTGGATACAAATATATACCAAATGTAACACATGTCCCAACCGTGGACAACACCTCACAGTGACACCTTAAATAAGGGTATAATCAAAAACTGTTTTAGAAACTAAAATCTTTGGGAAGTGCTTAAGGAAACCTTCGTACATGGGAGGCCATGCTTTTAGGTTATGATAGATATCATATGGCCACAGAATTATCCTTGGTTGACCCAATATACCCCAAAGAAAAACGAGAAGATTACTATCATATTCTTCCCAATGGTGAGTCTTCTCTTGATTTATCATTATCTCCACTGTCTCAAATTGAGAATTATACTTCAAACAAACACCAAGATTATATAGGTAGTGCTCGTAAATATACTCAGCAAGTGGATGAGCTCAACCCTGTCTTATGATGACACGAGGTTGTATGTCATTAGACATCTTGTATGATAGTGACAAAACACCCTTCCAACGTTGGGTTCGCCTCACCCTAGTTGATTCACCAAATATAACAACTAAATGATGACCACCGTCCTATTCTACTGTTACCCCCGCTCGACCCAGCTACACTCTTATTACCTGAAAGGAATTGTGAAGCAAAAGGGTGAGCACAACTAGCTCAGTAAAGAATATCATGACTAAAGATAATTAAATTATCAATAGCCTTCATCAATACTAAATCAGAGATTTAGAACATATGGTAGATGATAAAACTTTTCAACCATAGTTGCAGCGGAACGAACAATCCATTAGAATAGTCAAATAGACTATAAAGTCTATTATCTTCTCCATGTTAAAAATCCACCAACAATATTTTATCCCTGTAACATCAATCAACAATTCTGGTCCACAATCATATGAATAACTCATAATCATAATTGTAGTTCTAAATTTCTCTTCTCATCCAGGACGAAGATAATTTTCATCACCTATCTTTACCTGAAACATCAAAGATCATGGTTACACCAAATCACATTTCCTATTCATAATAATACTAATAATTTCATCTTTGCACTACGACCAAAGATATTCATTTGTATCACCAGTTGGTAATGTTCATCTCAACACATGTTCATCTTTGCAGTACTGGCCAAAGATATTCAACAACATGTCATCTTTGCACTACAGGCCAAAGATATTCATCAACAATTCATCTTTGCACTACAGGCCAAAGATATTCCTCAACAGTTCATATTTGCACTACAGGCCGAATATATTATTATCTCAAAGAAATATATAATCATTTCAAAATTTATATAAACAATAATTATATCCATGTTGATCATTTCACCTTTGTACTTAAGCTAAAGATATTCAATTATAAATTCAATGGTCATGATCATACCAGTCAACAATTAAACTTTGCACTACTGGCCAAAGATAACCCATAGTCATGATCATACCAAAAAATCTACCCATCTTTAAACTCAAGTCAAAGAGAAATATCATCATTAGAGTTATAAAAATGTTATATATGATAATAAAAATAATATGATCAACATATAGTTTTAATCTCAAGAGTAATATTCTTAAATCAACTATAATTTGGTTAGAAAAAGAAACCAATTTTGTCGTGAATAGTACCTGTGAATAGTAACTCATGAATAGTAACTCGTGAATAGTAACCCCGACATGAAAAAGGTAGAAATTACCACAATAAAATCCATACCAATATTTCGGTATAATGATATTGAAAGAATAATATTTCTTAAGCTTATAAACAATTTATTTTAATTCTTTACACTTTACTAAATAATACATTTAATCATCTTAAAATGCCAAACTCATAAGATTTAATCACCAAATAACCAAAACCCTCATCAAAAATATGCATATACCTCATATAAGATTCTCAAGCCATAAAATCCTATTTTCCAATTTTCTTACTTCACATAACATATTTAATTCATTTACTCATAACTAGTCCATTTTTATGAAAAATACCAAATCAATTCCAAAAATATTTCTTTTCCGGGATTTAGCAAAATATAGTCTCATATTGAACATATATTTTTCTCAGAATTTTTAAAAGTCATTTACTATTTTTCTTATGGCCAAAACTGCCGAATATTTAGACATTTATCATAAATTGTACCTTTCTCCAAAAATTCCGAAATTCACAGAGTACACTGATATTATATAGATGTACTCCCAATAAAAATTTCATCAATTTTGGAGTTAACCACAAGGAGTTATAAGCGGTTACTTTGAAAATAGTCTTTTGCCGTAAAATTCATAACTCTTAATCTATACATCCAAAAATAACCATTTTTGGACACAATCAATAAAACTCATCAAAATATCATTTCAAATTTTTCCAGAATTTTCTGAAGGTCGGAAGAAGTACGAACTGAAAAACATAATAACCCTTAAAATCCCTTACCTCAAAATAGCAGTACTTCTGACTGAAATATCGTATGAAAAGCCGAAGAAACCTTTCACCGTATAACAACACTCAAAGTATACTCACAAGAACACGCTTGATATATAGAGAGAGAAGTAGAGAGAAAGCTTATGTTTCTGGTGTGATTTTCAATTCTAACTTAGCCCTCTATTTATAGGAAAATGCTAGAACGCCAAATGAGACTAAAATAATAAAATATCATTTTCTTTTTCTTATTCCACACCAACCTTCACCAACCAATTTTGAAAGCCATCTTTGGTCAAAAACATCAGCCACCCATGTGCCAACAACCACAAAAACGTTTTTCTTAAATAAAATAATTAAAATTTCCAAAAATCAATTATTTCGGAACTCCGAAACTTCAATAATTCACAATAAATAGCTCTTTTATTAGAAAATTCGAATCTCGCGGGTTTTTATAAGAAATTCAATTATCTACAACTTTGCAGAATGAAGTTTTTCCAAATTCCATACAAAAATTGACCGAAATCCACAAACGGATGATTTTAAACACCGTTTCAACACCTTTTAAAATTCATAACAAATCATGCGTTTATTTTTAACGGTTCAAAATTTGTGGACATATACTCAACTCATATATGTATAACATATCCAAAAATCATAACGATCCAACGGTCAGATTAAAATTATAACTCACGCAGTAAAGCTTTAAGAACACCGATTTTAGCTTTTTAATACCTCTAATCCGACAAAATACTGATAAAATACCTCAACATTAATTCCTTCATTTGTAACCACATAAATAAATCCATTATTTATATCCACATCAAATAAATATTTCATTATCATATAAATCAATAATTAATTATTTACAAATAATATTACAGAATCACAAGTTATGACAACCAGGCCGTTCCCAGGAAAGAAGGGGCTTTCCAATAAGAATTTCTCCTTATTGGCGCGCAATTAGGTGACCAAACCTCTCCTTGACAGAACTTTCTAGACATTGCCAATAATGCTATCTAATAATATTATTCAAATAATACGAATTATTGATCTGATAATGAGAAATATTGTACAGTGATAATTATTGAAACAACAATAATATAAAATATCAACGCAGCAATTATTGAATCAATAAAATAAAATATTGAACAGTAATTACTGTAACAATTATTGAGTAGTGCATTCTTACGTAAGAATCAATAATTCAAAAATACTGTGTAATACCGTGTGCTACTGTGCAACAACGCGTATTACTTTATTTTACCAACCAGGTATTCTAACAGTATTAACGGTAACAATTACGTCGTTATTTATAAAAACTTAATTTTTTCATTTTTTTCATCCGACAATTATTCTATTGTGGGGCCCACAAATGGCTGCGCCGGTCGTACGAATATTCTCCGACAGAAAGACTATTCCACGACCAAACGAATATTCCCCGACAACAATGAATATTTTATAACCACTTGCGTATTTTTGAAAAAATTCCATATATCACCCTTAACTTTAACTTTTTATCAATTTAACCATTTACTGAATAGTAATTATAAGAAAAATTGAATCCTTTTATTTCATAAAATTCGGGGTCTTACAGATCAGCTCCACTAACATCAGTCATTACATAGCAACATATTATATATAGATTTAGAGAGAAAAAACCACTCACTTTTCTAGCTAACTTGTCCAAGACTTGTCTCTCTCAAAATTTCGAGAGTTGGAGTGAAAGAGAGTCAAATGTTAAGCTAATATCATCATTTAACATTCCATGATCAGCAACAAAGAGTCAGAAATCAAGATCAAGCTTTAAAGGTATAAGAACCCTAATTTTAAAAATCTTTTGATTTGATGTTAAAAGTTGTAATTGATTGGTTAAAGATGTGTAATAAGGTGTCCTTTAGTGATCTAGGTTGTTAAATACCAGATCCATAACATCAAAGTGCTCGAAATAGCATCTTTTTGGAATCTGGAAAAACTTGAAAATGATGGCCTGACAACCATATGTCAGGGTGTGTAAATCCTTCTCTGATTTTGTTTTTTTGTTATTTTATGTTATAAATTTGTTCTTTGTCATGTGGACTATAATCTGGACTTTGCATCATGGTCATACCATGTCTAGATCTCCAGATATAAGCAGTCAAACATGGTTGACCGATCACGGAATCTGTTTCTGGGTTACTCAGATTTTTCCAGAAAGTCTAACAAGTATTTTGTTAGCTTCTGATCTTGCTTCGGGTAATGGTTTAGGACATGTTGTTGGTTTAATCTTGTAGCCTGACATGAAAACTTCATTTAGAAGGCTTTAGTTCACTCAGATACTTAACAGAATCGTAGTAAATGATGGTCAAGCGACCGTTGACCAAATGACCTGATGAAGATTCTGGGAAAACCCAGATCTTCAAGGACCGCGTCCTGACCACTAGTTTGACCAGCCTTGATCTTGTACATGTGTTGTTTTTAGACTGATATAAGGTTGTATATTTGTACTATGATATCAGGACTACATGTTGGAACCTTAATATCACACTAAGCTAGCTGGGAACATATAAATTTAAAGGAGAAAAGTAAGAACCTCGAACGATTCTTCATTTCTGGAAAACCCAGAAATGAAGAACATGTCTGACTGTGAATTGATGAGTTTAGATCTTACTTATTTGTTGTTGGATGTCCATGAACTCAGTCTCTAGTCGTAGTGTTACACTTATACTACAACATCAAAGCTTTAGCTTCCCAGAAAACACAAACATCACAATTTTAGAACCGATCAAACTACCCCCCTTCGTGTCTGACATGCATTTCTGGGAATAGGCTCAAGAACACGAAGAACACTTTCAGCGACGGATTCGTCGCAAGAAACCCCTTTAGCAACACTTATTTCGGAAAATAATTATTTTAATTAAATAAATCGAATTAAATGGTTTTTAATTATTAAAAATACTAAATAAATTCCAAAAAATTACTTTAAAGTCTAAAAAATAGTTTTTAATTATTTAGAGTATATTTCATAAATATTTAATATTTTTGAAATATAAATGGAATTTAATTTATTTAATTACAATATTAAATAAATTATTTAAAAATGCTTTTTATACATGAAAATACATGAAAAATCATGAAAAAAATAATATTATGGTATAATAAAATATTTTTAGTGACTTTTAATATTTTGTGATGTAATTCATTAATTAATTAAAATTAATGATAATTAGTTTATTTAATAAATATATTAAATAAATTAAGGAAAAATAGGATTATTGTTTTATAAATCATATAAAAATGATTTAAGTGTTATAAAAATATTTTAAGTTATAAAATATAACTTTTGATATTTTGTCATAAAAATATGAATATTTTAATATTAAAAGCAATTATCGAATAATGAATTTAAGTGTTTAAAAATCATATCAATATGATTTTAAGGTATTAAAAAAATACGTTGATATATTCTAAATATATTATAATATTATGACATGTATTTCATTAATATTTGATAATAAATAAATATTAATGATAAAATACACAAAAAATGGTAATAATTATTTAAAAATTATTATGAGACTTAGAAAAATATTTTGACTGTTAATAAAATTATTTAAGTTAATTGTTAAGTGTTAGGTGGAGTTTAATTGAACTTAAGATCGATGATTATCTGACTAGACTGTCGGGATGTTAGAATTTTGTCGGTTTCAACTCGAACAGAAAAAGTTTGACCTGATACTGAGTCTTATGTGTGTTATAGACTGATAGGGTTATGCGTTATGTGTTTAGGTTTTTCTATGTATATATATATATAGATATATATATATATATATATATATATATATATATATTATAGTATTATATTTTGATGATATTATTCTAATATTGGAGATCTATATTACTAATATTAGGTCTTCGGATAAAGCGTTATAAATTACGTAGCGATAATCAACGGTTCAGGCAAGTTTGTTTTTACTTAACTCTACTAAGAGTTCTTTTACTCGGATAAGCTTATGGTTAATCATTGATGGTTGCCATGAATTATACTCTGTACATATTGCATGTATAAGTCAGGTATGAAAGGTTGATCACCTTCATTACCAGTTTGTTCAGATATATTTGTTCATGTGTCAATACTTGTTCAGTCATAAATTTGTTCATGCTAGTTCTAAATTATATTGTTGAATTATAGCCAGCTTATTATTCAGATTCTTTCAATCATGATATATCGTTAAATTATTGAACTTAAACTTGCTGGGCAATCCTTATGCTCACCCTTGCTATATCATGATAAAACATTGCAGATAAGGTGAATTCGTTTGGATACAGGAAAAGAATAATTCCAAGTTCAGCTTGGGATAAAATGTGCAGCTAATTTGTAATAGTATAGTTTGATAATGATGTTATGTGTTAGATAGTTTATGAATTCTGTATAAGTTAAGGTTACTCGACCTTGAGGAAAAGTATGTAAGTTTAATGTATAAACAATTTATGTTTATATCTTCCGCAAAATAAGTAATAATGTTAGAATGATCGAACCGGATCCGCGGTGATTCGGGGTCCTCACAGTTGGTATCAAAGCTGTTGGTTATGAACCTTAGGTAGGAATACCTGAGACTAATAACCGCTTGTGATTAAGATAAGTATTAACTCAAATAGAGTTAGTTGGTCGGTAAGATTCAAAGACGAATCTCGGCGAGTTATACAATACAGAGTTCCTTAACTCTGATAATAAAGTTGAACAGTATTGATGAATAAATAGAGTCTAAAAGACTAAATGTACAGTGATGGGAGATAGTAAAACAAAACGATCAAGATATAGAAATGAATTGTAATATATACGATGAGATTACCCTGTGATCTGATAAGGTTATAGTATGGAAAAAGAATCAATCAAATGATTGAAAAGTTTACAGCAAGATTGCTGGGTGTCAGTTGTATTATGAATTGGTATAGATTCAGGAAAGGATTATGAATACGAGTTAAATGTAATTCGTATTGAGAAGGGTGTTAGTGTTAGGTGGGGATTCAATTGAGGATTCATGTCAGCAGCTGAGTTGTATGATTCCTTGTGTGGGCGGAGAATTGTACTTGGTGTAAAAACTACTTAGTTCTAGCAATGATAATCATTGAAATGTTTGTGTCGCGCTATTTGTTATGTGCATGTTAAGAGGGTGATTCCTTTCTCATGTGTATAACAGATAGATATGTTATAGGTATAGAATACAAGGTTAAGAACGAGTTCTTAAAACACATACTTATGTGACATGCTTGACTCATAGTTATATGAAATATTTATGAACCCCTCAGTGAATGGACGCCAAAGGTCTGACTAGGACAAGTTCTTAAACTCATATGATTATGGTAATTTATGGACTCATAAGTGTGGTTTGACGAACTAGGTATAGTTGTGTGTAAATGAAGTATTAAAGATAATAGGATTAGATAGATTGTCAAGCAAATGATTAATAGTGGAGACATAAGTTTTCCAAAACTCCTAGCTATGCTAGACTTCGAAATTTTGACATCAAGCTAAATACGCACTATGTGCTTTTGAAAAAAAGAATATATGTAGACTCGTAATCATTTTTGAAATGGTTAAAAGTATAGTCTATGCTACTTATTTCAGCTAGACGTAAATGATTTAAAATATCAAAATATCTTTTATTTATCACTCATTTACCATGTAACCTGGTGCAGAGATGATAAAAGTTGATAGAGTTGTAAATACATGAATACTTGGTGTGAATTTAGTCTAAAATCGTTATTCTACTATTGTATGATGTGTTATGAGAAATTCATACAATGACGGCATCCTCAAACGGACTGTTAATATTGTACGACATCATGACGTCATTCTCGAAAATATTTTCAAAAAAAAAAAAAATTTAATTTGACAACGGGGTTTGGCTACACCAAAATAATTCGATTGAATTCAATTACTGATATGAGTCTATGCTATTCAATTCAGCTAGACTAATGTTTATGAAATCTCTAAGTGTTTGTGAGACCCCATATTTTATGAATAAATATTTAATTTTCTCGAAATAATTTTTTAATATTATGGTGTGGATTTGATATAATGTTATAGTTGTGGATAGTATTTATAAATTTTGTAAAGTAAGTAAGTGGTTATATAATATTCGATTGGTCGGAGAATATTCATTTTAACAGAGAATATTCGTACGACGACACAATCATTGGTGGACCCCACAACGTAAGTATTGTCGTAGTTAGAAAACGACAAAATTATCTTTCTATAAAAATAACGACGGAGGTGTTACCGTTAAAACTGTTGAAGTACCTGGTAGTAAAAGTACAGTAATACGCGTGGTTGCATTGTAGCACACAGTATTGATTATTGATGCTTACGTGAGAAGTCACTCAGTTATACTCAATTATTGCTACAGTAATTGATGCATCATATCTCTCATATTATTGATTCAATTATTGTTACAGTATCATCTACATAATATGATATATTATTAAATCAATAATTGAAACGATAAAGTTATTCATATTATTATTTGCAATATTGACAATGTCTAGAAGTTCTGTCAAGGAGAGGTTTAGTCACCTAATTGCGCGCCAATAAGGAGAAATCCTTATCGGAAAGCCACCTCTTTCCTGGGAACGACCTGGTTGTTAAATATTGTGAATTATAATATTAATGATGAATAAATTCGTGTTGATTAAAGATGAATTTTATAGTTCCATTGTGTTGGACTTATTTGTGTTAGTATAATTGATGTCTGGGGGTTATATTGTTCAATTGGCTATTCGGGACACTTTTTGTGTTGGAGTACTATTCACGGGGTACTATTCACCCGTAAGACATATTTGTGTTTGGTCCAAATCATTTTTTGGTACAATATTATTCCATGAGGAGATGTGCTAATATTTCAGACCGTTTGTTGAAGATATAATAGTAAATCAATATAGACCGCTTGTGGAAAGTATAACAGTAAATCAATATGGATCACTGGTTTAAAGTTTTAATAGTAATTCAGTATGGACCATTGCTTTAAGTTTTAATAGTAAACCAATATGGACCGTCCGTTTAAAAGTAAATCAATCTGGACCGTTCATGAATTAATTATTATTCAGTCCATTCTCCTATAAATAGAAGTTCATTCCTTCATTATTTCTTACGAATTCACTGAAACTCTAGAGAGAGAAACTATAGAGAGAAAGAAGAAAAGTATTCTGCTACTTCACTACTTCAGTATTCAGTTTTTCGAAGGTATGGAATATTATTTGTTGTACTCATAAGGGGTATTCTTTCTTTCTTATTCATGAAGAGAACTTTTGTTATTCCATTTTTATTATTCTGTTGGAATAACCTGTATACGCGGGATACCCTATACTTGGTGAAGTTCTTCTGTTATTTCATTCTTTATTATTCTGTTGGAATAACCTATCTGTGCGGTCTATCGCATGCCTGGTGAATTCTGGTTTTATTCCATTCTTATTATTCTGTTGGAATATCCTGTTTATGCGAAGTACCGCATACATGATGAAATTCTTCTAATATTCCATTCTTTATTATTCTGTCAGAATATCCTGTTTGTGCGTTTACGCCGGACCTAGTTCCATTATTTATTATTCTGTCGGAATATTTTGTCTGTGCGTTTACGCCCGACTTGGTTCCATTATTTATTATTCTGTTGGGAATAACCTGTCTGTGAAGTCTATCACATGCATGGTGAATCCTTCTGTTATTCCATTCTTTATTATTCTGTTAGAATAACCTATCTATGTTGTAAGACCCCAAATTATTAATAAATAAAATTTATTTTCCTCTATTTATTATTTTGAAATAGTAAGGGTTGATTTGATTAATGTGGTTAGTTATGGGTAAAATGCTCAAATATTTTAAATAAGCAGGTGATTATAAAATATTCATTGTTGTCGAGGAATATTCGTTTGGTCGTTAAATATTCTTACTGTCGGGGGAATATTCGTAAGACGGCGCAGTCTTTTGTGGGCCCCATAACGGAAAGCGATTGGATGAAGAAAAGGACAAGTATAAGTTGTTTATAAATAACGGCGTAGTTGTTACCGTTAATACTGTTGGAATACCCGGTGGTTGAAACACAGTAATACGCGTTGTTGCACAGTCGCACACGGTATTGCACCAATTATTGATTCTTACGTAAGAAGGCACTACTCAATAATGTTACAGTAATTACTGTTCAATATTTTATTTTATTAATTTAATAATTGCTGCGTTGATTTTTTTATATTACTGTTGTTTCAATATTTGTCACTACACAGTATTTTCCATTATCGAAGCAATAATTCATATTATCTGAATAATATTATTAGAAAACATTATTGGCAATGTCTAGAAAGTTCTGTCTAAGGAGAGGTTTGGTCACCTAATTACGCGCCAGTAAGGAGAAATCTTTATTGGAAAGCCCCCTCTTTCTTGAGAACAGCCTGGTTGCCAGTACTGTGATTCTGTAATATTATTTACGAATAATTAATTATTAATTTATATGATGAGAAAAATATTGATTTTATGTGGATATAGATGGAGAAATTTTTTAAAATGACAATTGTTAAAAATTGATATTTTATCTTTTCTGATAAAATAATATTTTATTATATTATTATAATATAATAATGGGGATATTTTTACAATGAATGTGAGATATATGAGTATATGAGGATGAGGAGTATTTTTGTTACAAAATTTATTTAAAACATGTTAAACATGTCCGTGGGCTCATTTCTCGACTGAAATTTGATTATAGCATATAAAATCGTCTGTTTGTGGATTTCGGTCAATTTCTGTTTGGAATTTGGAAAAACTTTCTTCTGTAAAGTTGTAGAGAATTGAATTTCCTATAAAAATTCACGAGATTTGAATTTTCTGATAAAATGACTATTTATTATGAATTATTGAAGTTCTGAAGTTCCGAAATAATTGATTTTTAGAAGTTTAAAATATTTTAATTATGAAAAGCATTTTTTTATTTAGGTGAGGTGTGGTGGCTGATTTGAATCAGATTAGGTGTGAGTGAGAATTTAATAAATATATATTATTAATATATTAAATTTTCTGCTTTGGTGTTCTAAGCAATTTCCTATAAATAGGTGCTTAGGTTAGAATTGAAAATCACACCAGAAACTGAAGTTTTCTCTCTTTATATTATCGAGCGCATTCTTATGAGTATTTTGAGTATACTTTGAGTATTGTTATACGGTGCAAGTTCAAGTCATAGCCTATATCCGGTGTTTCAACTAGAAGTACTGTCTTTCGAGGTAAGGAGTGTTATTTTCTTCAAAAATGATATTATTTCTTCAATATCATTATTCCGAAATATTGGTTGGAATTTTTATCAAATTTGGAACTTTTTAATGTCGAGGTCACTATTCATGAGTTATTATTCACGAGTTACTATTCATGAGTTACTATTCACGAGTTACTATTCATGAGTACTATTCATGAATCATGATGATGTTTTTTGTGAAATTTCTATCTTTTGGTGTCGGAACTACTATTCACGTATACGACACTATTCACGTATACGGCACTATTCACGAATACGATACTATTCACAGAAAAAATAAATTTTTGTTTTTCGTCCAAAATATCTATTATGGATACTAGCTTTGATTGTATCCATGTTTTGATCATTGTTGAATTTTACTCTACTCTGATTACTTATGAAGTATTTTTGGACTTGGATTGTGTAAAGTACTGAATCCTTAATATTTATTCTTTTGTTTCACTAGATTCGTTTTCTTTATAATATTTTTCATCATCCTCAGTCCTAAATGATAAAATTACTAAATATCTTTGGCCTGTAGTGAAAAGTTGAATGATTTCTTGATGAATATCTTTGGCCCGTAGTGCAAAGATGAACAGGTGTTTAGATGAACATGACCAACTGATGAATATCTTTGGCCTGTAGTACAAAGATGAATATTTGATTCCAGATATATATTGATTGATGTTACAAGGATAAAATATCGATGATGAACTTTTAAATTCATATATAGAAGATAGTAGTTTGCATTCTCTACTTAACTCTTCTAATGAATTGTTGTTTTCGCTAAAGTTGTTAATTTAAAACAGGTTATCTATTGTATTCTATTAGATTTTTTCCTATTAAGACTAACGATAATTTGTTGTATATTATCTTAGTCATAATATTCTTTACTGGGCTAGTTGAGCTCACCCTTTTCCTTGTTGTTCCATTTTTCTTCTCAGGAGGCGAGAATGTAGCGAGTACTAGTCGGGGTGTGGAATGATGGTTCTAGAAGTTGTTCTAGTAGTCCTCACTATTCTATAAATAATGTATCAATAATTAAAATGAGGACTTATTTGAGTGTGGATATTGTCTAGATGACAATATTTGTATTTAAACTCACAGTTTTTATGTTGTATTAATAAAGTTGTAGTTGTTTCTGTACCATGTATTTGGCGACTCAGAATGGGTTGGATGGAATGGACCTATTTTGGGGGCATCACATATGTGGATTACCACATGCATGGTGAATGATCCTTTGTATTCATTCCTTATTAAATTTTGGAAATGATTTGTATACGTTCATTACCGCATAGAGGGTGAAAATCCATTTGCAGTTTCATATATTATATTATACTTTATTGGTTAAAGCTTTAGCTTCTATACTCCATGAAATTAGTAGAATATCCTTGATATTTGTGCTTCATTTAGTATCTTTTTATGGAAATATTCTTCTGAGCATTCTTGAATTTTACGGCACAAAGCAGTATCATGTTGACAATTTGGACGTTATTGAGTTCAGGATAAATTAACTTATAAATCTTTAAAATTTATTCTTGAACCTGTTTTATTGAATTGTCATCATCTTCATGCTTATATTATATTGAAAGTCATCTTTGGCTTACGTGCATAGATGGACTTGGTATGATTATGACCAGGGATTATTCGGTATAATCATGACCGTAATGTGACGAATGATGTGGTAAAAGTCCTCATTGGTTTATAGTTCATTGGTGGACAATTGTTGGTATGATTATGACCAGAGATTATTCGGTATAGTCATGACCATTGATGATTACATGAATATCCTTGGCCGTGGAGCAGGGATGATTCGATTTTATTTATTAAGCTGAGTCTCAGCCATAAAAGTGATGAAAAACCTTTTAAATCATAGAAGATAATAGATTTTATACTCTACTTGACTCTTCTAATGTATTACTTGTTCCGCTGCAGTTAAACTTGATATTTATTATATTTTATCAGTTTAACACCGTTGACGGCTAATGATAATTTATTCTGCATTATATTAGTCATAATATTTCTTACTGGGCTAGTTGAGCTCACCCTTTCTTTCACTGTTCTCTTCAGGAAATGAAAACGTAGGTGGGACTAGTCGGGGAACAGAGTGATGGTCCTAGATGTTGCATTTGTAGTCCTCACTATTCTGTGAAATAGTGTGATAATAAATATAATGAGGACTCCATTGAGAGTGGATATTGTCTAGATGACAATATTTGTATTAAAACTCACAACCTATGTTTTGTCGTATTTTACACGACTATTGTATAATTAAGTTGTATTTGAATTCAGTACCTTGTATCTGGCGACCCAAGATGGGTGATGTATACCTGTTTTTGGGGCGTCACAGTTGGTATCAAAGCTTAGGGATATGATCCCTGGCTGAGATGTGAGACAAAAACTAGGAGGGGAGAGACAGGGAATTCCTTCGATAGTATGACTTATTTAAGTTTATTTGGTATTTAATTGGTCGGTCATAGTATATGGATAATATGTGACATGTTAATTAAACCTTGTTTTGTGGCAGTATTTGATAATGGCACCCTAATTACTAAATTCGCAATTTTAATTAGGAAATACTAATCCTAATTAGCAATATTTAAATTATGGCTGAGAAAATTTAATATATTAGAAAAATTCTAATTATAATTTAGAAATATTAATTTATATTTTTTAAAAACCTAAATTGGAAACTTTAGAAATTAAATTGCAAGTTAAGGGTTAAACCCTAAAATGGTTCAAACCCTAACTCAAACCCTAAACCCTAAGGGTTTGGCTAATGTCTAAAATGTCATTAATTTTATATGCAAAATGACCAAAAAGCCCTTTAGTGCATTATTGGATGTTACTTGCAATTTTGCCAATATATGGGGTTGGTGACCAACTTAGTACCAGCAATGTAACATATCTCCAGCAGCTCATCTCCACTAACATCAGCCATTACATAGCAACATATTATATAAAGATTTAGAGAGAGAAAACAACTCACTTTTCTTGCTAACTTGTCCAAGACTTGTCTCTCTCAAAAATTTTGAGAGTTGGAGTGAAAGAGAGTCAAATGTTAAGCTAATATCATCCTTTAACATTCCATGATCAGCAATAAAGAGTCAGAAATCAAGATCAAGCTTTAAAGGTATAAGAACCCTAATTTCGAAAATCTTTTGATTTGATGTTAAAAGTTGTAATTGATTGGTTAAAGATGTGTAATAAGGTGTCTTTTAGTGATATGGGTTGTTAAATCACAGATCCATAACATCCAAGTGCTCGAAATAGCATCTTTTTAAAATATGGAAGAACTTGAAAATGATGGCCTGACAACCATATGTCAGGGCCTGTAAATCCTTCTCTGATTTTGGTTTTTTTGTTGTTTTATGTTATAAATTTGTTCTTTGTCATGTGGATTGTAATCAGGACTTTCCATCATGGTCATACCATGTCTAGATCTCCAGATATAAGCAGTCAAACATGGTTGACTGATCACCGGAATCTGTTTCTGGGTTACCCAGATTTTTCCAGAAAGTCTGACAAGCAATTTGTTAGCTTCTGATCTTGCTTCGGGTAATGGTTTAGGACATGTTGTTGGTTTAATCGTGTAGCCTAACATGAAGACTTCAAGTAGAAGGATTTAGTTCACTCAGATCCTTAAACAGAATCGTAGTAAATGATGGTCAAGCGATCCGTTGACTAAATGACCTGATGAAGATTATGGGAAAACCTAGATCTTCAAGGAGCGCGTCCTGACCCCTATAGTTTGACCAGCCTTGATCTTGCACACGTGTTGTTTTTAGACTGATATAAGGTTGTATATTTGTACTATGATATCAAGACTACATGTTGGAACCTTAATATCACACTAAGCCAGGTGGGAACATATATATTTAAAGGAGAAAAGTAAGAACCTCGGACTGTTCTTCATTTTTGGAAAACCCAGAAATGAATAACATGTTTAACAGTGAATTGATGAGCTTAGATCTCACTTATTTGTTGTTGGATGTCCATGAACTCAGTCTCTAGTCGTAGTGTTACACTTATACTACAACATCAAAGCTTTAGCTTCCCTAGAAAACACAAACATCACGATTTTAGAACCGGTCAAACTACCTCCCTTCGTGTCTGACATGCATTTCTGGGAATAGGCTCAAGAACACAAAGAACACTTTCAGCGACGGATTCATCGTCAGAAACCCCTTTAGCGACACTTATTTTCGAAAAATAATTATTTTAATTAAATAAATCGAATTAAATGGTTTTTAATTATTAAAAATACTAAATAAATTCCGAAAAATTATTTTAAAGTCTGAAAAAAAGTTTTTAATTATTTAGAGTATATTTCATAAATATTTAATATTTTTAAAATATAAATGGTATTTAATTTATTTAATTATAATATTAAATAAATTATTTAAAAATGCTTTTAATACATGAAAAATCATGAAAAATAATATTATGGTATAATAAAATATTTTAAGTGACTTTTAATATTTTGTAATGAAATTTATTAATTAATTAATGTTAATGATAATAAGTTTATTTAATAAATATATTAAATAAATTAAGGAAAAATAGGATTAATGTTTTATAAATCATATAAAAATGATTGAAGTGTTATAAAAATATTTTAAATTATAAAATATAACTTTTGATATTTTGTCATGAAAATATTAATATTTTATTAGTAAAAACAATTATCGGATAATGATTTAAGTGTTTAAAAATCATATAAATATGATTTTAAGGTATAAAAAAATACTTTGATATATTATAATATTATGGCATGTATTTCATTAATATTTTATAATAAATAAATATTAATGATAGAAGAATTATGTGGTATTTAATTCATTTAAATACAATTCATTTAAGAATTATGAGCAGTTTTCATGTTCACCCTTGCTATATCATGATAAAACATTGCAGATAAGTCGAATGCGTTTGGATACAGGAAAAGAATAATGCCAAGTTTTGAAAGTAGTATGCATACAAGCCAATCATGTTTGATGATAAAGCATATACTTTGTAACAATCTTATTCATTTATTAATAATATTTATTGAAGGCTTTTAATTATCTACATGATGTTGTTTTATAATATGTGATAAACCCATAGTTTTAAGCAATGCTTTTAGAAAAATGATGATGATCATTCTAATGAGATCTAAATTCTTAGAAAGCTTAAAACTAAAATAGTTCCCAATCGTTGGATTACTAAATTGGGGATTAGTGAATCCGGATAGATTGGTACATACGTTGCTTGCTCATTGGATGAGGATGATTGATCTCATGATCATTTGTGTGGAGACACTAAAGCAAGTATGTAGGTGCTTATTGGAGAATAAGTTCACTGAACGTGGCTCGCTAAGGAATACCTAATGGAGTTTTACTTGCCTGTCAATAGGAATTCCTGTAGTGATAGTAGTACAAGTGATCCTTGGACTTGAGATCATCATAGTATCTTGTGTATGATGAGTTATACTTTGACTTATTCCTTAAGACCCTTAGGGTATATTAAAGGGTATGCTTGGGTATAATAATTTATACATGGAGATAATATATGATCAATAAAGAATCTACCACTTCTAGTAAAAGAAGAGAAATGTCCTATGTGATTCGATAAATGACAACCCAGTAGTCCTTGGCCAAGGCAGAATGAAATTAGAAATGAGTTTCAAATTTACATTATTTGGAGTTGTGCATTTAAGAGTCGAAATACATATAATTAATTAAAATAAGACTTGACAGTAATTCCATGTCTTATATTTAATTGGGACATTGTATGGTGGAAGGATTGAATTGTACGGTAACTATTTACTCAAAGGTTCTTTTATGATTAATGTTGAAATCTATATTATCTGGAAAGTCGTTGATCGCTAGGGAGACTTATCCCTATTGTAGAATAAATATTATTTATTTAAATAAATTATTAGTTTAATTTATTTATTTAAATAAGATTAGAATTGTTCTAATTGATTTATTCACAACCGGTTTAATATGGAGAACCTAAAGGGTCACACCATAAAAGGATGAATAATTATTTAAGAAGTTAATGGCATAATCGTAATAATATGTTAAGTATATTTAATTTAATCTATGGTGATAGAATAAATTAAATAGCTTAATATTTATTATTTTAAATTTTAGAAATATTAAATATAAATTAATAAGAGGAGTCTTATTAATATTATTACAATTATTATTATTTTAATTTCTAAAAGAGTTTAGGAATTAATTTAATATAAGTACTCTCATTTATTCCTAATAGGATTAGGAGGGAAAATTAGTTAAAGGAGTTTAATTAATTATCCCTAATAAGATTAGGGAGCCCATTTAATTAAAAGAGTTTAATTAAATAAATAATATCTTATTTTTAATAGGGTTACTTGATATCTTTATAAGAGGAGTCTTATATCAGATATCAGATATATATAATTCCAATAGTTGGGAGAGTACGCCTTTTTCTATAGAGATAGAAAAACTAGGGTTTAGCCAACCACCCATCTTCTTGAATTCTTCTTCTTCCTTAGTGGATCACCTCTAGAGGTCAAACACTTGGGTGGCTAACGTTGATCAAAGGAAGGAACCAAACCCGGTGGATTCAAGTTGAACGCGAAAGGATTTGGAGGTGAACTTGTACCCGAGGAAGCTCGATCTTCAAGGGTATGATTTTATTCTTTATCTTTTCGTTTAATTAATAATTGTGCATAAAGGGTGATCCGGGTTTATGGTTTGTAATTTTTTAAAACTCTGATTTTACACGCTTCCACTAATTTTTTTGCAATTTGATTGCGTTCTTGAATATTACAAACCTAACAGTGGCATCAGAGCCAAACCTTTATGCAAATTATTAATTGTTCAGATTTGATATGTATATTGATATGTGTTTAGAACAATTTAATTGGGCATAATTTGTTTTTATAAAATTTAAAAGAAAAAAAAAGAACGAACGCTTTTTTTTTTAAATTGGTAATGCCATTTTTTTGCTTCCGTCATTCCCATAATTTGCTAAAACACGGAACAAGGATACCAAGTGGATCACGAATTTAATCATATATAATCTGATTATATATATATTATATACGGTTTAATATGCAGCCACTGAAGCATGAGAAGCATGATTACTTTATTATAATTATATATTATATTCCTATATATATCTAGGATCTTATTAATCTTGCATGATACAGGAGTAGGATTCAAGGGTTATTAACCTTTTATTATTTTGGTGGCGCGTGAATCTCGAGGTTATTATATATATATATATATATATATATATATATATATATATATATATATATATATATAATATTCTTAATAATTTTATAATTAAAATAAAAAGTTTATTTTAATTTTAAAATTGAATTTCATGCTAACTAATTAGAGTTGGAATTTAATTTCATGATAACTAATTGGAGTTGAAATTGGATTCTATGTTTCTTTAAATAAAGGAGTTTATTTAGATATGAAATAAGATTTCATATTATTCAAAATAAAGGACTTTATTAGTGAATAGGAAAAGAATCTGAATTTCCTTAAATAAAGGAGTTTATTTAGATATGAAATAAGATTTCATATTATTCAAAATAAAGGAGTTTATTTGTGAATAGGAAAGAAAATCCGTATTTCCTTAAATAAAGGAGTTTTATTTTTTATTTTTTACATGGAATTGGATTCCATAATAATTTAAAATAAAGGAGTTTATTTTGATTAAAGATTTTGATTAAAATAAAATAGTTTATTTTATTCAAAATTGGATAAATTAAAATAAAATAGTTTTATTTTGATTTAAATTTGGATTAAAATAAAAGAGTTTATTTTGATTCAAAATTAGATTCTATACTAACTAAATTTGCCTATTAAATGATATCAATATATATATTGAATGTTTATTATTCATGAGATGAATGCTATTTATTGATGCATATGGTGATGTGTATGATAATAAATGAGATTGATTATGGACTATTGACCAATGTGATTGGATTTTATTTTAGTTGGATGCATGAATGTATGGGTTTTATTAAATGGGGTCTGCGTACCTCGTCTTCTCTAATTTTTCTTAATGTAAATTCTAACTCCCTCCTATGTACTTCCCCTTGACTGCTGATCAAGGTTTCCATTTATTTTAAATAGTTTTGTAATAGGAATAGTTAGAATTAATTTTGAAGAATTGGAGATCAAGAAGCAAGGAGCGCTTGAAGACCCGTTTGTAATGGAGCCCGGGTTTAAATGTAATAGTTATATTTAAATATTAATTCTTGCACCCCTAGGATTTGACCTTTTGGTTCACTTGGTGGCTCTAGTGAACCAAACTAGAATAAAAGTCCATAATCAATCCAGGTAGAATATAGTATTCTATATGTGCATGCTTATACTATATATATATATATATATATATATATATATATATATATATATTATATATTATGCAAACATGATTCGCATGTTCATTAATATGACGCGTATTTTATATATATATGTGCTTGCGCGCTAAACAAGATGAGACAAATTAATAGCAAACCCCTCAAATATTTTATATTAAGTTGTAACGTTCAAAGATATTTGGAATATCGAACGTCGCCTTCTAGCATGATAGAAACAATAGAGTATTGAATATTTAATATGAGTTTGTTGTGCACACACAAGGCAAGTATTAAATATTTAAGATGTTATTTTTATTACATATGATGTTTATAAGGAATTGAACATTACTGCTTTGTTGTGCACACACAAGGGCTGTAGTTTTTTCTTCACTTATATTGAAATGCTGGGTCTAACTTAACATAAATCATTTTAGTTCGGATGTGCACACACTTGACCATTATGATTTAAGAGGCAAAATACAAGGAGTTACATAGTTGATGTAATTGACAAGAGTTGTCTACCTATTTATTTATATATAGTTTGTTGTGCACACACAAGGCTATATACATTTGAAATGGGATCCTTATTCTCACTAGCAAATCTTTAATTAGATTTTGACGAACTATATAAGTGAGGGTAATATAGTTTGAAGAAAATAGTGGGAGATACCAATTTAAAACAATACCTAATTTATTTTGGTAATTAATAAAAGAATGTATGTTAAAATGTTGTTAATTACAAATTCATTTACAGATTTTTACAATATCTAAATTACTATCACTGCATAGCATATTAGATGCTTATTTAACCGGACCGTATTAAACGGATTGGTTAAGGAATTTGAGAATAGTTCTCATGGCTGAAAAGTTATCTTATGTCCTTAATACGCCTATCCCTGTAAAAGTTGCAGACAATGCCTCTGAGGAAGAGATTGCTACTTTTAGAAAATGGCAAGATGATGCACAGTTGGCTCAATGCATCATGCTCGCATCCATGAGTAACGAGCTTCAGCAGTCAGCATAAAACTATGGATGCTCTCCTATTATATTCCTGCACATCAAGTAGTTGATGGTAAGGAAAGTAGGACTGATAGATATCAGATATCTAAGGAGCTCTTCCGATCTAGAATGACCGATGACACTACGGTACAGATAAAAGTCCTTAACATAATCAATTTGATTGATCAATTAGGACAACGGGTTTTGTCATGGATGGAGAGTTGAGCCAAAATTTGATCTTGCACTCACTTCCGGACTCCTTTCACAATTGTTGTGAATTTTTTCATATGAACGAGCTAGATATCAGCCTCGCTGATTTGCTTAAAATGTTGAAAAATGTTGAGAGTCACTTTCCAACCAAGAAAGACCAAGTCTTACTGGTAGGGGCCAAAGGATCTTCTGAAAAGAAGAACGATTCTAAGAAGGTAAATAGAAAGGGCAAAACAAAGGATAATAAGAACAAAACTGATATGGAGAGCAAAGGAGTTTGCTTCCACTGCAATAAGCCTGGACACTAGAAAGAAACTGCGAGAAGCATCTTGCAAAGGCTAACCAAAGAAACTTAGTGAAGTTTCGGTTACAAATATGAATTTGTTCATGGTTTAAAATAAATTTTTCTTTAAGTCAATGTTCTACTTAGGTATTGGATACCGACTTTGGTTATCATAAATATAGATTTATGAAGGGACCAAATAGAAGTAGAAAGCTAAACAAATATAAGTAAACCTATGTGCGGGAAATGTAGCAAAGGTTGCCACATTAGCCATAGAAACTTATAGTTTAGCAATACCTACGGGCAAATCTATTAAGTCAATAAGTTGTTATTGTATTCCAGTTCTTGTTAGAAACATTATTTCTATTTTATTGTTGGACAATGAAATCTTTAGTATTATAATTAAGAACAATTGTTGTTCTATTTATAATAATAATGTTTTGTATAGAACTGGAATATTACTTAATGGATTTTATATACTTGACTTACGTGAAAAATATATTTTGCAAATTGAACAAACTAGTATAAGAAAAGGAGATGATCATTCAAAGAGTTGAATCTATGTATTTGTTGAAATACAAGTGTGAATTATTTGAAAGGTTCAAAGAATTCAGAAGTGAAATAAATTGACAAAGTATTAAGATTCTTTGATTAGATCAAGGAATAAATACTTGTGCAATAAGTTTCTAGATCATCTCAAATGGTTTTCTCATAATGGACACATCCTGATACGCAATAATTGATTGATGTATCTGAATGGAAAAATCGTACCTTGTTGGACATGGTGTGGTCCATAATGATTTTACCGACATTCCAGTATCCTTCTGGGGTAATGTCCTAGAAATGGCTGCATATCTACGAAAAGGTAACCTCAAAATCCGGCCCTAAGACTCCATGAAAGTTATGGACATGGAGGATTCCTAATCTTAAGTATGTTAAGATAAGGGGTTGTCCAACTTATGTGAAAAGGTTTCAAAGGATAAGCTTGGGACAAAATTTGACAAGTACAGATTTGTGGGACATCCTAAAGTAAGTTTAGGGCATATGTTCTATAATCCTACTTAGCAAAAGGTGTTTGTTGCAAAACATGTTGCCTTCTAAGATAAAGGTGTTTATCATTGAAAGGGCTAGTGGGAGGATAATACATCTTGAAAACTTCAAGAACCACAAAACACTACAAGTCAAATAAGAGGAACCTATAGATAGACCTATTGTACCACAACCGAATCGTAAATCTGGAATAGTACCGAAGATACCTAGGAGGTATGGATTCATCATGGATGATGATGATAAGGTACGTATCATAGAAGATGATGATCCAGTTACATACGATGAGGTAAAAGTTGTAGACACTCAGAGAAATGGATTGAAGCAATCTTCTCAAAAATGGAACATTCATTTTGATATGATAATCAAAAGAGTTTGATTTTATCAAAAACAAGAATTAACCTAGTGTGTACAAAAGGGTCAGTGGGAGCGTCGTGACATTTCTGGTATTATATGTTTATATAATACGGATAAGGTATGACATGTCAATGCTAAAATCAATAAAGATAAATTTGTCTAAACATTCCTCCATGAATGATTTGGGAAGAGTATCTTAATTGGGGATGCAAATCTATATAGATAGATTTAAAAGGATGCTCGACTTAACCCAAGGAACGTATATTCATTTGATGTTAAAGTCGTTTAGCATGGCAAACTCCAATAGATGTCTCATGTTGATGAGTCATGGAGTGTATCTCTCTTAATAGTCCCCATAGACTCGAAAAAGAGAGATCGCATGATTAACTATCATGTATGCAATAAAATGTATGAGACCTGATGATGATCAGTGATATTCGGGAGAAGATCACTGTAAGACAGTGAAAAATATCTTAAAGTACTTAACTAGAACTAAGGATGTGATCATATTCATGGTTGGTCTAAATTAAAACTAGAGGGCTTAACAGACTCAAATTTTTTTTTAGACAAACCAAGACGACAGAAAATCCACATTAAGGTAAAATGTTACCTTGAACGATGGTGCAATAAATTGGAAAGGCTCCAAACAGCAAAGAGTTGTTGGTTTAGTGATAAAGACAAAGTATATAGCTATAAATGAAGCTACAAGTTGATTGTTTGGATGATAAGTTCATTACAGAACTAGAAATAGTTCCTAAGTCTCATCTTGGATCTAAACATGTGTTGTGGCACTTTCATTTGATTATAAGAATCATTGAAAGATGGGAAATCACTATAGAGATAGTGGACTCTCAAGAACAACATTACATATCCATTTACTGAAGCTTATCCAACAACAGGATAATCGTCACTTAGAGAAGAAGAGTATGAGATACCATGACGATTGGCTTTAGTGCAAGTGGGAGATTGAAAGTAGTATGCATACAAGCCAATCATGTTTGATGATAAAGCATATACTTTGTAACAATCTTATTCATTTATTAATAATATTTATTGAAGGCTTTTAATTATCTACATGATGTTGTTTTATAATATGTGATAAACCCATAGTTTTAAGCAATGCTTTTAGAATAATGATGATGATCATTCTAATGAGATCTAAATTCTTAGAAAGCTTAAAACTAAAATAGTTCCCAATCGTTGGATTACTAAATTGGGGATTAGTGAATCCGGATAGATTGGTACATACGTTGCTTGCTCATTGGATGAGGATGATTGATCTCATGATCATTTGTGTGGAGACACTAAAGCAAGTATGTAGGTGCTTATTGGAGAATAAGTTCACTGAACGTGGCTCGCTAAGGAATACCTAATGGAGTTTTACTTGCCTGTCAATAGGAATTCCTGTAGTGATAGTAGTACAAGTGATCCTTGGACTTGAGATCATCATAGTATCTTGTGTATGATGAGTTATACTTTGACTTATTCCTTAAGACTCTTAGGGTATATTAAAGGGTATGCTTGGGTATAATAATTTGTACATGGAGATAATGTATGATCAATAAAGAATCTACCACTTCTAGTAAAAGAAGAGAAATGTCCTATGTGATTCGATAAATGACAACCCAAGTAGTCCTTGGCCAAGGCAGAATGAAATTAGAAAGGAGTTTCTAATTTACATTATTTGGAGTTGTGCATTTAAGAGTCGAAATACATATAATTAAATAAAATAAGACTTGACAGTAATTCCATGTCTTATATTTAATTGGGACATTGTATGGTGGAAGGATTGAATTGTACGGTAACTATTTACTCAAAGGTTCTTTTATGATTAATGTTGAAATCTATATTATCTGGAAAGTCGTTGATCGCTAGGGAGGCTTATCCCTATTGTAGAATAAATATTATTTATTTAAATAAATTATTAGTTTAATTTATTTATTTAAATAAGATTAGAATTGTTCTAATTGATTTATTCACAACCGGTTTAATATGGAGAACCTAAAGGGTCACACCATAAAAGGATGAATAATTATTTAAGAAGTTAATGGCATAATCGTAATAATATGTTAAGTATATTTAATTTAATCTATGGTGATAGAATAAATTAAATAGCTTAATATTTATTATTTAATATAAATTAATAAGAGGAGTCTTATTAATATTATTACAATTATTATTATTTTAATTTCTAAAAGAGTTTAGGAATTAATTTAATATAAGTACTCTCATTTATTCCTAATAGGATTAGGAGGGAAAATTAGTTAAAGGAGTTTAATTAATTATCCCTAATAAGATTAGGAAGCCCATTTAATTAAAAGAGTTTAATTAAATAAATAATACCTTATTTTTAATAGGGTTACTTGATATCTTTATAAGAGGAGTCTTATATCAGATATCAGATATATGTAATTCCAATAGTTGGGAGAGTACGCCTTTTTCTATAGAGATAGAAAAACTAGGGTTTGGCCAACCACCCATCTTCTTGAATTCTTCTTCTTCCTTAGTGGATCACCTCTAGAGGCCAAACACTTGGGTGGCTAACGTTGATCAAAGGAATGAACCAAACCTGGTGGATTCAAGTTGAACGCGAAAGGATTTGGAGGTGAACTTGTACCTGAGGAAGCTCGATCTTCAAGGGTATGATTTTATTCTTTATCTTTTCGTTTAATTAATAATTGTGCATAAAGGGTGATCCGGGTTTATGGTTTGTAATTTTTTAAAACTCTGATTTTACACGCTTCCGCTAATTTTTTTGCAATTTGATTGCGTTCTTGAATATTACAAACCTAACAAGTTTAGCTTGGGATAAAATGTGCAGCTAATTTGAATTGTATAGTTTGATAATGATGTTATGTGTAAGATAGATTATGAATTGTGTATAAGTTAAGGTTACTCGACCTTGGGGAAAAGTATGTAAGTTTAATGTATAAACAATTTATGGTTATATCTTTCGCAAAATAAGTTATAATGTTATAATGATCGAACCAGATCCGCGGTGATTCGGGACCTCGGATTCGGGGCTCTCACATCCATCACGTATCTACGGGGACTTGTTGAAGATGTCTTGGTGAAGGTTGACAAATTTATCTTTCCGACTGACTTCATCATTTTGGATTACGAGGGAGATAAAAATATACCAATCATACTGGGGAGACCATTATTAGCCACATGCAGGACTTCGATAGATGTTCAAAAAGGGTATCTCACAATGCGTGTACATGATCAGGAGGTGACCTTTAACGTCTTTAAGGTAATGAAGTTCCCAACAAATGAAGAAGAATGTTTTTGGGTTGATTCGGTGGATCAGATCTTAAATGATGAGGAACAAAATTTTGTGAACTATGAACCGTTGAGGTGTGTAACTGGTGAAAATTCAGATTTGGAGGTCAAGCCATTGTCGAAAGTAAGAGATATTAAAGCAAGGTGTGAGGTGGACAGACAGAAAAGCACCTCAACTCTTTCATCAACTTGAGATTCAGAGACAGTCAAGCTAATTGACTATAACTTAGCGTTTGATGGGAGGCAACCCATTATTTCTATCTCTATTTTCTTTTTACTTATTCAGTTTAGATTGTTTTAGTTGGTTCATCTTTATTTCATTATTGATAGTTTGTCGGAGTTGCATAATTGAGTGTGCAGCAAGATTTGCATTGAGAATGGTTGAAACAAGTTAGAGTTCATTTGGTCAGGATTCATGTATTAACAGAGTGCATTAATGCATATGTAGGTATATGCAATTGAAGTCATCACTGATAAACAGTTTGGGAGTAAACTCAGCAGTGCAGGAAGCATGGTCGCGCGACCGCGCAATGAATAAAGCACAAGACCACGAGCCCGTGCGCTACACATACCAGACCAGAAATGCCACTCTCGCGCCCGCGCCTGAAAGCTATTGAAAGAGCGCGTGGCAGCGCGCAACACCGGACTGAGACAGTGTTAAAAGTTTTAAAACGTGTGGAGACTAGTTGGACTCTAATTTGAAACTATAACAGATGCGCAATCACAATGTTTTCTCCATAACACGTCTCTTCCTCTCTAGCCGTTACACAAATTGAAGTCGTACATCTCTCATCACATACCCACAATTTTCTCCACATTCTAAGCTCAAACCCACGCTCTCATCCACTGATATAAACTAGGGTTTCAAGAGAGGGTTGTGCGAAATCAGTGTGGGAATAATCAAAGCTTATGATAGCATTCATTCTCAGTCAAATCATCTGCACTATCTTTATCAATTACAAATGGGTCCCAAGCGAACTCGCTCAATTTCATCTTCTTCATCTCCCTCGGGCAGTCAAGGGGAGGATATTGTTGATCACACTAAGTTTCTAAATTTAGAAGCTCAGCAGGACTATTACAAATTATTGGCAAAGACGTTTGTCAAGGAGCACGGTTTCAAATCGGAGGGGCAAAATGATCAGTTATGTGCCATGATTCATGAGCGAGGCTGGGGTGAACTGACTGCCACTCCCACGCCCATTCCGATGAGCATAGTCTGAGAGTTTTATGCCAATGCCAAGGTCACCATTAGCGGTATATCTATGGTTTGCGATTTCAAGATAGATTACAGACCCCCTACCATCTGAGCAATTTTTAGACTTATCGATACACCGCCAATCGGGGCTGCTAACTGGGTCACCAGTGCACATTTGGAGACGGACTTGGAGTTGGTTATTGTAGAATTGTGCGTGCCTGACATGAAATGGACCTATAAAGTCAGCACGAATCAACCTCGCATATTCCCAGCCACAGCCCTGAACCGATATGCAAAGGCGTGGAATCTGTTCATATGTGCCAAGCTCGTGCCTTCCTCTCATCAGCACGAGATCACAGCGGAGAGGGAAATTATTCTGTGGGGCATAATCACCGGGAAATACATTTACATTGGTCATCTCATCCATCAGAATATGTTGCAATATCTGTGGGGAGGCACCACTGGGAGCATTCTACACGCATCAGTGGTTGCTATGTTGTGTGCTCATCAGGGATGCAACTGGGGCAACGAATAAATGCAATACCCAAGCCAGGACATAACTCATGCCACCATTGAAAAATGTAAGGATTGGGCAAATGGCGAACCACACCCGCGCGGACGAGGATTTATTCACCGACCCACAGTTCCAGAGCCATCACAGCAGCCCCTCAGAAAGATGATACAGGCCCGTCCATGCAAGCACTTGTTGCCCATAGGGATCGACAGCTCTGAAGTTTGGAGCAAAAAGTCGATGCCATGTACGATAATTTCAGAACATTTGCGACGGGACTCACGAGGGCCTTGGCCAAGGCTTTTGTGCAGCAAGGAACGATGTTAGGGTGGCCTCAGTTCAGGACAACAGTGCCATATCCACCACCAGATTCACCACCCGAGGAGGGTGGTACCACTAATCATTAGGGGAGTTTTCTTTACCCTTTACCTTCATTCAATGGGGCATTGAATATTATAAGTTTGGGGGTATTGGGGTAGTTGTTTAGTTACATGTAGTATTGGCATATTTAGTTTCAATTTTGCATATTCATGTTTAGTTTATTTATTTATGTGTTAGAATTTTTTTTAGTTTGCATGTCTCACAGTTCTTGCAGTATGGAAATTTTTGTCTAGCCGATGATGATAGTGAATTTTGAAAGATTTTTGAGTATGTTGGATAACATGAACCTAGCTATAATGTTTTACACGATGAAATTCATGTTTCTGTTTAAATGCTTTCGGTTTGCACGAATGTGTTCAAAATCACTTGTAGGTATAAGAAGTATGTGTTGCATTGCTCGATAGAAAATGTAGTGTCAAAAAGAGAAATATGTGGAACATGGATGTAGACTTTCAAAACATTGACATTCAAAATTTAAGAAAACATTGGTATGTTATGTATAAAAAAAATCAAATAGCAATAATGTGGCTATTCTTATTTCGGGGCCCTGGCTACTTGAGTAAGTACGCCCGAGGGGATTGTCTCTACACCTAGCGCCCTAAGATCTTTTATGGTCTGGGAGTCGTTGGTTGAAAGCTCGCTAAGGGGTAGCAGTGTTGCCTAATGGAATAAGACATTGCACAGTCATGTGAAAAATAAATATCAATAAACACCGCGGGAAAGTGCGAAAATCGCCCTCGTGAGTAAAAATAAAGTAGTTAAGCCCATTGTTGAACCTCAGTTTGTTTTGATTTGTTGGAATAGTCTTCATTGCATATGTATACATGAGTCTTAATTTAAACTATAATTTTCTGTTTTGAGCAATTTAGTATGTGTATTCTTTGCTTAAATCAAGTTTTGGTGAACATAACACACACACACAACATATCTATAGCATGTATGAATTATCTGAGTATATGATATTATGCCTATGGTTCAGTTTGAATTTGTATTCTTGAATATGGATAATTCGTTGAGGCATTTTGGACTGAAATTCTATTAGAGTTGGATCAATGTGAGACAAGTTTTCATATTAATTTAGTTACATAGTAGTGCTTTTGCATTTTCATTGTTATTTAGCATGCATTGCTTGAGGGCAAGCAATAGTTCAAGTTTGGGGGTATTTGATAAGTGGGTTTTACACCTACATATTGGATATTAATTCATGCTAACTAGGCCCATCTCAAGTATATTTTAGTGTGTTTCTAGTTACATTTCATGTTATTTTGTATTGCATTTACTTAAAACTCCTTTGGTGTAAAAGTGTAGGATATGGCATGATTTGGTGATGTAAATGGCATGAGGCAGTTTGATGCATGGCATGAGGATCAATTGGAGCAGGAGGCCAAGCATGGATGGACAAAAGAATGAACAGCAGAACAGATCAGTTGCAGCAGCAGAATCAGAATTCAAGTTTGCAGAAGCTGCGCGGTCGTGCGGCAGAATATCCTTAAGGATGCGCGCCCGTGCGAGCACCCGGCTAGACAGACATTGCACACTGCAAGTTGTGCACCCGCTTGAGGATTGCAAAGGAGGGGCACACGGCCGCGCGCGATGCCTGATGCTGCTGAGTTGTTTATTTTAATTTCTAATTTTAAGGGTTGTAATTAATTAAAAACAATTTTTGACTGGTGTCAGAGAGAGGATTATTCAGTTTTTATGTATTTTTATATCATAACTAGGGTTTACACTCTGAGGGAGATTCAACGTTGAACGAAGCTTAAAATCCAACTTTTCTAATTCTTCTTACGATTTTCTATTATTGTGGATAATTATTAGTATTTTGCTGAATTTATATGAGGATTTGAACGTTACTAGTGGATTATAATCAGCAATTGGGTTTGATCGTTTCTATCCTTCATGTTTCAATTATTTGCTTATTAGCCATGTTTAGCTTTAATCCCATAATGGCTTTTGGTTCAGTCATGAACTAAACTCCATTATGGGATTCTAACGAATTTTAATATATAGTTTAGTTACATGCTTGAATGCTGGACTGTTTTACATATCATATGGGATTTCTATCATGGTTGTTTTGCATGTATGAATGCTTGATCACTATTCATTTTTAGTACTTGTATGAAATTGACAATGAACATGCAAGTATGATTGTAATCATGATAGCATACGTATATGGGGTTGTTTTGTATGGCTTGTGTATTTCGTGAACCAAATAGACATATATTGTTTTACCGTATGAGTTAGAATAAGGGCTTGTGCTTAAATTCAATATGATTACAATTTCACATAGACATATAGTTATTTTGGTTATATTGATGATTACATGGAGTCTATCTCTTGTGGATGATGTGTAAGTAGGTCATAGTACATTGAAAAATGGCTATGACTCTATTAGTGCTCTTAGCTACTTTCCAGTGATATGTGAACAAGTCTTGCATGATAGTGGTGATTAGATGAAGTATTAAATGAAGTTAGGATCCTATAAATTTCAGATTTGATTTATTACATTTTTATTCTTGTTTTAGTCGTTATTTGCGATTAGAGTAATTCACCAATCATATTCATTAGTATGAGCATATAAATATAGTGATTTAATTGATGCATATTGATTTAAATTAGACAACATTCTCTGTGGGATTGATACTTTACTTACTCTGTATTACTTGTTGACACATGTATGCTTGCATGAGTTAGAGCTCTTTTGTTAGAACTGAAAAAGAGTCAACACACGTGTAGCAAACATTCTTCTTTGGTTGATGGAAATTTGGGGCAATGTGACCCTCCTGGCCACAGTTGAAGCATACCCACTTACCTCTTAAGCACATGCTAGTGTGATTTTTTCCGCATGTAGCACATGCTTCAAACTTCTTTTGCTGCTGGCTACCTTGTTGGCTTCCAGTACCAACACTCGCATTCCACTTCCTATTCAAGTTATTACTACCATTTCCACCACCATTACCACCATTCTTACCTTCACCCTCATTCTTCTTCTTTCTTTGTTCTTGATTGTATTTTGTTACAGCCTTGTCTCCACCCTCAGCTAGAATTTCCTTCTCAAACATCGCTGCAAACGTCATCAACTGGAATAGGGAGACTTTTCTATACAACCAGGGCTTCAGTCTCTGTTTAAACCTCCTCGCCTTGCGCTCATCAGTGTTGACTTGATATGGAACAAACCTCGCAAACTCGTTAAATTTTACGGCATACTCTGATACCGTCATTGATCCATGTTTCAGTTCTAGAAACTGCACTTCTATCTAATTCCTCGAACTCTCGAGGAAATAAGTCTCAAAAAATATATCCTTAAAACTATCCCAAATCATTACTCCTTGACCTCCTCGAGTTTTATTGGCTTGCCACCAATATCTGGCCTCTACTTTCAACATGAATGTTGCAAAAGCAGTCTTCTGGTTCTCACCAACCCTAGCTATATCAAATACCTTCTCTATTTCAATGATCTAGGTCTGTGCATCAACCAAATTCATGGTTCCACGGAATTCTGGTGGTCCAGCTGCCTTAAAATCCTTAAAAGTTGCATCTTGATTCTGCGGTTGATTCTACAGTGCTCCTGTCAAAAGCGTCACAAACTGCTGAATTGGGTTAGCTTCAGCGTTGTTATTGTTGGTAGATCCCTCAGGGGTTTGTTATCGTGGTTGTCGTCTTCTTGGAGGCATTTTCTTATTAAAACACACTTATTAGACTATTACTCAATTTCTTTTAAGTAATTTCTACTTAACTTGCACACTATAAAAGATAATCACATAACACATAACATTTTGAATAAAATAATAATATTTTATTAATTTATCATCTTTAGAAAACATAAGAACAATAGAATCACTGCCATTTACATTACTTTCCTGAACTACTAATGTTTCAGGACAAAATCATCATCATATCCCATTGGTTACATAACACTTGGGATTTACATCTTATTTATCATATTATTAATCGCATATTAGGTACATTTCCTACGATGTCCTACTAAGATGTTGTGTAGCCTTACGAAGCTCTTCTTCCTTAATCCGGAACATTGTTCTGATATCTAACATATACGGCGGCAACGTCTCGAACTTAATAGGATAATAAATAACTCGATCTTGAGCTCGATTAATCATGATGTTGAATACGTTATTCATCTCCTCCATCTTGATCTTCTTTGCTTGTGCTTCCCCTTCTGCTACTTCTGCACCCTAAGAAGCTTTCTCAAATGTGTCTTCAATTCTTGTTCTCTTACCAGATTCTTCTTTTAGTTTGTTCTTTAGCTCTGCGATCACCTCTGTCATTTACTCGTTCTCTCCTTCAGTGTGAATTAATTTCCATTCGGCATTACTCAGACGTCCATCTAGGTCTCGAATCTCATCATCCTTTTGTGCCATCGAGCTCTGTTATTCAGCTACTATCTCTTACAACTCCTTGACTCTATCCTGAAATTCCACATTGCAGTTGTATACCTCGTCGTACATATGGGTTGAAATCAAGTTTGGTGGAAACTCTTCTTTCCTCATCATCCTCATCCCCATCCGACTGTGGCAGCTCAACGGGATCCTCCTCATCCGTTTCTACCTCATCAGGTAAACCCTCCTGCTCAACCACTATAACCAACGGAGATGACTTATATGACAGTAGTTGTTCGCAAACCACCTGAATGTCTCGAGACTCCTCCTCTCTAGGCATCTGGCATCCTTCCTCTCTAGCCTGACTGGATTCTCCGACATTAGCCATCCTGACAAAAAAAAATTATGTTTTAATTACTAATCATTATTACTCGACACTCACGAGCACATAGGTTCTAATCACATAAGCACATAAGTGTTTTATTACTTATTCCTTAAAACTCTGTAAGAGTTTATCACCGCTATCTTTTCAAATGTTACTTCCTAAGGCTTTTCCCACACCTAAGGTTCATAACCTAAAGCTTTGATACCAACTTGTGACACCCCCAAATCTGGGTACTTCATTCCCGTATGATTTGGTGTTCACTTGATAAAAACATTCATTTCTAACTACCCAAATAAAATAAAATTTAACAATAAACCTTTCCATTAAAGGATTACATCAATAAGTTCAATAAAAATCTCCTAGGTCATCTAACCTTTAAATACAAATATCAAGTACGGAAAATTAAATAACTACATCACAATATTTAAAATAAAGGCTAACAATATAAAAGTCAACAGGTTTACAAGTCTTCAATACTTGTTAACCTTTCATTTCCCTTTACTGGTGGTAGGTTCATCGAACGTCTCAACTTTAGTTGTAATATTTATATAAGCAAGAGTGAACAAACAAATGATCACTTGAAGTGACAATGAATAATATAACATAACAACTGCCAAATGAATAGGCTCAATAGAACTAAATAATATTTTCTAGCAATGATAATTAAGAACATAATTTGAAATATATATATCTGAGGGTCATAAGGCCACGAACTATGTCCAAAGTTATAAGTATTCTTTCAACATAAACCTAAACAGTCATAAGACCATAGGGACTTCTTGTACTTAAGGGGATCAGCCCTTCGTACAATGTATTGTGCACAAATATCTAAACGCTTTGCGTAAATTATCCCCTGTAATGGGGTTGTTCATCTCAGTATTTAGAATACAAGTCCGCACCAAAGTAAGTTTGGTTTGGATAAGTTTTAAGGTAATTTAGAGTTTAACGAACATCAACTAAGGATTAGTTGAATAAAATGTAATAACAATATGTTATGGAATAAGTCATAAGTGAACCAACATTGTATATATAGGTCATGCTTTAGAAATGAACTAAAAGTATAAGCATTGAATAATGTAACATACCTTGCTTGAACAATATTAAGCTAAGGCTAGAATTTTGGTTTAGTATTAAAATTTGAATTAGCGAACATACATAACCAATAGCAGGTTGAACAATAGAAACTTTTTCAATATAAGGGTAAATAAAACAAACTCAAGTACATGTTCGAGTTCGGAAACTTGCTCAATTGTAAACAAGATAGGGTAAAAAAAACTTGGATACTAAGAAACAAGTTAAAGATAAGAAAACTTGCACAATATAAAATTAGAGTGAAGGAACTTGCCTTGTGTGTAGACTAAATTGTAATAACTCGATTCATAATCTCCTATACACATGTCATTATGACATAATTAGTTACTACATATACTCTTTATACAATTAAGTATCTATTTCATGTATGGCTTGGTTTTTTTTAATCACATAGTCAAGTCACACTAGAAATACAATAATACAACTCATAATATTCTTACTCTTGGTCATATAACACCATAATATAAAAATCACAATTTAACAGTCCCATCATTGCACCTTATCAACAATTACAGACTTTGTGTAATAAAAACAAACTCTCTGATCATTCTGCTAATCGGCGCTGCGGTGCCACAGTTTACATTGGGAATGGCGCTGCGGCTCGATGTTGGCGCTGCGGCGTGAGACTTGGCGCTGCGGCGCAAAAGTTAGCGTTGCGGCGCCGAAGTTCAGTTCCGGGTGACGAACACAGGCAAAGCCCAATTTGACCAACTAGCAATCAGTTTAACCCGAATAACTTACATATATTTCACATAAACATATCTTAACGTCTCTAGCATGTTTTTATCCATATAGATAACATAAACATCAAATTTAAAACCTTTCAATTCCATGTTTTATACAAAAACTCCATTTTTGACATCCTTAACAAAACTAACATTGTGATCACCATTGATCACCATATTAACTTATTCAAAGTACGTTATCTTCGTTACTTAATGAATTAACACGTTCAAAACTCAATTTATAATTTAGTTTACAAACCAAGTATCAATTTTGAACTCCAATAATCCATATTCATACACACATGTACTGTAATCAGTTTTTCTTATTTTTGAACGTAAGTAGTATACTAAATACTTGTCTAACTGCTAGTTATAGCATCACAACTACATATACACAATTTACACTTTATATAACAACAATTCATCAAATTGGAATTCATAGAGACTTTGAAATTCATGAACACAAAACTTTCATATATAACATATTAAATTTATGGGAGTATACCTTTTCTTGCTTGAACAATCCTTCCTAAACACCAAGAATTTCTTTAAATCACAAGGCTTTACCTCTCAACTCTCTCTCAAACGTTTCTGTAAACCTCCTTCTTCTTTCTTAGTTTCAATATATGCCAACTCCTTTTTACGTAAAATAAACTCAAACTAACGCACAAACCCAAATGTCTATAACCGACGGTACAATAAATAAAATAATAAGTTATTAGTTACCAAAATTTAATATATAGTATTTATATTTTTATTAATTTATATTATTCAAATTCAAAATTTAAAAACCATAAGGCTTCATTTGGACAAAACTGATTAAAATAACGACTTAATTTTTTTTAGGCCTTGTTTGGGCAAAACGCTTTAAAAATAAAAACTTAGTGTCTTCAAGTCTTGTTTGGCAAAACTAAATTAAACTACTTTAATTTATTTTAATAACTCACTTATAGCATATTTTATTGTCACACTTTTATTACCAATTTAAATTCGAACATTATAGTAATTCATTTAATCCCTATCAACTCTCTAATTTAATTATTTAATTAAATTAGAATATTATCTCAAAATCATTAATTTCCTTAACTCATAAATTATTTATTTAACAAATAAATAATCAAATCAAATCACATTAAATAATATTTATTCAACAATAAATACATCAATTAAATTTATATAATTTAATAAATATTTGGAATTACAATTTAAAATTCTGGATTGTTACACCTAAACTCAAATTTCCTCCAGTTTATCGCACCTACTTCGTCGCTCCATAACTTCGTCATCCGATATCTGAATGAGTCTATTCTTAAACCATTTTCTTCATTTTAACATCATCTACACATTCCTCGGATGAAATAATTTTTAAGGTTCTTTAATTTGTTAGAAAATTTGCCCGAAGGTACCCCAAAAGCCATTTTTTGCCGAAAGACGTTTTAATGTCGAACTTTCTAAACTTCACAAAACAATTATTCGAAGTTGGATTGAGCTCGTTCTTGAGTTTACGGCTCATGTTTTACACCAACTATAAAACCCCCAGAAAGAAAGAATTTTCTGGAAGCGTTAACTACCCGTAACGTGGCCCAAAAAGGGTAACAAACAAGGGTTTTTTCACGCTTGACACATTTTACGAAAAAATTTCCATAACTTCGTAATGGTGTATTTTTCCTCCGTTCCACTAGGAACTCTTCCATATATTTCTTATTTAAAAATCCTTCTACCCATATTTTACAAACAAATCCACAAACCACACTTTTAAGAGTTTGATTTAAGTCATCTATGAAGGTTGTTTTCATCCTCATGTTTACGCTTAAGATTTTAGTTTTTATTTTCACTTTTTTACATATTATGAAGTAGTTTAACAAGATTAAACTACAAGTAGATTTATCACTCCAAGATCCTTCAATGATCTCCCATCAAAAAAATAATATCCACCAACAAGGCATTTATTAACATACGAGAAATCTTTTTAAAAGAAATAAGATGAAGAAAATAGGTTTTTGGATTCTTACCTTTGATGTTCTTGCTTCTACTTCTTCTACTTCTTCGTTAAGGCTTGAATGATGATCAAAACTAGCTATCCTCTTTCTTCTTTACCAAGATATGATTTTATATCTCTTTCTCAAGGAACTCTCATGTTCTTGCTTTATCTCTTCTCTCTCAAGCTCTTGAAATGAATAATCAATAAAGTGAAATGAAATTACTAATTTTTGGATGATTAATCTAGCTAATCTCCCACAAACTAACCTAACCATCCTCTAAGGTTAAGCTAACTCGTGTAGGGTAATGGACTAAATGATTGCTTAAGGCCAGGTTTGGTTGAAACAAATTTAGTGGAGGAGACAAACATTAAAGGGCTTGGCCCTTCTTGCTCTAAACTTTCCATAAATGGAAATTTTCCATTCATCCTTGTCTCTCCAATTCTATGGACCGATACTCCTCCTAATGACTTACGTCTTTAGCTTTTCCTCTCCTTTATCCCATTTGGCAAATGCCCAACACATGACACATGGTCCCTCTCAAAACTTTGGTTCGAAGACTAGCTATTTTTTGGCTCAAGTCCAAGCCATTACTTTCTATAATTTGTCTCCAAGAATATAGGTTTTCACCCTAGGCCCAACCCATGGCTCAACTCTAACCAAGCCTCCTTCAAACCCTAGCCTCAAACCAAGCCAATTCCTAACCAAGCCATTCAAACCCTAGGCTTGGTTAAACTTAAATTAATTGGATTTCTCATTTTTTTAAGTTAGATTTTCAAACTTTTTTGGTTACGTTTTCATAACACGCTTGGTTAGCCAAAAAACTAACTTTCTATTTTCAAAAATCTGATTTCTCCACCATTCCCCTTTCCCGAATAAACGCTATGTCGCTCTTCACAAAAGTTGAAAAAATAAATTTATGTTTTTAGCTTGAATCGTGTTTTTACGGCCTTTTTTCTAAAAAAAACATTTATTAGAGATTTCATCTTGCCTTCTCAAATAAACGCTATGACGTAATTCGAAATTTCAAAAATAAATGTTTATTAGCTTTTTCTGCGTTTTATGAATAGTGTTTTTGTGTTTTTCTCCAAAAAAGTTATTTTCTTCCAAAAACTCCTAACACTCATACATCGTCACGTAACACATATACTAGGTCATTAATCGACCTAAAAACTCATAACACATAATTTATTTTATGAAAATATTTATTTTATTTAATAAATATTAAAAAACTTTATTATAAAGATAGTCTACGATCTCGATCGTTATAGAAAACATCATCATCGTATAACTCAAAATCATAATTAAAGTACAAAAATCTAAAAGAAAGAGTAAAAGAAAGAATTTGTAGAACAGCGCTTTGTCAAATACTCCAGCCTTTAATCTTTGTTCTACTCCTTTTTCTTCCCAAATTACAGCTTTGTTGATGATAGCCTCCTCCCCTTCTCTTCACCCTTGATGAATAATAGATGATAATCCTTTTATCGACCTTTTATATACTTTTTAACTCCTTAGGCCTCTATATTACGTGTTTTAATTTGAAATAGAATTTAATCAACAATTAAAACCTCTCCAATCGACTGACCATGCGCCTCATACGCCAATGAATTACTTTAGCTCCGCGACTTCCTCCTCAAGCGTCGCGACGCTCTAAAATGAACTACAATTGTGTCACGGCTTTCAAGACCAGCGTCGTGGCGTCAAACATTATGCAATTTTTTACTTTTTGCTCCTTTACGCGCCCATTTGATTCTCTAACCCAATGTTATGCCCAGCTACTTGCCCCAAGCCAATGCGTTACACTCAAAGCTTTATATCAAGGCTGAATATCGACCGTTTATTTCACTTTAGTCCATACTGGGTCTAATATTTCATTCTTTCATAAAAATGCTAAAATGCATAAAAATAAATTAAAAATACTTAAGAACTTGCAAAATAATAAAGTCAAAAATACATAATTCGTATATATAAAATTCACTCAACAATGGGGCAGTTTTAAACTATCCTACTTATGACAAGAAGTTGTACGCATTGGTTCAACCGTTAGAAACATGGCAGCACTACCTTTGACCAAATGAGTTCGTGATTCATATTGATTATTAATCTTTGAAGCATTTAAATGGCCAACATAAGGTGAATAAGTAACATGCGCGGTGGATGAAGTTCATTGATACATTTTCATGTCATTCGGTAAACACAAGGTAAGGAAAATATCATGATAGATGCTCTTTTGCGAAGGTGTGTGTTATTATTAACTCTTGATGCGAAATTACTTTATTTTAAACAAATTAAAGAATTATATGTCATAGACCATGATTTTTATGAAGAGTAAAAATCTTGTGAAAAGACTGTAATAGGTAAGTACTTTAAGCATGATGAGTTCTTATTTCATGAAAATAAAATTTTCATACATGATTGTTCTTTGTGTGAGTTATTAGTTAAAGAATCACATTAAGGGGGTTTAATGGGGGCACTTTAGTGTGGTTAAAACTTTGGCAGTATTACAGGAACATTTTGATTGGTCACACATGAAACGGGATGTAGATAGATTTATTACTTGTCGTCAAGCTAAGTCATGTGTGTAACCCTATGGATTATACAACATTACCTATTCCTAGTGAACCGTGGATTGATATTTCTATGGATTTTTTGTTGGGTTTACCTAGGTCTGGACGTGGTCATGATTCTATTTTTGTGGTCATAAATAGGTTTTCTAAAATGGCACATTTTTTCATATCAAAAAACTGATGAGGCTTCTCGTGTTGCCAATTTGTTCTTTAAAGTGATTGTTAGATTGCATGATATGCCTAAAGAAACTGTTTTTGATAGGGATACTAAGTTCTTGAGTTACTTTCGGAAGAATTTGTAGTGTAAGTTGGGTACTAAATTGTTATTCTCTACTACTTGTCATCCATAAACAGATTGTCAAATAGATGTAGTTAATAGATCTTTTTCTTCACTATTAAGGTTAAAAATAATATCAAACCTTGGGAAGAGTGTTTACCTTATGTTGAGTTTGCATATAATTGTTCTATTTATTCTGCTACTAATTTTTCTCTATTTGAAATTGTCTATGGTTTTAATCCTTTAACACTGTTGGATTTATCATCAGTACCTGTGACTGAATATACTAACTTGGATAGAAAGAAAAAATTTAATTTTGTGAACCAGATACATGAGAAAGCTATACTCAACATCGAGAAGAGGAATGAACTTTAATCAAGCTAATAAAGGACGTCATCGATTAATATTTGAGCCAGGAGACTATGTTTGGTTACATATGAGAAAAAAAATATTTCCAGCTCAAAGGCGTTCTAAACTGTTTTATGGGGGAGATGGTCATTTTCAAGTCCTTGAGCGCACCAATGATAATGCCTACAAATTTCACTTACCAAGTGAGTATAATCTTAGTGTTACATTAAATTTTTCTTATCTAATTCTGTTTGATGTAGGTGACGATTTGAGGAAAAATCCTTTTCAAGAGGAAAGGAATGATGAGGACATGCTTAGCTCAGATGTAGATCAAGGAAGTAAAGCTTGAGCTGATCAAATTCATGTTCCTATTGGTCCAATTACGAGGCCAAAAGCTAAAAGATTCAAGGATAGGCTTAATGAATTAATCCAAGAGATTTGGGCTGAAATGAGTTCAAGGACATTTATTAAGGAGGGTTATTTTAAGTTACTTTACTTAATCTAGATGTAGCTCCCCAACCAAGGCCCCAACCCCCTAACCAGTCACCAACCAATGCCCTAGTGCTTGAAAGAAATTTAGTTTATGCATGTTGAGCGCCCCAACTCTTGAATACCAACGCTAAGAGACTGGTATTCTACCCACTAAGCTCCCCAACGCTCCTCACCAGGACCCCAACACTTGGCTCTATTTCTAGGAAGGAAATATTTTAAGAAATTAGGAACAACTGGTCGAGGTTTCTACCTTATACCAAGCTTCATGTCTTGATATATACAATGGGTCGAGGTTTCATTCAACATTGAATTCATTACACTATCGATTTTACCAAGGTTCTCGCTTTAATTTAAATGAAGGGATGTGGTGTCGTTGGTGTTCCACCAATACAACTCTGCTAGAAACAATCTAAGCGATAACAACCTCACGTAAGCGTGTCGTGGAGTCTATCATAAGGGAAAAACGAGGAGGGACTATTGATAGAACAAAATGTAGAGTAAATTTTTTATGTTGTGCATGATATGAGTAAAGATAATTGGTTTGTGACTACACTTAAACTGAATCACAATCATAATTTTATGTCCCCAAGTAAAGTTTCACAAATTCAAACACACAAATATTTAAGAGTTGCTAGGGATTTGATTGAAACCCTTAATAATGTTGGGATTGGTCCAAGTAAGATGATGAATGTTCTGAGCTCATATTGAAGAGGTATGAGCAATGTTGGGTTTTCTGAAATAGATGTGCAAAATATAGTTAGAGATATTAGACGTGATAATAATGATTTGAATTATGTATAGACTATAATATATTATTTGAGAAAGTTGTAGCATGAGATCCTGAGTGATTTTATTTTAGTATCAAATTAGGCGTGGATAATAGTATAGTATGTATTATATGGGTGGATTATCGGTCAATTCTTGCTTATCAAAATTTTGGTGACGTTGTTACTTTTGATACCACATACCAAACAAACAAATATTCCATGTCATTTACTTTTTTCATGGGTGTAAATCATCATTACCATTCTTTATTGTTTGGGTGTGCACTATTGAGCGATTTGACTGAGGATACATTTGTATAGTTGTTTGAGTAATAGTTTGAAGTAATAAATTTATAACATCCCATAACCATTGTCACTGATTGAGATCGTGCTATGTCTAATGCCATTACTAGGGTTTCTCATAATACACACCATCTATTGTTTACGTTGCATATTAGCAAAAAAATATCTTGAAAAACTTGATCATCACTATTATTTGCATCCGAATTTGAAGTTGTATTTTAACTACTGTGTCTTTAGGTCTTTGAGTATTCAAAAACTTGAGGACAGATGAGGATTGTTGATTGAAAACTACAGTCTGCATAATCATGAATGGTTAAAATATTTGTATGAATTTAAAGTAAAATGGATTGAGGTGTATTCAAAAAATTTCTTTACAGCGGGAATGACTACCACTTCCAGGAGTAAAAGTATGAACAATTTTTTGACGAATTTGTAGATAGTACCACGAGGATTAAATATTTTTTTTTAAAGTCCCAAACAGGTGTTGGAGAGAAACGAGATGATTTTATTATAGTACATGCATGTTAAGGGTATATGCAAGCTAGCTTTTTTGCTGTGAGAACAATTCTAAAATTCTTTAACCAATCCGTGTAATTCGGTCCGGTTAATTTGTTAGCATCAAGTATTCTTCTCAGTGATAGTGAATTAGCCTTTTGTAAAATTATGCAAATGAAATTTAATTTGACAACATTAGCATACATTCATTTTATTAATCACCAGATTAATGTAGGTCTTTATTAAAATTATGTCTCCCACTATTTCTTCATACTATATAACCCTCTTTAAATACAGTTCGGCAGATTTTGTATTTGTGACTTTGTAAAATCTGCTTAGTGAGAAAGAATCCAATTACAATAAATATATAGTCTTGTGTGTGCACAACAAACTGCATATTTTTTCAAAATGTAGACAACTCTTCTCGATTACATCTCTATGTAGCTCCTTTAATTTTGCCTCTTAAATTATAATAGTCAAGTGTGTGCACATCCAAACTAAAATAATATAAGTTAAGTCACCCAACATTTCCATATAGGTTAAAAGAAAAATACAACCCTTGTGTGTGCACAAAAAAATGGTATTTTTCAATTCCTTATAAACATCTAATGTAATAAAACAACATCTTAAATATTTAATATTTGCCTTTTGTGTGCACAACAAACTCATACTAAATATTTAATACTATATGGTTTTACCATGCTAGAAGGCTACATTCAACATTCTCCAATGTCTTTGAACGTAATCAACTTAATATATTATCTTTTGAGGGTTTTATTATTAATTGTCTCATCTTGTTTAGCGCGCATACAAATATATATATATATATATATATATATATATATATATATATATATATATGCATCATATTAACATGTATAATAATATATTTACTATATAATTATCATGCACATATTTCTATATTCTATCCGGGATGATTATAGACTTAATTCTAATTTTGTTCACTGGAGCCACCATGAACCAAAAGGTCAAACCGAGGGTGTAAGAGTAAAATTTGAATATAACTATTACATTTAACCTAGACTTCATTACAAATGGGCCTTCATCGTTCCTGCTCTGCAGCTCCAATTTCTCGAGCAATTCTATAAAACCCTATTACAATCTATTTTTATAAACAAAAACCTTAATCAGTAGTTAAGGGGAGGTACATAAGAGAGAGATAGAATTTACATTAGAATATTAGAGAGATGAGGTACGCATACGCCATTTATGAAAACCACATTCATTCAAGTATCCATTAAAACTAAATCTAATCGCATTGGTCAATGGTCCATAATCACCCCCTTTATAATCATACATATCATCATATGTATCAATAAACAATTCATCTCATGAAAATAAACACTCAATATATATTGATATCATTTAATGAGCAATTCTAGTTAGCATAAAATTCAATTTCAAGTTCAAAATAAACTCCTTTATTATAACTCTTAAAATTGTTTGAAAACAAAATATGTGGAATCCAATTCCTCGTCAAAATAAAATTCTTTATTTTAGCAAACATGGAATCATATTCCATATCAAAATAAACTTCTTTATTTTTGGCAACATGGAATCTTATTCCAAATATAAAAAACCTTTTTATTAGTATCCAATTTCTAATAAAAAAATAAACTCTTTTATTTTAATTTAGAATTTACAAAAAATTACAATAAAAACGTATCAACATACCCTCAAGCGTCGTGACTCAAGGGACGGAGCAACGCGGCTCTTGCCCAACGCCGCAACTCTGAGGCTTCTGTTCATTCCGATTTTTTGTTTTTCATATAGCGATTTGCTTCTTTGTTTCATAAAACAGGATTATATACTAACAATTATGTCTAATTAACTTTCTAAACACATATCAACATATATATTAAATTAAAACAATTAATAATTCACATAAAGATGACTCTGATATCACTGTTGGTTTGCATAAACAAGATCAAAGTATACAATCATATTGTAAAGTAGCGAAAACATGCAATAAAAGGAAATTAAAAATTTATGCAGTCCTATGAATCACCTTATGCAATATTATTAATCGAGGAATGATAAAATATATAACTTAAAGATGAAACAACTCCTTAATAAAATCTTCAAGTTTTAATCATTTGGTCATTCGTAATCTCTCCAATCCTCGGATCAAACGTTCGCTACAATAGTGTACAACGCCCAAGAGGTGATCTACCAAGAGAATGTGATTGAAGATGTGAATTTAGATTCTTTTAGATCTTGGGTAGCTAACCCTAATTCTCTCTATCCTAACTCTTTTAAGGTTTTGAAAATACTTGCAAGAGAGATACAAGTTGCATAAGCATTATTCTATCCCACGATAAGACTCATCTTATTTATAGACTAACCATTTTCCTAAACCTTTTAGAAATTAGGATTTTATTTAATTCCCAATCTAATTAGGAACTTTAATAATAATAATAATAATAATAATAATAATCATAATAATAATAATAATAATAATAAGACTCCTCTTATTTATTTATAGTATACTATTTCTCCAAAAACTTAATTTTAAATATTAGTATTTCTCCAAATATTATATTATTATTATTTATACAATTTAATAATAATAATAAGATGACTACTCTTTTTAATTTATAATTTAATATTTCTCCAAATATTTAATCATAAATATTAAGCTATTTAATTTATTCCTAATAATAAATTAAGCCAATCACTTAATTTATTATCATTAAGCCAATCACTTCTAAAATTATATTTCACCTTTTATGGTGTGACCCTTTATAGGTTCAATATTAAGTCAAAAGTAGAATAAATAAATTAGAATTATTCTAATATTTTTTATAATGAATTAAAATCATTTAATTCAAGTATGAATAAATAATATTTATTCTACATCATGAGTGAACATATAAAAATAATGTATCATGACTATCCGGATAATATGAATTCAACTTTCAATCAAATATTATCACAAAGAACATATTCCTTGAATAGTTACCGTACAATTCAATCTTTTTACAATACAATGTCTCAATCAAATATAAAATATAGAATTACTGCCAAGTTTTATTTATTAGATTATATGTATTCTTATTCTAAAATGCACAACTCAAGTTAATATAATTTAGAAACTCCTTTCTAATTTTTATTTAACCTTGGCCATGAATTTCCTAATTGTCATTTTATCGAATCATATAGGACATTCTCTCCCTTGACTGAAAGTGGTAGATATTTTTGTGATCAGTCACCTATCTCCATATATACTTTATTATATCTGAACATACCCTACAACATACTCTGGATATTATGATGATCTCAAGTCCAAGGATCGCTTGCATTACTATCACTTTAGGAACTCTTATTGACATGTAAGTAAAACTACATTAGGGTTCCTTTATACACGTCACGTTTAGTGAACTTATTCTCCAATAAACACTTACATACTTGCTCTATTGTCTCCAAACAAATAATTATGAGATCAATCATCCTCTTTAACAGAGCATGCATAGTATGTACTAATCTATCCGGAAACAGTAACCCCGCATTACAGATCTATACGATTATGAACATTTTAGTTTTGAGTTATCTTGAATTTAGATCTCATTAGCATGATCATAATTATAATTCTAATAGTATTCCTCCACAACTATGAGTTTATCACATTTATTAATTCAACTAATTAACATGGTTAAAGAATGCCTTTTGTATTACATAAATTCTCTTATTAACAAATAAATAAGATTACAAAGTAAATGTTGATCACTTCAAATGTAATAGGAATAAGGGCAAACTAATTTCAGACAAAATGTCATATAAAGCAATATAGTTGAAAAGTGTTTTCGAATAATTTGCAGAACAAAAGCCACTTCAAATGTCTGCAATATGTGGAATATTTATAAACCATGATAAGCGAAACCGTTGTAAAGCTTTAGGATTGAAAAACCATGAGTCTTCATAAATTCATTTTTTGAATAATATTTTATTACTTTCATCTTCTGGCTATATTTATTAAATCATGATAAATGAAATGTCATATTCAAATTCATGTTATAATTGTGTTTAACTGCATTTTAATAAATTTATGTTGTATCAATTTGGTATTTTTTTTAATTTCTTAAGTAGACTTATTGGATGACATTTTTTAAAAAAATTAGTATTAAACTACGGCAAATAAATTTTTTTATTAAGTCCATTGTACAGATTGACCTGGCTCCGTAGTTTAATACTCCCTTCGTCCCAGGATAAAAGTCCTGATGGACTTTTCACGCATATTAAGAAGATGAATAAAATGACAAAATTGTCCATATTAATGTCATTAAATGTGGAGAGAGAACTAGAATAAGAAAAGTATGAGATATTTAATGTTACGGGCATAATAAGAAAAAATGTGTAAAAGTTTGGTTATTAAAAGAAAGTGGACATTTAACACGGGACAACCCAAAATAATAATAAGACTTTTATCCTGGGACGGAGGGAGTATTAAGGATCCTAATTTCTTTTAATGTTACATGTATGTATTGATATGGCTCCACAGTTTAATACTGCGGATCCTAATTTTTTTAATGTTCCATGAATGCATTAATCTGGTTTCGTAGTTTAATACTGCGGATTCTAATTTTTTTAATGTTCCATGTATGCATTAATCTGGCTTCGTAATTTAATATTGTGGATCCTAAATTTTTGTAATGCTCCCTATATGTATTGATCTGGCTTCACAGTTTAATATTGTGGATCCTAATTTTTTTTAATGTTCCTTGTATATATTGATCTTGCACCATAGTTTAATATTGTGTATCCTAATTTTTTTAAGGTTCCCTATATGTATTGATATGACTCTTCAGTTTAATATTGCGGGTCCTAATTTTTTTAATGTTCCTTCTATGGATTGATCTGCCTCAGCAATATTAAATTACGAATCCTAACAATTTTTTTAGGTTCCATGTATGCTTACATAATGTACATACACAAGTTATATAGTCATCACAAACAAAATTAGAAACTATAATCCATTTGAAACACAAACTGTAAATATTATCACAAACAAAATCAACACCTACAAAACCCATTGATCACAAACTGTAAATCCAATATTATATACAACAAAAAATTAATTATGTGGTTATACAATGTACAAATTAAGATACATTTGTAACTTTACTGTTCATAATGATAAAATTCATGTCTCTAGCCCTATGCTTACGTAATTAATGGGCAATTCAATATCTAAATAAGAAGGTATCTTCCTTGGACTAATCCACCTTCCCTAAAGACATGACTTAGACAACGTAGTCAACGTATTTCATAACATAAACTCCATAATCAAAACTACTTTTTTATTTAGGTTGATTGGCCTTGAATGTCAACGCCATTTATTTCTTTGGGATTTTTTTATTGGGACGCCAAATTTGGAAGGCATTCTCAACAAAATCACGTTGTACATTAAAAAAACATAATATTAGTATGAATTCTAACATAAATGTAATTGAAAAATGAAATAGTTTTAAGTGGGGATGTAAGACCCCAACTTTTATGAATAAAGATTTAATTTTCACTAAATATCATTTTGAATAATGAGGTGTGGATTTTATTTAATGTTATAGTTGTGGGTAATATTTACAAATTTTGCAAATTAAGCAAGTTGTCATAAAATATTCGTTTAGTCGGGAAATATTCTTTTTGTCTAGGAATATTTATACGACGACACAATCATTGGTGGACCCCACAACAGAATTACTGTCCGATTTAGAAAGCGACAGAAATAATCTTTTTATAAAAATAACGGTAAGGATTTTACCGTTAAAACTTTTAAAATACCTGATGATAAAAGTACAGTAATATGTGTGGTTGCAAAGTAGCACACGGTATTGTACAGTATCTTTGATTATTGATGCTTACGTGAGAAGTCACTCAGTTTTATTCAATTATTTCAACAGTAGTTGAAGCATAGTATCTCATATTATTGATTCAATTATTGTCACAGTATCATCTGCCCAATATTTTATATTATTAAATCAATAAATGAGACGACATAGTTATTCATATTATTATTTATATTATTGATAATGTCTAGAAAGTTCTGTTGAGGAAAGGGGTTTGGTCATCTAATTACGTGCCAATAAGGAAAATTCTTTATCGGAAAGCCCCATCTTTCCTAGGAATGATCTGGTTGTTAATATTGTAAGTTATAATATTATTGATGAATAATTGTTGAAAGATTAAAAATGTGGTTAGTCAAGTGATTTGTGATAAATAAAAGGGGTTTGTCATGAAGTATTTATTATAAATTTGGCTTATTACATGGACCCCCACTTAATCATTTTTCAAAATCGTCAGTAGAAAGTTATCTCAGTTTTTGTTTTATATTTCATAGTGTTTACATAGTACTGTATAATGTTTGCATAGTACTGCATAGTAAAAATCAAAAATTTCAGCCAAATTTTCGTGCCCGTTATATTGTTACTGTGTGATCCGAGATTATTTCCTAGATAGTATCTTGTCATTCTCCTATAAATAGGATGCTTAGTTTAGAAATGAAAATCACACCAGAATTGGAGAATTTTTCTTCTATAATATTGAAGGTATTTCTTTTGAGTTTAAGAAAACGTTGAGTGTAGAAAATAGTGCAAGTTTTCTTCAAGAATATCGTCGGTATACCAATCAGAAGTACTCTCCTTTTAAGGTAAGAGATATTATTTTGTTCAATATTCGTAAGAAATAATATTTTCTTTCATACTCTATAGTATGTAAGTAATATTATTTTGTTTCATATTCATAATTCTACATTTATTTTGATAAGTATTGTTTCTATACTCCTTGAAAATAGTAGAATACCCTTGAAATTTATGCTTCATCTAGTATCGTTTCACAGAAATATTTTTCTGAACATTCTTGTTAAATTTTAATCTTTTCATGTCGGAGTACTATTCATGGACACTATTCATACATACATTACTATTCATATGGTATTATTCATACATATGGTACTATTCACGAAGTACTATTCACTCGAGTACTATTCATCCGGGGTATTATTCACGACAAAAAATTGATTTCTTTTATGTCCAATTATTTTTTTCTACATTAATATTATTCTTGAATTTTACTCCACAAAGTAGTTATCATGTTGACAATTTGGACATTCTTGAACTCTGGATAAATTGATAATAAATCTTTAAAATTTATCATTGATCTCACTTAATTGAATTCTTATATCATTGTCATCGCCGTCATGCTTAAATTGTGATGAAAGTTATCTTTGGCCCGTAGTGCATAGATGGACTATTGAGTGGTATGATTATGAACAAAAATTATGTATCGATAAAATCATGACCTATAATGTTACTGACAAATGATGTGGTGAAAGTCCTCAATGGCCTGTAGTGCATTGATGGACAGTTGTTGGCATGATCATGACAATTGGTGATAATAATGAATATCCTTGGTTTGTAGTGCATGGATAAGTCATGGATGTGATACTAACGAATGTCTTTGGCGCGTAGTGTATGGATAATTCGATAATGTGGATTATTTATTGAGATGTGTTACAACGATAAAATATTGATTATGAACTTTTAAATAATAGAAGATAGTATATATCATGCTCTTCTTGATTCTTTTAATGGAGTACTAGTTCCGTTGCAATTTAACTTGTTGTCTATTGTATTATATTAGTTTTTATACTGTTGAAGGCTAAGGATAATTTATTCTACATTATCTTAGTCATTATATTCTTTACTGGGCTAGTTGAGCTCACCCTTTTTCTTTCATTGTTCTCTTCAGGAAATGAGAATATAGCTGGGACTAGTCGAGAGAGTGGAGTGATGGTCCAAGATGGTGGCTATAGTAGTTTTCACTATTCTATAAAATAGTGTGATAATAATTATAATGAGGACTCCATTTGAGTTTGGATATTTTCTACGAGACAATATTCGTGTTAAAACTCTCAACTTATGTTTTGTCGTATTCTGCACGACAATTAATAATTGTGTAAATTAAGTTTGAATTTGAATTCTGTACCATGTATTTGGCGACTCAGATTGGGTTGTATATACCTATTTTGGGGGCGTCACAGTTGTTATCAAAGCTTAGGGATATGATCCCTCGGTGAGATTTGAGGCAAGAACTAGGAGGGGAGAGACATGTAAATCATTCGCTAGTATGACCTACTTAAGCTTATTTGTTATTTAATTGGTCGGTCAGAATATAGGGATAATATGTGGCATGTCAATTAACCCTTGTTTTGTGGCAGTGTTTGAGAATGGCATCTAAAAATTTTGAGATAAGCAATTGAGAACATGAGATCTTTGAGTCACCGCCAATCAATAACCTGGATAATGTGCATCAGGAAGGCAATAATTCTCTTGCAAACAACAACACCAACCAAATGATAAACAAGGGGATGTTTATGAGCTTTCTACAATTCATGCAACACCAAACGAGAGAGACTCCTGTTCAAAATAATGGTGGAGTCAATGGCAACTCTCGGCTGGTCACCGCTAAGCAATTCAAGGAGATGGGACCACTGAAGTTTTTGGGAAAGCCAGAACCACTTAAGGAAGACACATGGATTAAGCAGATCACCAAGATATTTGATGTCTTGTGATGCTCCGAGGAGAAAAAGGTTCCCTTTACCACCTTCATGTTGCGAGGAGAGACAGATTATTGGTGGGAATCTGTAAAAAGTACTCAACCTTCTATACTAAAGATGTCTTGGGAGAAGTTCCAAGAATTGTTCAATGACAAGTACCTTTCTTGAAAGTATTCTTCACATGAAGGAGGTAGAATTCATCAAGATGGAGCAAAACAATATGATTGTATCGCAATACGAGGCTAAGTTTGTCGGGTTATCCCGGTTAGCATCTCATCGGTAGATAATGAGGAACGAATGTTTCTGCGAGGTTTGAAACCCAAAATACATCTATAATTCATTTCTCACAAATCTTTGCAGCATGGGGAGCCACTGTATGCGGCATGGGAGAGATACAAAGAAGTGCTCGGAAAATGCCCACATCAAGGATTTCCCAAGTGGTTAAAGATGAATACATTTTATAACGGACTACATGGGAATCTCAGAACGAGTATTGATGCAGCATCGGGGGGAGAGTTTATGGCAAAGACTTATGAGGAGGCATATCAGTTGATAGAAACCATGGCTGCTAATAACTACCAGTGGCCCACGGCAAGAATGACACAACCTACAGTCGCTAGGATGTTAGAGGTAGATGGAGTGACGACAATAACATCACAGATTTTAGCACTCTCTAAAAAGTTTGACGCTTGGTCACGGGGAAAAACACAGCAAATTACAGTAATTTGTGAATTGTGCGCGGGTGAACATTCGACGGATCAATGCACAATCAACCCAGAGTCAGTACAATTCATGAGTAACTACAACAGAATCCCACAGAATACATACCACAGTACATATAATTAGGAGAATAGGAATCATCCCAATCAGTCGTGGAATAATAATCAGAATCAGCAAGCTCCACGACCGTCGTATCCCCCAGGGTTTCAAAATCAACAACAACCAGCTCAACATCAAGAGAGGAAATCAGACTTAGAGGAAATGTTCGCGGAGTATATAATAAGTAATGAGGCAGCGATGAAAAACCAAGCAATGGCCATCAAGAATTTAGAAAATCAGATGGGACAAATTGCCCTAGCATTGAATAACAAACCACAAGGGACTCTACCTAGTTACACCGAAATGAATCCAAAGGGAAATCATGAACAGTGTAATGCAATCACGCTCAGGAGTGGTAAGGAGTTGGGTCCTAATTTTGATGAGTAAGCCAGTACAAGAGATGAATGTGAGGATGCAAGCAATGACTTAAACACGAAATCTACAGAGAAAGTGGTGGAAAAAGGGAAAAAAGACAACCAAATTAAAATTACACTACATGTGCCCTTCCCGAAAGGCCAGAAAGTGACAAGATGAAGAACCAGTTTTTGAGGTTTATGGATATATTCAAAAAATTACATATCAATATTCCATTTGCCGAAGAACTAAAGCAGATGTCAAGTTACATTAAGTTCATGAAAGATATTTTGTCGAAGAAATGCAAGCTCCAGGATTTTGAAACAGTGGAATTAACGGAAGAATACAGTGCAATATTGTAGAGAAAGCTTCCTCCTAAATTAAAAGATCTGGGGAGTTTCACAATTACGTGTGCAATTGGTAATCAAGATGTGGGGAGAACACTATGCGATCTAGGAGCAAGTTTAAATCTTATGCCACTGTCTATTTACCGAAAGCTGGGGTTAAAGGAAGCAAAACCGACTAACATTACTCTACAGCTTGCAGATAGATCATTAACATATCCATTAGGAATAGTGTAAGACATATTGGTTAAGGTTGATTCATTGAATGTTTCGGCTGATTTTGTGGTACTAGACTTTGAGGAAGATAAGAACATCCCCATTATTTTGGGACGACCATTTCTGGCGACAAGACGAACACTGATTGACGTACCTAACGGAGAACTGATAATGAAAGTGTTTGATCAAGTACTACAAAAAAATAGGTCATTGCCGACGGGCTATGCCGTCGCTAATGATTCTTTTGCCGTCGGCAATGATGTCATTGGTGACGAAAATGTCTGTCGCCCTTCTCGTCGACGTATGGGTCGTCGTCCCTAGCTCCTATTGCTCGTCATTGGCAAGATTATCATTATCGAAGGGATATTTTGCGACGGCTAGCCATCGACCATGAGGTATTGCAGACGGAATTGGCGATGAACAGACCATCAGTAATGTTGATCTATGAAAATTTAAAACACAGTCATTGCCGTCGCCAATGAGGTTTTTAGAAGAAAAAAATTAAAAATTGCAAAATACCCCTGTTCATTTACATATACATAATTATACCTGTAATATACTAAAGAAAAATAAAGAATTCTTCACGAATGCATATCAATAACAATAATAACTTTTGTTATATCAGCCATCAAATATGTAAACAACGTAATAATTGATAGATAAAAGTCGTACGATGTAATTACAAAATGTAATCATAAACAATCAATATAGTTAGATACATATACCATCAACCTAACTAGATACTAAACTCTAGTCTGTACAACTCAAAAGCTATATAAATATACATATATGAAAGTTAAAATATAAACATAATGGGTACTACAACCAAGATCAGGAATGTCGGTATCATTATCGCCTTCGGTCCCACCTCCGGTCTGACTCTGGTCCCACCCTCAATAGTCTCATTGGCATCAGCTCGGTGGTCATCACCATCTCCACCACGGGCATCGCCTGTGCCGCAGCCTCCACCTGTAGAACCCTAACTTTTTGAATAAAGATGAATTTTCTATAAATATTATTTTTGAATATTATGGAGTGAAATTGATATAATACTTATGGGTAATATTATAAATTTTGTAAAGTACGCAAGTTGTTATATAATATTCGATTGGTTGGGGAATATTCATTTTAACAGAGAATATTAGTACAACGGCACAATTATTGGTGGACCCCACAACAGAATTATTGTCGAATTGAGAAAACGACAAAAATACTTTATGAAAATAACAGCGGAAGTTTTACCGTTAACTGTTGAAACACCCGGTGTTAAAAGTACAGTAATACGTGTGGTTGCATAGTAGCACACGGTATTGATTATTGATGCTTACGTGATAAGTCACTTAGTTTTGTTGGTATTATTAATGTAATAATACAGAAAATCATTTTATATAAAATAGAATACTTTTATAAAGTTATTCTATAAATAAAATATATTATATTCTATTATGCATAGTGTTGCATAGTGTCTGCATAGTATTTTGCGTAGTAAAATCTTTTTATATAAAACAGAATACTTTTATAAAGTTATCTGTTTTATTAGACAATAATTAGAATATATTATATTTTATTATGCATAGTGTTTGCATAGTGCCTGCATAGTGTTTGCATAGTAAAATCTTTTATAAAGTTATTCGTTTTATTAGATTATAAATAGAATATATTATATTTTATTTAAAAGATTTTAATTTAAATATGGACCGTCAGATTAAAGTAAATCAATCTGGACCGTTCATGAGTTAGTTACTATGCAGTCTATTTTCTATAAATAGAAGCTCATTCCTTCATTATTTTCTTACGAATTCACTGAAACTTTAGAGAGAGAAAATTATAAAAAGAAAGAAGAAAAGATTTCTGCTACTTAACTACTCTTATATTCAGTTCTTTTACGGTAAGGGTGTTATTCTTTCTTATTCGAGAAGAGAACTGTTGTTATTCCATTGCTTATTATTCTGTTGGAATAACCTGTATACGCGGTCTACCCTATACTTGGTGACATTCTTCTATTATTTTGTCTTTACTATTCTGTTGGAATATCCTGTCTGTGCGTTTTACGCTGGACCTGATTCCGTCTTTATTATTCTGTAGGAATATCCTGTCTGTGCGTTTTACGCCGGACCAGGTTCCGTCTTTATTATTATTCTGTTAGAATATCCTGTCTGTTCATTTTACGCCGGACCTGATTCCGTCCTTATTAGTATTCTGTTGGAATAACCTGTCTATGCGAACTACTTCATGCATGGTGATTTCTGTTGTTATTCCATTCTATATTATTCTGTTGGAACATCCTGTCGGTGCGAATTTTGCCTGACCTGGTTCCGTTACTTATTATTCTGTTTGAATAACCTGTCTATGCGAAGTACCGCATGCATGGTGATTTCTTTTGTTATTCCATTCGTTATTATACTCAGTTGGTTAAAGTTTTGACTTCTATACTCCATGAAATTAGTGAAATATCCTTGATATATGCGCTTCATCCAGTATCTTTTTATGGAAATATTCTTCTGAGCATTCTTGAATTTTACTCTACAAAGCAGTATCATGTTGACAATTTGGACGTTATTAGTTCCTAGATAAATTAATTCTCGAACTTGTTTTATTGAATTCTTATATCATTGTCATCATCCTCATGTTTATATTATGTTGAAAGTCATTTGTGGCCTGTAGTGCATTGATGGACAGTTTTTGGTATGATTATGGCTATGGATTCTCTTCGACCAAGGGAGCAAAGATGAATTGTTTTATGGCATGATCAGGACCGTTGATGAAAACACGATTATCTTTGGCCCGTAGTTCATGGATAATTTGTGGACGTGATACTAAAGAATATCTTTGGAGTGTAGTGCAGGGATGATTTAATGATGTGGATTATTTATTGAGCTGAGTCTCAGCGATAACAGTGATGAAAAACCTTTTTAATCATAAAAGTTAGTAGATTTTATTTTCTACCTGACTCTTTTAATGGATTGCTTGTTCCGCTGCAGTTAAACTTGATGTCTATTATATTTTATCAGTTTAACATTGTTGGAGACTAATGATAATTTATTTTGCATTATCTTAGTCATAATATTTCTTATTGGGCTAGTTGAGCTCACCCTTTCTTTCACAGTTCTCTTCAGGAAATGAGAATATAGTTGGGACGAGTCGGGGAACGGAGTGATCGTCCAGAGGATAGCATTAGTAGTCCTCACTATTCTATGAAATAGTGTCATAATAATTGTAATGAGGACTCCTTCTGAGTTTGTATAATCTCTAGAAGATAATATTTGTATTTAAACTCACAGTTTATGTTTTATCGTATTGTACACGACAATTGTATTAGTAAGTTGTATTTGAGTTCTATACCATGTATCTGACTATCCAAGATGAGTGATGTATACCTAATTTTGGGGGCGTCACACCACCCGCCGAAGTCTTATCAACAAGACCCCATAAAATTAAAATATTAATAACGAACTCGAAAATAAAGCATATTTAAATTAGATTTGTTTGTGTTCTTCAAGTGTTGTTGAGTTTTGCAAACTGGGCGATAACTCGGTCTCCGTATGTCAAAATCTAGTCTTGTAAGTTGTAACATGTGTCTAATACCTACGCGGTGCTATGTGTGTGTTTGCATGGCATTCGGACGACCGAGGCGGATTTTGACCTATTTTTCATCTTTTTATCTAAGTGTTGGCGAATTTTGCAAACTGGGCGATAACTAGGAATCCGTATGTCGAAATCAAGTCCCGTAAGTTATAACGCGTGTCTAATAACTAGGCGGTGTTGTGTGTGTGTTTGCGTGGCGCTCAGACGACTGAGGCGGGTTTTGACCTATTTTTTGACTTTTTGCCTAAGTGTTGGCAAGTTTTGCAAACTAGGAGATAACTCGGTCTCTGTATGTCAGAATCAAGTCTTGTAAGTTATAAAGCATGTCTAATACTTACGCGATGCTATGTGTGTGTTTGCGTGGCGTTCGGACGACCGAGGCGGGTTTGACCTATTTTTCGACTTTTTGGCTAAGTGTTGGCGAGTTTTGCATACTGGGCGATAACTTGGCTTCTGTATGTCGGAATCAAGTCCCGTAAGTTGTACCAAATGTCTAATATCTACGCGGTGCTATGTGTGTGTTTGTGTGGCATTCAGACGACCGAGGCGGGTTTGGCCCTATTTTTTGGTTTTAGCCTCAGTGGTGACGAGTTTTATAAATTGGGCGATAACTTGGCTTCTGTATATCAGAAATGAGTCCCGTAAGTTCTAACGCATGTCTAATACCTACGCAGTGCTATGTGTGTATTTTTATGGCATTCGGACGACCGAGGCGGGTTTTGACCTATTTTCCGGCTTTTTATCTAAGTGTTGGCGAGTTTTGTAAACTGGGCGATAACTCGGCTTCCGTATATCAGAATCGAGTCTCGTAAGTTGTAACGTGTGTCTAATACCTATACGGTGCTATGTATGTGATTGTGTGGCGTTCAAACGACCGAGGCGAGTTTTGACGTATTTTTTGGCTTTTTGCTTAAGTGTTGGCGAGTTTTGCAGATTAGGTGATAACTCGGCTTTCGTATATCGAATCGAGTCCTGAAAGTTATAATGCATGTCTAATACCTATGTGGTACTATATGTGTGTTTGCGTGGCGTTCAGACGACCGAGGCGAGTTTTGACCTATTTTCGGCTCTTTTACCTAAGTGTTGGCGAGTTTTACAAACTGGGAGATAACTCGGCTTCTGTATATCGAAATTGAGTCCTGTAAGTTGTAACGCGTGTCTAATACCTACAAAATGCTATGTGTTTGTTTGTGTGGCGTTTAGACGACCGAGGCAGGTTTTGACCTATTTTTCTGCTTTTTGCCTAAATGTTGGCTAGTTTTGTAAACTGGGTGATAACTCGGCTTCCGTATATCGAAATTGAGTCCCGTAGGTTATAAAACGTGTCTAATACCTACGCGGTGCTATGTGTGTGTTTGTGTGACGTTCAGACGACCGAGACAGATTTTAACCTATTTTTTGGCTTTTTGCCAAAGTGTTGACGAGTTTTGCAAATTGGGCAATAATTCCGCTTCCGTATATCAGAATCGAATCTTGTAAGTTGTAATCCGTGTCTAATACCTACGCGATACTATGTGTGTGTTTACGTGGTGTTTGGACGACCGAGGTGGGTTTTGACCTATTTTTTGACTTTTTGCCGAAGTATTGGCGAGTTTTGCAAACTAGGCGATAACTCGATCTCCGTACGTCATAATCGAGTCTTGTAAGTTGTAACGCGTGTCTAATATCTACGCGGTGCTATGTGTGTGTTTGCATGGCGTTTGGACTACCGAGGCGGGTTTGACTTATTTTTCGGCTCTTTGCCTAAGTGTTGGCGAGTTTTGAAAACTAGGCGATAACTTGGCTTCCGTATGTCGAAATCGAGTCTCGTAAGTTGTACCGCGTGTCTAATTCCTATTCGGTGCTATGTGTTTGGATGACTAATGCGAGTTTTGACCTATTTTTTTGACTTTTTGCTTAAATGTTGGCAAGTTTTGCAAATTGGGCAATAACTCGGCTTCCGTATATCGGAATAGAGTCCCTTAAGTTCTAACACATTTCTAATACCTACGCGGTATTATATGTGTGTTTGTGTGGCGTTCAGACGACCGAGGCGGGTTTTGACCTATTTTTTAGCTTTTTGCCTAAATATTGGCGAATTTTGCAAATAGGGCGATAACTCGGCTTCCGTATATTAGATTTGAGTCCCGTAAGTTGTAAAATGTGTCTAATACCTACGCGGTGCTATGTGTGTATTTTCATGGCATTCGGACGACCGAGACTGGTTTTGACGAATTTTTTGGCTTTTTACCTAAGTGTTGGCGAGTTTTGCAAACTAGGCGATAACTCGGCTTTCGTATATCAAAATTGAGTCACGTAAGTTGTAACACATGTCTAATACCTATGCGGTACTATGTGTGTGTTTGTGTGGCGGTCGAACGATCGAAGCGGATTTTTGACCTATTTTTCGACTTTTTGCCTAAGTGTTGAAGAGTTTTGTAAACTGGGTGATAACTCGGCTTTCGTATATGAAAATCGAGTCCCGTTAGTTGTAATGCATGTCTAATCCCTACGTGGTACTATGTGTGTGTTTGCATGGCGTTCGGGCGACTGAGGCGGATTTTGACCTATTTTTTGACTTTTTGCCTAAGTGTTGGCGAGTTTTACAAATTGGGCGATAACTCGGCTTCTGTATATCAGAATAGAGTCCCGTAAGGTTTAATACATGTCTAATACCTACGCGGTGCTATGTGTGTATTTGTGTGGCGTTCGGACGACCGAGGCTGGTTTGACCTATTTTTCGTCTTTTTGTTAAGTGTTGACGAATTTTGCAAACTGGGCGATAACTTGGCTTCCGTATATTGAAATCTAATCCCATAAGTTGTAACGTGTGTCTAATACCTACGTGGTGCTATATGTGTATTTGTGTGGTGTTCAGACGATCGAGGCGGGTTTTAACCTATTTTTCGATTTTTTATCTAAGTGTTGGCGAGTTTTGCAAACTGGGTGATAACTTGGCTTCCGTATATCGGAATAGAGTCCCATAAGTTGTAACGTATTTCTAATACCTACGCGGTGCTATGTGTGAGTTTGTGTGGCATTTGGACGATCGAGCCGATTTTGACATATTTTTCGGCTTTTTGCTTAAGTGTTGGCGAGTTTTGCAAACTAGGCGATAACTCGGCTTCCGTATATCGGAATCAAGTCCCGTAAGTTGTAATGCATGTCTAATACCTACGCGGTGCTATGTGTATGTTTGTGTGGCGTTCAGACGACTAAGGCTGGTTTTGACCTATTTTTCGACTTTTTACCTAAGCCTTGGTGTGTTTTGTAAACTGGATGATAACTCGGCTTCCGTATATCAGAATAGAGTCCCGTAAGTTGTAACGCATGTCTAATACCTACGCGGTTCTATTTGTGTGTTTGTGTGGCATTCGGATGATCGAGGCGGGTTTTGACGTATTTTTTGGCTTTTTGCTTAAGTGTTGGCGAGTTTTGCAAACTAGGCGATAACTCGTCTTTCGTATATCGAAATTGAATCCCATAAGTTCTAATGTAAGTCTAATACCTATGCAGTACTATGTGCGTGTTTGCGTGACGTTCGGACGATCGAGGCGGGTTTTGACCTATTTTTTGGCTTTTTTGCCTAAGTGTTGACGAGTTTTGCAAACTGAGCGATAACTCGGCTTCTATATATCAGAATCGAGTCCCATAAGTTGTAATGCGTGTCTAATACCTACGGGATGCTATGTGTGTATTTGTGTGGCGTTGGGACAATCGAGGCTGATTTTGACCTATTTTTTGGCTTTTTGCCTAAGTGTTGGCGAGTTTTGCAAACTTGGCGATAACTCGGCTTCCGTATATCAAAATTGAGTCCCGTAAGTTGTAATGCGTGTTTAATACCTACGCGATGCTATGTGTGTGTTTATGTGGCGCATCAATACAGTTACAAATTACAATTACAAATTGCATAAATTAAATCAAGAAATACAGAATTTAATTGTTTTTACCTATCGAATATGTGGTGGGAATATGTTGGCCAAAGACAACTGCACATACACAGATGGCCTCCTCTTGTACTACACCCATGAGGTCGTCAACAACCGCCATAGGATCTATAGAGCCATGAACAACCTCCTGAGCCAGCTAGTAGATTCGCTAGTGTGATGGTGCGCCAGACTGCACAACACTGCTCGACATGCACCCCTCTATGATCCGCCGGAAGAAGTCGTCGGATAATGAACGGTCGCCGCCGAGATCTCGCAGCAGGGACTAGGGTGTAAGCTGGGACATGGGGAATGCCCATAACTCTACACTTCTTCGGTCCCCCTGAAGCCTGCAGCCATTCCTCTATCTCTTTGTCTGTACGCAAAGACTCGTTTATTGGAGTGTCACCTCTCTGGCTTCTCCGGGCCACTGCAAGATCCTCAAACCGTCGCAGAAAACACATTAGTAGATGATACGCAAAGAATAAAATGAAATAATACAAAAGAATAAACGAATTTTACATACATACTAAATAAGAGTATTAAAGAACTTACAATAATGTGTTTTGCCTCAGGTGAGATATAGCCACCATCACCTTTCTTTTGGTGGGTGTGCCACCAAAACTCCTAGCGGGAGGGTGCATGCTTTAAACTCATCTCGAGTCTCTCCCGATACAGGTCGTACGACTGAGACCCAGTGTAGTGTGAGAGACGACTCTGTTGTCGGACAGCTGAACGTTGTACCGACATCTTCTTAAAGGCCTCGCCGTCCCAAATGCTACACATCTGAACCCACACCATAGCAGATATGAAATATGGTCGGACATCCTTAAGTGTCTGTCCATCAGCCATCTTTTTCTAGACCTTCTTCTTCCAGTCGTAAATCCACTTGTGCCAATTCATCTCTAGGTATCTGTACAGAACAATCATGACATGGGCTTCCTGCCCGTCCTCAAAACGATAATATATCTGCACATTACACATTAAGAAGTTTAGTAGACAACATAAATCAAAGAGGTAAAAGTATATTCAAATGGAATATAAAACTAGCATATGAATGATTGACATCTACCCTAAACACTGCAATAATCAGCTAACGTGTGCGGTTATCCACATCCGCCCACCTCATCCACGGGCTTGAAAATCGGTTGCGGACGATCCCAAGCAACGTGTTCCTTGGCGTGGCGTCAACGATACTACAATTGAAATTAATACATTTCAAATTACAAAGAATATATAATAACTAAATACTTATGTTATAGTAATACTATATAGGATTATGAAATTACCTATGAGTCCCAACACAACATATAAGCGGCGCCTAGGGGGGACTCCCTAGCAAGCCACGTACTAGTACCCGCGGAGGCCTACGTCGATCACCTATGTAGTGAAATACATTAATATTTATATAAATAAATATAATGTCAATACAATATAAAATAAAAAATAATAAGATGTATCCCAAAAAAACATGTAATTATACTTGACGATTCGGCCTGATCATCACGCGTAGAATCGCCACGGCCCACACGACTTGTACGTCCACCACGATCATCATGTGGTGTGCGCGCCATCCATATGTAGACTGTCAAATCATAAAAAAAATATTATTAAACATTCGTAAATACTATATTTGTGAACAAAGAGGATAACATGCAGATACAACTAAAAGAACGCAAAATAAATAGTAACCTAAAAGGATACAACATAAATAGTAAGCTAAAACAACTAACACCTTATTTAGTAGATTAATACAAGTTGAAGATAATGATTGCAATACTACAAACTATTACATTTGAATACAACTAAAAGGACACAAAGAGTACATACTCCTAATCATTTATATCGTCAAAGCCATCATTATCAGAATCGTCATCTTTGAGTAGTAGATCTTCACCATCGTTGTCATTACCATCTTTGTCGTCCTCAACGATTTCTTCAATTATATCTACCTCCTCAACAACATCGTATTCACTTTCAACAATGACAACATCATCCTCTTGTTCACTAGACTCACTAATAATTATCACATCAGTAGGTGTGACACTATTAGACTCGACTTGTAAAGGTTCATCGTTTAGACGAGGAGTTGTGCCTTGAAAACCACGGGCTTTGGTGGTTATAACAGCATGTCATGGGCTTGCAGGAGTCTTAACACTCCGCGCCTAGTACACATGTGTTGTTTGACTTGCTAAAATAAAAGGCTCGTCCACTTTTGAGTCTTAGTTTTGACTTAACATTAACAGTCACCCGTCCTGATTTTTTATCTACTTTAACTCCATTCTCAACATCAAACCAATGACAATTGAAGCAAACTAATTCTTTTTGACCCCAATAAGTGAGAACAACATCTTCTAGCAATCGTACATACCAGTCATCTCAAATGTTATAGTAGCAGCTACCTTTCACCACAACACCAGAATCAGCAGAAGTGATTTCCCCAATATCGCAAACTTAAATATATAACCATTGACAATGCAACATATATAAGTATCTACAGATCTTTCAGGGTCGTCGACTATATGCTTTAGCCGATTGTCAACTAACTCATCTATGAGGACCTAATGTACATTAACATAACATATTATAAAGTTAATTACGCCATAAGAATAAATCTATAATGGTAGACTCATTGAACTTGTAAAGGTTAGACTTACATGATCTTTAAACCATTGCACAAATTGTCCATTTCTCAAATTTTGCAAATACCTGTCCGATATACTCGGATTCGCTTCACGTACTTCCGCATCATATTGACTGCAACACAGTTATATACTTAATGTGTTTGTAAAGGAACTTAACACAGTTACACCAAACATATATAGTTATGACTACTTACTTAATTTATGGCGCTACTTCATTCATGTTGACAAGTGCATACAATGTGGCAGCTGCATACTTAATATCGGTCAAGAATTGCCTTTTTTTACCGCCTAATGGGCATATAGGATGACTAAAGGCCGTTAATTCTCCATTTTTCTCGTGCGCAACAGCTTGATTCCAACGTAAGTGATTGTGCTTCGTCCGAACATTCGGCTCAAAGTACAATGAACAGAAATTAACAAGTTCCTCCTGTAACATATCTTTCAGCAATTGACCCCTCTACACGGGCTCTATTCTTCATCTTTTGCTTTAGACGTCGCATATACCTATGTGATATATAGATTAGCAAAAAAGAATGAACATTTTACCGTATTAAAAACATTAATGTCATTACCTCTCGAATGTATACATCCATCTATATTGCATGGGACCGCCAAACTTAGCTTCGTCTGGCAAGTGAATAGGCAAATGCTCCATTGAATCAAAAAACGATGGAGGGAAGATCATTTCTAACTTGTACATTATTTCCACTATCTGCATCTCCATTTTATCTATTTCTTTGAGCTGAAGCTCGGTCAAGCATAGATCTCTGAAGAAATTAGAAAGCTCTGTCAATGCTTCAACCACACTTTTCGTTAATAATTCGATAAATTCCACAGGGATCAACTTATGCATGAATACGTGACAATCATGACTTTTGAGACTCCAAAACTTCAGCTCTTCGACTTTACAACACCTTGCAATATTCAAAGCCTAATAATCATTTCTACCGAATCAAGCCTCGACTTGTTGTTGTCCTTTGTTCTACCACTGGAATCTAGAACTATATAAAAAATATTATCAAATACGTTCTTCTCAGTATGCATCGGATCTAAACAATGACGGATGCAAAGTGTAGCCTAATAAGGCAGGTCAAAGAACATGGATTTGTGTGTCTAGTTGTGAACCTTGTCGTAACCATTAGCTCGCTCTAATCTGTGATTCTTCCCTGGAGGTGGAAACTTCAAATGACTAATCCAACTCAACACTGCTGACCCAGAAAGACGGCTAGGTACTTGACGTTTCTCTATTTTTCGATTGAATTGTCTACTCATCCGTCGATAATGATGTTCAATCGGCAAAAACTATCTGGATGTTGCAAAGAAACTCATTTTTCCCCCATGTTTGAGCCGTACAGCTTTAACTGACCATATGCACACGGGACATGAGAAGCCCCTGTGAGTTAACAATCCACTGATCATTCCTAACGTCGAGAAGTCATTTATTGTCTATAATAAAGTGGCCCTCATGTCAAAGTTTTGCTTAAGAGATACATCATAAGTTTGAACCCCTTTTTCCGACAATATCTTCAACTCATCAACTAACGGCCTAAGGTATACATTGATGTCTTTACTCAGAGTCTTATCACCCAGAATCAGTAGAGGCATGAACATGTAGGGATCTTTATGCACATCAAAGGTGGGAGGTTATACACAACAATAATCACAGGACAAGTTGAGTAGGGCTTTGTGTAAGGCCCTTTAAATGGATTAAACCCATCTGTAGCAAGTCCAACCTAACATTGCGAACCTCTTCAGCAAACGAGGGGTGTTTGCTATCAAATATTTTCCACTCATGCCCATCTATTGGGGGCGTCAGTTGACCTTCAACTATATCCCGTGTAGAGTGCCACCTCATATCCTCGGCGGTATATGTTGACATGAATAACCGCTAAGGCCTCAGGTCAATGGGAAAGTAACGTAAGAACTTTCTCGACACGTCTTTTCCCTTTTCCTTACGCTGTTCACAGTATCTACTTGTATCGCAAATATCACATGACCTCTTATCTTTATTGACATCACCGTAATACAATATACAGTCATTCTCACAAGCATCAATCTTCTAATACCCTAGATTGAGCCTTTTGACCATTTTCTTCACATCATAGTACGAATCCGGTAACTTATTGCCTATAGGTAAGCACTCTTTCACAATGCATAACAGTTCATTAAAACCTCTCTCACTACAGTCATGCTCGTTCTTAAAGTGTAAAAACTTCGTCACAGCAGATAAGACGGTGTGCTTTTTGTGCCCGTCATACAGTGGTGTCGCTGCTTCATGCAATAACTCATAGAATTCCTTAGCCCCATCATTCGGCTCTTGCTCGACGCTACTGCCATCCATGTTTGTATTCCACGGAAAGTATGAACCGGCAGCTTCGACTATCATGTTAGTACAGTCAAAGGTTTCGTCACCTTCGGATTCCGGTTCTGATTCATGTTCATCCAACTAGGTTTCCCCATGATAGATTTATGTCGTATAACCCTTCTTGAACCCATACGTAAATAAGCCGCACATGACATCACTCATTTCCTTCCACACTTCATTCACACACCTCTTACACGGACATCTGATCTCATCGCCGCTGACTTGCTCAAACGTGAAGTTGAGAAACTGTTCAACCCCACTATAATACTCAGAGTTACGCCCACTCTTATCAGTTGCTACCCTACATTCTATCCAACTTCGATCAACAGACATCACGGACAACTATCTGCTATATATATGGAAATTCAGACAAACACAATCAAGTCTCCAAGTTAATGTATATGCAAGCTTATAAGTTTCCTAACTTCATCTCCACCTCTAACGGGTCAGGCTTCTATCCCATTCCCGGATGTGTCGCCTCACTGATGCCAACAACTTGAACACATCTTTAAATTTTTCAGAAATTTCGGCAGCACCTCCCCATGGTCTTCAAGTACACGAAATAGACTAACTCATCGTAGTCAAAATATGCACCCGAAGAAGATCAAGAGATATATACTAACCAAAAATTTAAAAAATATAAAGACGTGCTCAAGTCATTAACACCGACCTAAGTGAGATCGAAACATACAAGAACAGTCCCAAAACGGGGACTATTTGAAATTCACTCCTTCTAAGTGAATCTCAAACGGGTTTCTAAGCTTCCTAAACTATATGAAAATATACACATGTGAAAGTATAATGACAATTTCTTGACCCACCCTCGCATAGGAAAAAAAACAAATAAATTAAGAATTAGAAGATCCTATACAATTTGAGGATCCTAACCAGGATAAATTGTTAGGTATAATCCAAAATGATTACATTTAATCTAGCAATACATCGACATTATATTTCTCATAATCCAAAATTACCAGAAAACAAAGTGAATTTGTGTTTTAATGTCTATTAGGGTGGGTCAAAGCATGTTCTGAATTATTTAGCTTACAGTGAAGATGGTCGATGCATTGCTAGATTCAAAAAGGCTATCCAAATTTCAAAGGACCCTTTACTTTCCCCCGAATCTCCTCCGTATATATACGTGTACGCGTTAGATCATAGTAATTAATTACTAAAGAAAAAAAAGACATAGTTCTTCAAATGAGATTATAATCAATATATTCACCAAATTGAGAAATACCTAATTATTACCTCAAACACAGGCATACACGCAAAAATAGAAAATGGGTTCAAAATAAACAAACGATTAGATTGAAATAGATGAAAAAATTACAGTGAAAAACAATGCCCCAAACTACATCTCATAGACAAAAAATGTTGTAAGATACTACTTCATTTCTTATAATAGACTTCATATTGGTGGGTGGGTGGGTGTTTTCCCAAATTAATCAAATCTGGATGGATGGAATTATAAATCCATATTATATAGAGTAATTCCAGATTATACCAAACAAATGAAATAAATAAAATCCATTTTATGTTATGCTAGATTCTAGCACAGGACTGACTTTTTATAGTTTTAAAAAAATTTATAGTTGACAAATAAAAAATTCATTTAACCGTACGTCTAATCTAACACACTATATTATAGTTCACTACTTTTGAAGTTAATATTTCCCAAGAGACATGATACAGCTGATAATCAGTTAACCAGAAATTGCACATTCTTTAGAAAACTAATACTAATAATTTGAGGGGCAAAACACAGGAGGGGGAGCTGACCTTGAAGCCACGAAAATCAATAAAACTTAAAATTTTTTGAAACCCCGAGTAAAGAAGAAAGAATGAGAGATGGAACTGCGTGGTGGCCGTAGTTTGGTAGGAGGGGGTGGGTCGCCGTCACCGGAGCCGGCGATATGGGAGGAGGGGGAGTTGACCTTGAAGATTTCTTCAATTAATGGCTTTTGGGAGGTATGGGTTGAACAGGGATTGGTGGAAAATCAAATATAGCAGTAGCAGAGGAAGAGGGAAAACAAAATATCGGCGTTCTCTTCGTGGTTAGGGCTGTTAAAAAAAAGACTCATTCTCAACGGCACCACCGTCAAGATTGACCCCGTCGCAATTAACTCACTTACGACGGCACTGCCGTCGCCTATGACTTTCCCTCCCCCGTGAAAAAAACCCACCAAAATTAAGGCCGGGAAAGGTTATTGTCAACGGGACTCATTGGCGACGGTTTGGTCGTCGCTAATGAGGTCATTCTCGACGGGACTATGGTCGTCGACAGTACCCCCGTCGTCTATTACCCAGTTTCTTGAAGTGTAGTAACGGTGAAGGTGTTTAGAGAAATCCCAATCCCGACTGATAAGGAAGAGTGCGAGTTGCTCAAAAATATACATGCGTCAAAGTCAGGGATTGCAAGGAAGATAATGGTTTAAAGGCATTATTCAAGGATAGAATTTCAAATTCATCGCCTAATATTCAAGTGAACAGACACGCATTACAATAGTGTTGGTTTTATGAGACAAATAAAAATCATGCCGCGGATAGCCCAAACGATCCTGGATGAATCGGGGAGTAGTCAGGCTGAATGACTTAAAATAAAGCGCTAATTGGGAGGCAACCCAATCATTTCTTTTTAGTTATTTTATTTTTATTTTTATTTTAATTTTTTTATTGATTTTCGTACTAGTTATATTATAGCTTAGGATTATAGTTTATTGATGTTTTTTATTGATTCGTTCTATAATTCTTGGAAATCTCTCAATCATGCTCAAATCGATCAACAATCTACTCATGTATGCGTGTTATGGTTTGCAGGACGGTTAAATAATGTGTTATAGGAGCAACATGTAAGAAAATAAGAGAAAAGAGCAAGTTACAAGGCTAAATGCAAGTCACAAAAAAAAACAAAGTCAGGGGACACCCCCGCCTGAGCGGGCAATTTTGGCCTTGTACCCCCCGCCGAGGCGGGGGTACTTAAATCTAGGCACTAATTTTCGACAGTTACACACGCTGCCTTCTTCTTCTTCCCAAATACACACCATAACCTCACTTCTGTATTTGATTATCCTTATTCCTCCATTACACCTACAACCTCCATCCCTTAAACACCATTACATACCCACGATTCTCAACGAACACTACTTCAATCCACCATTCCATTACTTCTACCCCTTCTCTCCACACCACCATCTCTATAGATATTCACACCCTCTCAACCTAATTTCCTCACTACTTTGCCACATACATACCACACAACCTCAAATTAGGGTTTCTATTAGGAGAATTAAGCTTGTACCTGCAAGTGAGTAACAATCCTAAACATTCTTCTTCTTCTCCTTCATTATCTACCACAAAAATTGACAAGTTTGGGGGAAGTAACTTCTGTGCACACCAAGTGTTTGCGAATTTGTGTGAACCAAGTTTGAGGGGAAGGTAGTGTGTTTGCAGTGAGTTCAGACATTCGAATTCAATGGCTTCTCAACCTACATCCAAACGACAAAGAGGAGAGAGGTCGAGGCCGACTCCACCAACACGACACTTCGACCGGCGCAAGTTCAAAAGTGCCACCTGCTGCCGATCGGTATGATTACATGGTGACAAAGGCTCTTACAACAGAAGCTCACGAAGGTGAGATTATGTAACAAATTTATCAGAAAGGGTGGGTCAAGTTCACTACAGAGATCGAGCCCGCCGCCGTTAATGTGGTCAAGGAGTTTTATGCAAACGTCGAGGATAAGGCACCGTTCAATGCTTTTGTGCGAGGTAGAATTATCCCATTCAGTGTCGATGCCATCAACATATATTATTAGTTGAGGGTGCCTAGACAGTGTCAGTATGCTTATTTGAGGGATTTTGACCCTGACTATGAGGAGGTTATCAAGAACATGACCAAGCCGGGTACAACATAGATAAAGGGTCGGAAGGGAGGCACGGTGTTTCACAACAAAGATCTAAGTTGGTACGGGAAAAATTGGTATGCCTTCTTATGTGTGAAACTGTTGCCATCCACGCGCACCTCCGACGTGACTAAAGAGAAGGCATTGTTCCTTTATGCTATTGTGAAAGACTTCATCATCGAGTTCAGGGCCATTATCAATTTTTTAAATTCGCTGATGTCTACGGGGAAATTTTTCAGGCAGCTTGCCACACCCATCCCTCATTTGTGGGTTATGTCATGAAGCAGGAGTTCAATGGTCTGATGATGAACCCACTCAGATGTTGCGACAGTTACTAGATAACAGAATGATCACGTGGTATTCGGTGTGGCTCGTCAGCGATTTTCATCCTAAAGGTTTAGGTTTTGTATTTCCATCAGCTTCGGAGGATGATGTTGATGCTGAAGATACCTCTGGAGATGAGGACGAGACTATGGGGGATCAAGGGACTAAGGCGGAACAATCTTCTGACGCCATATCTAACTCTCAGTTTCTTGCGTTTCAATAACATATGGAGGAGCACAACAGAGCAGCATGACGGGAGATGAGACGGCTTGCGATGCGACAGGACCATATGTTTGATGCCATGAACATGTCATTCGCATCCCTGAATATGAAGCTCCAGAGTTTCAATCCAGCTGCACAATTTCCATATCAACAGCCCATGCCCATGCCAAGGTTTCCACTGAGCGACTCCGAGGGAGAAGAAGCACCACCACCACCCCAGACTTAGGAATTTATAGGGAAGTCCTCGCTCTTTTTAATGCTATATCCATACAATGGGGACATTGTTATTGTTAAGTTTGGGGGTATTATTTTATTTTGCATATTTAGTTAGGTTTTCATTTAGGAGTGCATGTTTGTTTTGCGTATTAGTTTTTTGCATTGATGTAATCATTTAGTTGCATAGTAGCTTAGGAGTATATTTAATTTTAATTTATGGTGTTTAATGTATGCATTCATGTTATATCTAAAAAAAATTAGTTAGCTAATGTGTTCATTTTGCATATGTCCAGCGGTGTTGTAGTCGTGTTTATTATGGCCAATAATGAAATTGAGATTAAGTAGACGAATACAGTACTGATTATGAGAACTGTGAGGTAGTTTCGAATCGAAACTCGAATTTTGTGCGTAATTAAAACTAGTATAAAAGGTTAGCACGTTAATGACATTTGTGTTTACTGATTGGTTCAAATTGATACATAAATAATTTCTAAAGGATAGTGCTAGTATAGATATGAGAATGACAAGAATATGCTGTGAAGACAACAAATTTGGTAAAAACCTATGTTTGGGGGGAAAACGTATGGTGTATAAGCTACAAAGAAAAAAATGGAATTAAGTTGAGTCTTGTGGTGGGTTGAGGAGAAATACTCCCCATAAACTCAAGCGTGAGATGGAGCGTAAAACGCACTCACCAACCATGTATAAAAAATAGAAACAAAAGAGAAAAATAAGAAAAGACTAAAAATAAGGGCAAAGAACCCTTGTCAATGAAAAAAAAAGAGCATGAATACCCTATTCGGACCCCTAGTCTTTGTAATTGTTTGATTTAAGTTGGAACTTGTTTGCTTTTGAAATTCTCGAGTTTATTCTATATGAATCCTAATAAGAGATTGGTTATGTGTTGAATTTGAATTTAAATCAGTTAGCATGAATGTTGATCACACATACACGATATTAGTGATGATACGTAGAAGTTTCGAGGAATTGATGAGACGTTATTGATGGTTTTTATTTTGAAGTATTGTAATGTGTGCTTAATTGTTCTGAGGTCGAGGTAATAATTTTGATTCTATGATACTGTTGGATTCGTAATCATATAGTTAGATAAATTGCATCTCATTGCATTGCATAGCATGTAGTTTATTTTGTGCTCGACGACTAGCACGGTTTAAGTTTTGGGGATTTTGATAAGTGGATTTTATATCCACGAATCGATGTCCATTTCAAGCTTAATTCGTTGTTACTGTCTTGTTTTTGTTATCATTTGTACTCGTTTTGTGTTCTTTTATGTGCAATCTGGTTGTTGTGCTAAGTCGTGAAGAAAGGAGGTCGTTTGGAGAAAATTTGGAAAAATACATGAAATAAGCAAATCTGCCTAACAGGGGACTAGCTTGTCGGGGCGGGCTCAAATGCCTTGTATACCCCTGCCAGGGCGGGGGGGTAACGATTCTGGCAGTCTTGTTTCGTTTATAACTCTGCTGGAACATGGTTTGTTAGCATTAGGATAGCTGATGGACTCTTTTTGACATGGGATTTTGGATAGGACGCTATGGGACATAAATAATTACTCAATTAACAACGAATTAAACAAGACACAAGGCATATTACGAAGATCAATTCCAGTTTTTCATAGCAAGCGTTGGAGGAGTATTTTGAAGAGAATTTCGTGACGATTGCAGATTAAGGCTACGTGAAGGGTGGTTTTGCATTATTCTTCATCTTAGCTCTATATTTGTAATTGAAAGGATGTTTCCTTTAAAGTATTCAGTTTTTATTTCATTCATTATGAACTAATTCACTTTTTAGGCTTATGATGGATCCTTAGGTGAAACGATGATTTTGTAGCTTTGATTTCCAGTTCAATAAAGTATTTCCCAGTTTATTTATACTAATTTGAGCTTGAATTTATGAATTGCCTAATCAACAATTCTTTGTGGATTTGTATAGAACCAAGAGAGGATATTCGAATCTAGACTTAGTTAATATAGCATGTGTTCATAAATTTTGTGAATAGCAGCAGATTCTTGAGTAATGTTAAGGCAGAGATATGCTTGACATCGCATGTAATCGGATAGAGAACTCAATCTTAAACCTTCTTTAATTTTAATTCAAATAGAGATATAGTGAGTTAGTTAATTAAGGTGTTTAACTTGTTTTATATCTAGTTTATGGATTTAAGTTAATATGGTATTAGTGCATCGAGAGGTGGCTAATACTACATTCATGTTCTTGATTAATAAACTGGGATATTGAGTTGAATTGAAATAAAGGTGTGAAAATCAGAGTGAAACTTAGGGTGAAATCATAAGTTTAATTCTCTATTATTTGTTTGAAATTCCAGATTTTGATATTTGTGATTGTTTTGCGATAATTTATTTATTTATTAATTTAGAATCCATAATTTTAAATCATTGAATTGAATAGTTTAATAGAATTAGGATTAATAGGAAATTGGTAATTGTAAAGTTAAATTTCTTACTAATTTGTCTCTATGGGAACAATACTCTATTCATTACTATATTACTTGTTGACCATATATATACTTGCGTGTTTTTCGTATATAGATTTTACCCAACAAAAATAAGTTGTACATAGAGATAATGTATGATCAATAAAGAATATACCACTTCTAGTAAAAGAAGAGAAATTTCATATGTGATTCGATAAATGATAACCCAGTAGTCCTTGGCCAAGGCAGAATGAAATTAGAAAGGAGTTTTTAATTTGCATTATTTGGAGTTGTGCATTTAAGAGTCGAAATGCATATAATTAAATAAAATAAGACTTGACAGTAATTACATGTCTTATATTTAATTGGGACATTGTATGGTAGAAGGATTGAATTGTACGGTAACTATTTACTCAAAGGTTCTTTTATGATTAATGTTGAAATTTGTATTATCTAGAAAGTCGTTGATCGCTAGAGAGACTTATCCCTATTATAGAATACATATTATTTATTTAAATAAATAAATAGTTTAATTTATTTGTTTAAATAAGATTAGAATTATTCTAATTGATTTATTCACAACCGGTTTAATATGGAGAAACTAAAGGGTCACACCATAAAAGGAAAAATAATTATTTAAGAAGTAAATGGCATAATCGTAATAATAAGTAAAGTATATTTAATTTAATCTATGGTGATAGAATAAATTAAATATCTTAATATTTATTATTTAATATTTTGAAAATATTAAATATAAATTAATAAGAGGAGTCTTATTATTATTACTATTATTATTTAATTCCTAAAAGAGTTTGGGAATTAATTAATAAAAGTACTCTCATATATCCTAATAAGATTAGGAGGATAATTAATTAAAAGAGTTTAATTAATTATTCCTAATAAGATTGTGAGCCTAATTAATTATAATAAAACCTTATTCCTTAATTGTTAAGGAGGTTTGCCTACATCTATAAATAAGATGAGTCTTATTATGGGTGGGGTGGACACTTTCACAATACATGTGAATACGTAATTCCAATAGTTGGGAGAGTACACCATTTTCTGTGAGAGATAGAAAACTAGTGTTTTGCCAAATACTCATCTTCTTAAATCTTTTTTCTTCCTTGGTGGATCACCTCTAGAGGCCAAACACTTGGGTGGCTAACATTAATCAAATGAAGGAACCAAACCTGGTGGATTCAAGATGAACGCGAAAAAGATTTGGAGGTGAACTTGTACCTGAGGAAGCTCGAATCTTTAAGGGTATGATTCTCGTTCTTTATCTTTTCGTTTAATTAATAATTGCGCATAAAGGATGATCCGGGTATATGGTTTGTAAAAATTTTAAACTCTGATTTTCCATGCTTCCACTTATTTTTGCAATTTGATTGCGTTCAAGAATATTACAAACTTAACAATATGCTTATAAGTATGCTTAAATGTTAATCATATGCTTACAAGTATGCTCAAGTCCTATGGTTACAAGTATGCTCAAGTCATATGCTTACAAGTATGCTTAAATATTAATCATATTCTTACAAGTATGCTCAAGTCATATGGTTACAAGTATGCTCAAGTCATATGTTTATAATCATGTTATACATAAATAAGCTTATGTTGTCTGTAGTAGGTACCGTGGTATCATGGACCTCTATTCAGACCGTAGTTGGATGGCACGACGAAATTCAAGTACCCAGATAGGTGCTACAGCTGAATTTAGAGATCGTTGCCAAGTATTTTTGGAGTATGCATATAGTCACTCAGAATGTGTGAATGGTCAGAACAAGATACGATGTCCATGTTTGAAGTGTAAGAATTTAATTATATGGACAGAGACATGGTAAACTATCATTTACTTGTTTCTGGGTTCATGAAAAATTATGAAGAATACTGGTGGGCACATGGGCAGAGAAGAGATGATGGCATCACAGAAGTACACAATCTGATCAGTAGTACTCGTCGTATGAATGAAATGGTTCATGATATTGAAAGGCCAAATTTTGATTGGGAACAAGGCAGAGAGCAACCTATGAATTCTGATGCCAAATACTTCTTTAAGTTGTTAGACGAGGGTAGCGAGCCATTGTGGCATGGTTGCACCAAATACACTACATTGTCTGCAGTGGTGACATTACTTAACATCAAGGCTGATCACAACTAGAGCCATGAGTGTTTTAAGTTTCTCTTGAAGGCCATTAAGAGTATGTTTCCCGACGGTGAGAAATTACCTGATAACTATTACTTTTGTAAGAAAATGGTGAAGAAGTTGGGTCTTGGATACCAAAAAATTTATGTATGTCCCAATGATTGCATGTTATTTTATAATGAAAATGATCATATGACAAGGTGCACGTTTTGTAGTCATGATCGGTTTAGGCCTAATAAAGAAGGTGTAACTACAAAAAAATCAACTATACCGTTTAAGATTCTAAAGTATTTTCCAATAACACATCGGCTAAAAAGATTGTACATGTCTTCAAGAACAGTTGAACATATGACTTGGCATGCAAAATCTCCAGCTAAAGATGGAGAACTAAACCATCCCGCAGATGGGCAGGCTTGGAACGATTTTAACTTAGCACATCATGGGTTTGCATTGGAACCTAGAAATGTGAGGCTTGGATTGTCCACCAATGGTTTCAACCCATTTGACCACTCAGCTTTTCCGTACTCATGTTGGCCTATGATTGTTATTCCGTACAACTTGCATCCTTGGATGTGTATGAAACAGCCATACTTATTTCTTTCACTCGTGGTTCCTGGTCCTAAGAGTCTTGGAAAAAAATTAGATGGAAATTTGAGACCAATTATAGACGAGTTGAAGGTATTGTGGGAGGATGGAGTACATACTTGGGATGTTGCAACGAAAATAAATTTCAACCTTAGGGTAGTAGTTATGTGGACTATAAGTGACCTCCCAGCTTATGGTATGTTAGCTAGATGGAGTACACACAGGAAGGTGGCTTTTTCGTATTTTATGGAGCATACAAAGCCTTTCAATCTATCAAAAGTTCGAAAGCCTTGCTGGTTTGACTGTCATCGTCGGTTCTTGCCGATAGATCACCCGTTTCGAAGAAATGGAGAACACTTCAGGAAAGGTAAAGTAGACAATGATATGTTTGCACCGTGATTGTCAGGAACGGAGATGCGAGACCATGTGATGAGATTACTGGTCATCCCAGTTGGTAAGAATGATGCCATAAACATAATCAATGGGTTTGGCGAATCTCATAACTGGGTTCAGAGAAGCATCTTTTTAGGAACTACGTTATTGGTCTACAAATTTAATTCGTCATAATCTAGATGTGATGCATATTGAGAAGAATGTATTCGACAATGTGTTTAACACCATGATGAATGTTACAGGGAAGACAAAAGATAATGATAAGGCACGTTTGCACATGAAAGATATTTGTAAGCATCCTGGATTAGAACATTATGAATCTCCTAATGGTAAGATTGTCAAACCGCATGCAAGGTACACATTGTCCAAAAAGTAAGTTGAAGATGTGTGCACATGGGTTAAGTCTCTGAAACTACCAGATAGATATGTGTTAAACATTTCAAGGTGTGTTACAGGTGGGAAATTGCAAGGGATGAAGATTTATGACTGTCATGTGTTCATGGAGAGACTCATGCCTATAGCATTTTGGGATCTGCTTGATAAATCAATATGGGATGTGTGACGCCCCCAAATCTGGGTATCTTCCAACCCGACAGATGGTGCTCCATGATACTACAATCCATAAAATCATTCCATTAAGATAACAATAAAATGACTGTAATTACTATCTTTATATTACATTTGTAATAAATCCTTTCCCAGGTTCATTAATCGAATACATTCGTTGTTCTTCATGAGTATATTATATACAAATACACTAGTCTATTACAAGATGATTAATTATCCATCTTAGCCTTGCTTTTATCTATCTTAGAACTCTCAGTTCGTTCGGCTTTAGCTGCAAACATAGGGTTCAACCAAGAATGAGCATAACTAGCTCAGCAAGTCTTCACAAAGAATCATATGAATATCACATTAACAATTACATGCTTTAATTCCATATCTGAACAATTATCTATGAAGCACTACGAAACATTTGACTAGTACTTCTCATGTCATAACAACAATTCCCAAAATATATGTAATAGCTTAGGAATGATGAACCGGTCAATAGACCATAAACATACTCTTTTCGTTTTCATACGTGAAAAGGATATCCGGCACTATGGCCATCCACTAGTCTTTACTTACGAGAACTTCTAGGTGATCATCCTATTGTACTCTATGTTGATCAACACTCTTACGTTAAATGTATTTACGTTCAATATTTGGCAACCTCGCGCGCCCATCGAATAATCGATGAAAAATACTTTGTGTTTGTACATAGACAAACTTACCTTTACATCCGTACCAAATACTTGGCATAGGATAGCGTTAACAGTTCTATATCGAAAGACTTGTAAACAAATCAATCAACTCTTCAGTATTAGTCTAGCCGAGTTAAAATAGGCATCGACTCTTACTTTAAAATCATTCATGCATTGTATAACATGCATCACGTAAAAACTTAGCTAACTCGAAGGTTAGACAAGCGTTTAAAAAAGACTTGCCTTCAAGTGTCTTCGAATATACAATTCAACTATTCTCAGTCTTTACAGGATCTACATGCGATATTCACATAGCACATTGTAATTATTTAACAAACAAACTAACTTTACGCTTCTAACCAACTTCTTTCTCTTCTATGTCTTATTTGAATTAACTTCATTATTAAAGTCGATTCTACTTTCTATACTTTGTTACATTTTATTAACGTCCTTAAGTCCTTAACCGACATTCGATCATTATTGGTTAAATACCAACGTTGAACGTTATTCATGGTTCACTTATTACGTGTTCGTGTTCTTCTTTTAATTTCTATTAAAACTTACTAGATATTCTTACAATAACAGCTTATAAGTAATTTAAGGTAAGTCTTATCATGTACATAAAGTACCTTCAATGTCTTACTTTAGGTCACATTCAAAATGGAACAAAACCTAACTTGGTCAACATTTTTCTAATGTCGGCACTGCGGCGCGGCATCCTTTGTATTTTAGTGGCGCTGCGGTGCGAGTTAGCAGGGTACTCGGCCGAGTCTGGAATTGCGGCGCCACCACTTTGTACTAGTTTTGACGCTGCGGCGCCGAGTCTGTGCACCAGTTGGCCAAAACAGTTTAGTTTCTAACCAAAACTCCCGACTTCTTAATTTGTTCATTTTACATCCGAATTGACCCATTCGAAAGCCTACAAGTCACAAATCACATCCTTTACGTGTTCATATAAGAATTTCATATTTCCGAATTGGTTAACTTAGAATTCACCTTTAAGTTCATTTTTAAGCGTTCGTTTAACGTTTTCGTCCGTTCAATACTCGTTTTCTTCGTTATAAGTCGGAATGCGATGATTCTTTCACCAACGACTCTTAATTATCTTATCTCACGTGTTGACATTGGAAACCAACATTTTCAAGTCACACGGCAACTTTTGACCTTTAATCCGGACTTTTTACGTTTTCGACGTTTAACGTCTATTTCAGTAAAATTCACCATAACTTCGTTACTAATGTTCTCTAAGCCAAATCACATGGAATACTCCATGGACTTCATATCTACATCCTAACCAAGAAAGATGCATATATTAACGTATTGACGGGGTTCAATTGTTTATCAACAATCAATCTCAACAATCAAAAATTTCATGATTTTAAGCTATATCAAACCTTATGATTTCTATGATCTCATGACTTATAGAGATTTAATATATGGTAAGTCACTCTCATTCCACCATACAAGCCATACCCCACCCATTTATGATTCTTCATGATAAAAGAAAACCAAAAGAGATGGAATTAGAATTGAACTGTATTACCTTAAGAACTCTTAGTGTTCTTATTGAACTTCTAATGAAAAAGCTTCAAGGTAGAAGAATGGTTTAAGTCTAGCTCTCTTTCTCTCTTAAATATGTTTGTTGAGTCTTGAAAAAACATCAAATGGCCAACTCTAGCTTTCTATTTATAAGCAATTGAAATGGATGGCAAAATAGACATTAAAACCCCACCTCCTTATTATTCAACACTTTGTCACCAAGTAAAATACTTTGTGACCAAGTGATATGCTTGCCTTGCACACCAAATGGCCGGCCCACCATGCTCATGGGTCATTCCCATGGGTTGCCCCATGGGTTTTACCCATTCGGTGACCCACCGGTTCGATCCACGGTTCGGTTTTCTTGTATTGGGCTTAACCAATCTAATATTGGGTCTTGACTTGGGCTTAACACTTAATCCCTTGGGCTTGCTCGTTCAATTGATTGAACTAAACATAATCCAATAAAATGAATTAACATTAAGTCTTAACTTAATTCTAAAATACAAATCTTATTTCCCTACGTATAATTCACGTATTCTTTTCGTATAATACTAGTATGATAATCGTATTGTACTCCGTATTAACTCAGCATATTATACATAGATACTAAATAGTCTCATAATTGTATAACACATGCCTTAACCATAACGCAATTCCTTCTACGCGTTTCATTTCCTTCTCGAAAATCAATATACTCAACCCTTAGGTTTTAAGTCCGCAGGCGAAAACTTTGTTTGACATAACGGAATTATTATTGAATATTCCATACTATCTTCGTGTTCTATCATTACGCGTTTCTCAAAATCTCAAACCCTAGCTCCGAACGAAATCGGATGAATGGAGTTTTTACGCAAACATTCTCGGAAAACCTTCGTTCTTATCTTGATAATTCACAATAATTAATTCTAGCACAAAGCCAGAATACTAACCACATCTGCACATTCTAGGTCATAGAACAACCTTCGAACATCATACTCACATAATAACTCAATTAATTTCATTTAATCCACATAATCAAATAAAAATTTAATTCATTGAAAATTCAAAATTCTAGGGCGTTCCAAGATGCTTTGACGGATCTTAGTCATTTCCTCAAAGACTTATGTTCAAAAACATTAAATGAGAAGGACATGTTTGTACTTGAGAAGAACATCACAGAGATCATGTGTAAACTGGAAAAAATATTCCCACCTGATTTTTTTGACTCCATGGAATATTTGAAAATCCATCTTCCCTATGAAGCTCGTGTTGGGGGTCCAGTTCAATATAGATGGATGTACCCTTTCAAGAGGGTGATGGGAAACCTTAAGAGAAAGTTGAAGAATAGATCTTATATTGAGGGGTCGATATGTGAGGCATACAATTTTGATGAGATATCAACGTTTGTCTCAGAATATTTTCTTGACGAAGTCTTGACAAAGGCCAATCGAGTCTCAAGACATGATGATGTCGGAAATATTGTACTAAATGGTTGGCTTTCTGTATTTGGTCTATCGAGCTGCACTTATGGAAAAGGGAAGCGCATATTCCTCTCTAAACAAGAATTGCATGATGCACATACTTACATTCTTCTCAATTGCGAAGAGATTGACGAATTTGTAAGGTACACGTGTAAACTTGAAAATTTATCCCTTAACTTTCAATGACATGTAATATACATTCCAATATGTTAATGTTTATAACATTGTATAGATTGTACGATGACGAGTTCAAAGTGAAGCATCCCGACATAACTAATAAAGATATTCAAATAATTCGTGATAAAAAATTTGCACTTTGGCTAAAGGACAAAGTAAGTTAAATTTCTTAAGCACAACATATATATACTCCATATTAACTATGACTTCATTTAATAAGATGGAATTTTTGTAGGGTTTGACGGGGGGATCAACGATTCTGGCTAATGTACAAGTCCTAGTTATGGGACCAGACATGGGCCAAGTCAGTCGCAATGGTTACAAATAAATGGTTGTGAATTTCATACAAAGCCATATGGGGGCGGTAAAAGAAGAACAAACTCTGGAGTATTTGTCCAAGGAGATTGTTACAATGAGCTTAGTCGTGCCTTTTATGGGGAGTTGGAGGAAATCATAGACTTGTTGTACAAGGGCACGTACGAGGGTCATATTAACTTGTTCAAGTGTCATTGGTTTGATTCGAAAAAAGGGATACGTGTTGACAGACATGGAATCGTCGATATTGACCTCCATAGGTCTGCGTACTCCAACGAACCATTTGTTTTATCAACTCAAATAGTACAAGTATACTACACTCCTAGTCCTGTTAGGAAAAAGGGATAGACCGCCTGCAGATTGGCAGGTTGTAATTCATACTCCCACGCACAGTCGTGTAGAAGTAGTTGATGGGGAGATTTAGCAATAGCAGATGCTTCATAGACAAATTATAATAAATGTGGAGGACGAAAATGAAGTAATCCAATTAGATGGTGGAGATAAACCACATGAATTAGATCCTTAGTCAATACTTGTGTTAGATGACATTGATACTGAGGAGGAAGAGTTATTGACTGACAGTGACACTGAATCTGAAGCAGATGATGGTTATGAATCTACGATATGTATATAAGATGGTTCTGACTCAAACATTGACACTTGAACAAATGAAATATATGTTTAGCATTGCATGTTCTTTATATCATTGTCATTTTTATGTACTTAACTATTTAAATGCAATTTCTTGTCATTATTGTCATTTTATATTTATATATGCATGTAATCAAATATAACTCATACTAACATCTTGAAATTTGTAATATATAGATGACTTCTGAAACAACGCAAAATAAGTGCGGCTTAGGTAGGGAACCTAATCATGTGCCAAAGGCCCCTACTAATCTGGATGATCAGATTCTTATTCAGATTCATCCTCCTCCAGATAGACGTCCGCATCATTTAAATATAAGCATTTTAGATTCCATTTATACAAGATATATAACTAATGTAAATTGCTTTAAATATTATAATATATCTACTTATCTTTGATGTAAATTATTATATATTATATAGTGATTTTTCAGATAATAAGATCGCTAAGTGCATTTCACAGCTGTGCTTACGGAATTGGCCCACACTTGTGATTACGTGGGTGAGCACACCTATCGCCCCCAAGGATGCAGTTTAGGGCTGAATTTCAGGTATGTTTTTTTAATTATGACAGATAATATAATATTCTAAGGAAAGTTATTTAGTAGTGTTGGATTATATGTTAAAAAGTATCGTTTTAATATTATTATTGTTATTTTATTTGCAGAAAAGGTATAGATGGGAGGACGTGCAAGCTTCAGGGATACAGACACTATTCTGGCACAAGTGTGCCATCCTCACCAAAGATAATTGGAATAAAGAACGACAAAAATCCCTTCGCAATGGATCGATAGAGCATGCATCCAGTCCAGGGATAGAAGTACATGCACGAGCATAGCCCTTGGTGGTGCATCTAGTCCATATGGGCTGAGATGTGTGCCAAATAGAGAGCTGAAAGCTGGGTCAAAAGACGCAAGATTGCCGCCACTAATAGATCCTTGGGTGTACCTGATGGCGAAAAGGTTAAAGGAACCTACAGGGGTGGCAGTATTTCACAGTTGCAGCATATCACTGCCAGGGTACGTATGAATAGTTTTAATATGTTTACAATCATGAATTATAGAATAACACATGTTTACTTAGTAATATTAGAATATGTTTTGTATAGGAGTCTTAGTCTCAATGTCAGCCTATCAATTGGTTGGATGTGTACGTGGCCACCCGTGATGGTCTGCCTGATGCTATCCAGATAGCGATAATAAGTTTTAACAACTTTGATCTTGTTTATCAAGTTTTACGTCATTCTTTAGAATTTTACCAATTTATTTTTAACTATTTAATTGTTAACATAATGACAGGATACTTATAAGTGTTTATTGAATGAGCGCTATCCTAAAGGCACCCCACGTCCTCCAATTGATCAAGAATTATGGGAGAGGGCGTCTGTTGTGAAGAAGAACTATGTCGAAGGTCAAGGACAATGACGACGCCCAACCTTTAGTGGCTTAAACATCTCTGCTACCCAGTCTTCACATTCATCGAGTTATTTAGCTATTCATGCTCCTGCTGACTGTGTGAGAGCTATATGTCGAGATCGCGATCTTCTTCGTATAATGGGCGGGCATTTGGAGGCTCTGAGTCCTGACGAGTTAGCTGATGCAGTGGCGGCGGCAGCAACATCACAGCATGGGGATGGCGATGAGGTAATCAATCTTATTTATTATAATCAAATCAGTAACTTATATATATATATATATACATATATTGTTGTGTTTAATTTGTTGTATATTGTCGTAATACCAGTATCAACATATATATTATATATGTAACTTGTTTTATTATTTTGTTAATTATAGGGTGATCAACGAGAAACTAATTTGGACAATGATGCATGACGACTGACTTAGTCTTGTTTTTTAGTTATTTATGAATCTTGTACTTTTATATTCATTCTTTGGATGAATGTATGTTACTTAAAGATTACATTTGTTTATATTTATTCAATTTATATTAGTTTTTAAAGGTTTATATAGTTTATATACTAGTTTGGTGTACGTGTCGGTATATGGATGGATGTTTATATTGTTGTGCATGTTTATATTGTTGTGCACGTGTATTGGGATATAAAGCAGGTACAAAACAGGTACAGTTTTTTGGGAAATTTGCAAAACAGGAAAAAATTTGTTTTTGGATTATTATACATCAGCAACAGCATGTGGTTGTTGATAATTATTAGCGATTGCTAATCACATTAGGGTATTAGACACCGCATGCGATCGCTGATGGTGGTCGGTGCCATGTGGCCCACGTCAGCCTTTGGCCCTGAACCTTGCTGACTCAGCTTAGCGAAGATTTCGGTTGCTAATATCAATTGCAGATACTTCGGTCGCTAATAGTGGTCGCTGATGTGCATACCAGCGATAAGATTTTATGCGACGCCTATCTGCGATCGAGTCGCAGATGTGCCTTTTTCTTGTAGTGATACTTGCATTTGATGTGATTTTAGGGATTGATTGGTTAACTACTCATTATGCTAAAATTTATTATTTTTGTAAGGTTGTTAGTTTTCATATTCCTAACCAACCTATTATGTGAATTCAAGCAACCAAACCACTAAAGTCAATCATTGTCTTAGCAAGCCATAAAGCCATTCGTTTATTAAAAAATATGTCAAGCTTTCTTAGCCCATGTCACTGATTTAAACAAAAATATGTCAGATTTGAATGATATTTCTATTGTTAATAAATTTCCTGATGTTTTCTTCGAAGAACTTCATGGCCTACCCCCAGAGCGTGAAACCGAATTTTATATTAACCTTGAACCCGGTACAAAATTCATTTCCAAAACCCCATATCGAATGGCTCCTATTGAACTTCAGAAGTTAAAAACCCAACTGCAGGAACTGTTAGACATCGGTTTCATTCGTCCTAGTACGTCTCCTTGGGGTGCTCATATTCTATTCTTAAAAAAGAAAGATGGGAGTATGCGACTTTGCATTGACTATTGGGAGTTGAATCATGTCACCATCAAAAATAGGTACTCGTTGCCCCGCATTGATGATCTGTTTGATCAGTTGCAAGGTGCCAAATTCTTTTCAAAGATCGATCTTCATTCCGGATATCATCAATTAAAAGTTAAAACTGATGACATTCCAAAGACTGCTTTCCGAACTCGGTACGGGCATTACAAATTCCTAGTCATGTCTTTTGAATTGACTAATGCTCTTGGTGACTTCACAGATATGAAGAACCAATTATTCAAGGAATATATGGATCATTTTGTGGTTGTCTTTATTGATGACATCCTCATATACTCCAAAAGCCGTAAAGATAACGAGCAACACTTGAGGTTGATACTCAAAAAGCTTCGTGAAAACAAGCTATATGCCAAGTTGAAGAAATGTGTGTTCTGGCTTGAGGAAGTAGCATTCCTTGGGCACGTGATATCGAATCATAGAATATTAGTTGACCCGGCAAAGATTGAAGCAATACAAAGCTGGGAGCAACCTAAGCTAGTAACTGAAGTACGTAGCTTTCTAGGTTTAGCTGGTTATTATCGGAGATTAGTGGAAGGATTTTCTCGAATCGCCACTCCGTTAACTCAACTGACTCGAAAAGATACAAAATTCGATTGGAACGAGGAATGTGAGAAGAGTTTTCAAGAACTCAAGAGGAGACTCATTTTAGTACCTGTTCTGACAATACTATCAGGTTCGGAGGGATTTGTTATCTACCATGACGCTTCAGGCAGAGGTTTAGGATGTGTTCTCATGCAACATGGGAAAGTCATAGCCTATGCCTCACAACAACTCAAAGAATATGAGAGGAATTATCCTACTAATTATCTAGAGTTAGCAACAGTCATTTTTGCACTAAAGATCTGGATACATTACTTGTATGGGGAGAAGGTGGAGATCTATAAAGATCATAAAAGCCTCAAATATTTCTTCACCCAAAAGGAACTCAACATGCGGTAGCGACGTTGGCTGGAGCTGTTGAAAGATTATGATCATACCATAATAGAAAAACGAACGTGGTAGCTGACGCGTTGAGTAGAAGATCGTATGCGGGTACGAGTGCGATATTGTCAACGCAAAGGCCCATTTTGTATGAATTACAAAGGATGGAGATAGAGTTAAAGACATCAGGGACCAACTTGATGATGTCAAATATACGAGTAGAACCAACTTTAATCGATAAAGTTAAAGTTGCTCAATCTACAAACCTGGAGCTGATGCGTATGAGGAAGAAAATACAAGAAGGTGTTATTCAAGAAGCAAGAATCGATGAAGAAGGAATACTTCTAATCAAATCCAGACTTTATGTTCCTAACAACTCTGATTTAAAGTGTAAATCATGATGAATGCGCAAAACACACCGTTTGCAATCCATCCTGGGAGTACCAAAATGTATCATGATCTTCGACATACATTTTGGTGGAGCAATATGAAGAGAGAGATAGCGTAGTTTATGTCATGGTGTTTATCTTGTCAACAGCGGAGCATCAAGTGCCAAAGGGTCCATTAACATGGATTTTGTTACTGGTCTTCCCAAGGTTTCTCAAGGCATAGATGCAATTTGGGTCATTGCCAATAGATTATCCAAGTCTGCTCATTTCTTACCTATACGAGAAACTTATTCACTTGAACGTCTTGCATGTATATAAATAAATGAGATTATAAGACTACATGGTATTCACTTCACGATTTTGGGATAGTTTACAGAAAGCTATGTGCACGAATTTACGATTCAGTTTGGCATATCATCCTCAGAAGTATGGATAGACGGAGAGAACTATTCAAACTCTTAAAGACCTATTAAGACTCTGTGTCCTAAACTTTAAAGGAAGTTGGGATAAGTACTTGTCATTAGTGGAATTCTCCTACAGCAATAGTTATCAAGCAAGTCTAGGCATGGCTCCATTCGAGGTGTTGTATGGACGAAAGTATCGTTCTCCAGTATGCTGGGACGAGGTGGGTGAAGCAACGTTGTTGGTACTAGAATTGGTATGCATGACAACGGAAAAGATTCAAATGATCTAGGCAACATATACAAACGTAACAAGATCGACAAAAGTGTTATGATGATCTTCATCGAAGGGACGTGAAATTCAATGTTGGAGATTATGTGTTGTTACGTGTTGCTCCATGGAAAGAAGTTATGAGATTTGGAAAGATAGGAAAGGTCAATCCTCGATTCATTTGTCCATTTAAAATCCTCGATCGAGTAGGAACTGTGGCCTATAGACTCGCCCTACTGCCAAGTATGTCTCGTATTCATAACATTTTTCACATATCTATGTTACGTAAATATGTGGAAGACCCGAACCACATTATTGAATTAGAACCAGACGAGATAATGAAAGATTTAACGTATGAAGAGGTACTTGTTAAAATCTTGGATAAGAAAGAACATATTCTACGCTCAAAGATTATACCTCAAGTCAAAGTTTTGTGGAGAAACCACGATATTGAGGAAATAACATGAGAGTTAGAATCTGAAATGAAAACAAGGTATACTCACCTCTTTGAAATAGTACCGTACACCAATTTTGAGGACAAAATTTCATAAGAATGGGAGGTTGTAAGACCCCAACTTTTATTAATAAAGATTTAATTTTCTCTAAATATCATTTTGAATAATAAGGTGTGGATTTGATTTAATGTTATAGTTGTGGGTAATAGTTATAAATTTTGCAAAGTAAGCAAGTTGTCATAAAACATTCATTTGGTCGGGAAATATTCTTTTTGTCTGGGAATATTCGTACAGCGGCACAATCATTGGTGGACCCCACAACAGAATTACTATCAGATTTAGAAAGTAACAGAAATAACGTTTTTATAAAAATAATGACAAGCTTTTACAGTTAAAACTATTGAAATATCCGGTGATAAAAGTACAGTAATACGCGTGGTTGCACAGTAGCACACTGTATTGTACAGTATCTTTGATTATTGATGCTTACATGAGAAGTCACTCAGTTTTATGTAATTATTGCAATAGTAGTTGATGTTAGGTTTGTAATATTCATGAACGCAATCAAATTGCATAAAATAAGCGAAAACGTGTAAAATCAGAGTTTTAAAATTTTACAAATCATATACCCGGATAAAATAAGCGGAAACGTGTGCATAACAAAGCAGTAATGGTCAATTCCTTATAAACATCATATGTAATAAAAACAACATCTTAAGTATTTAATATGTGTCTTGTGTGTGCACAACAAACTCATATTAAATATTCAATATTCTATTGTTTCTATCATGCTAGAAGGCGACGTTCGATATTCCAAATATCTTTGAACGTTACAATTTAATATAAAATATTTGAGTGGTTTGTTATTAATTTATCTCATCTTGTTTAGTGCGCATGCACACACACACACACACACACACACACACACACACAGACACACACACACACACACACACACACACATATATATATATATATATATATAATACGCGTCATATTAATTAACATGCGAAGCTTGTTTGCATAATATATAATATATATAGTACAAACATGGACAGATAGAATACTATATTCTGCCTGGATTGATTATGGACTTTTATTCTAGTTTGGTTCACTAGAGCCACCAAGTGAACCAAAAGGTCAAATCCTAGGGGTGCAAGAATTAATATTTAAATATAACTATTACATTTAAACTCGGACTCCATTACAAATGGGTCTTCACGTGCTCCTTGCTCCTTAATCTCCAATTCTTCAAAATTAATTCTAACAATTCCTATTACATAACTATTTAAAATAAATAGAAATCTTGATCAGCAGTCAAGGGGAAGTACATAGAGGGAGTTAGAATTTACATTAAGAAAAAATTAGAGAAGATGAGGTACGCAAGCCCCATTTAATAAAACACTTACATTCATGCATCCAACTAAAATAAAATTCAATCACATTGGTCAATAGTCCATAATCAATTCCATTTATTACCATACACATCACCATATTCATCAATAAATAACATTCATCTCATGAATAATAAACATTCAATATATATATTGATATCATTTAATGAGTAAATTTAGTTAGCATAAAATCTAATTTTGAATAAAAATAAACTCCTTTATTTTAATCCAAATATAAATCAAAATAAACCCCTTTTATTTTAATTTATCCTATTTTGAATAAAATAAACTATTTTATTTTAATCAAAATCTTTAATCAAAATAAACCCATTTATTTTAATTAATTATGGAAGCCAATTCCAAGTAAAAAAAACTCCTTTATTAAAGGAAACACGGATTCTCTTTCCTATTCACAAATAAACTCCTTTATTTTGATAAATATGACATCTTATTTCATATCTAAATAAACTCCTTTATTTAAGGAAATGCGGATTCTCTTTCCTATTCATAAATAAACTCTTTTATTTTGAATAATATGAAATTTTATTTCATATCTAAATAAACTCATTTATTTATGGAAACATGGAATCCAATTTTAACTCTAATTAGTTATCATGGAATCCAATTCCAACTCTAATTAGTTAGCATGAAATTCAATTTTAAAATTAAAATAATTTTTTATTTTAAGATTAAAATAAACTTTTTATTTTAAGATTAAAATAATTAAGAATAATATATATATATATATATAATAACTGTATATATATATATATCATATATATATATATATAATAACTGTATATATATATCATATATATATATATATATATATATAGTTACAGGTTGTATATATATTATGTATATTATTTATATGTGAATTCCATGAATTTCACGTCCAAGAACATAATACATATATAAAGTAATTAAAATCAACTTCATGGAGCAGGTTAGAATCTAGTATATCAACATGCGTGAATGTGTGGACAGGAAACAGGATTCGTGAATTGGTTTTTCCTTCTTTCTTTTTTTTTTAAAAATAAATTTTATACAACAAAATTATGCTCAATTAAATTGTTCTAAACACATATCAAATTAAAACAATTAATAATTCATATAAAAGTTTGACTCTGATGCCACTGTTAGGTTTGTAATATTCATGAACGCAATCAAATTGCATAAAATAAGCGAAAACGTGTAAAATCAGAGTTTTAAAATTTTACCAACCATATACCCAGATCTTCTTTTATGCACAATTATTAATTAAACGAAAATATGAAGAATAAGAATCATACCTTTGAAGTTTCGAGCTTCCTCAAGTACACGTTCACCTCCAATCTTTTTCGCGTTCAACTTGAATCCACCAGGTTTGGTTATTTTGCTTTATCAATTTAGCCACCCAAGTGTTTAGCCTCTAGAGGTGATCCACCAACGAAGAAGAAATATTCAAGAAGATGGGTGTTTGACAAAAACCCTAGTTTACTATCTCTGATATAAAAGGAGTGTACTCTCCAACAATTGGAATCACGTCTATTGTGAAAAAGTCAACAACCACCTCCACCCATAATAAGACTCCTCTTATTTATAGATGTGGGAAACTCTCCTTAACAATTAAGGAATTGAGTTTTTTTTTTAATTAATTATGATCCCAATCTCATTAGAAATAATTAATTAAAATCTTTTAATTAATTTAACCTCCTAATCTTATTAGGATTATATGAAAGTACTAATATTAAATTAATTTCCAACTCTTTAGAAATTAAATTAATAATAATTATAATAATATTAATAAGACTCCTCTTATTAATTTATATATTTAATATTTCTAAATATTAAATAATAAATATTATGCTATTTAATTTATTCTATCACCATAGATTAAATTAAATACACTTAACATATTATTACGATTATGTAATTAATTTTTTAAATAATTATTCTTCCTTTTATGATGTGACCCTTTAGGTTCTCCATGTTAAACCGGTTGTGAATAAATTAATTAGAACAATTCTAATCTTATGTAAATAAATAAATTAAACTATTATTTTATTTAAATAAATAATATTTATTCTACAATAGGGATAAGTCTTTCTAGCGATTAACGACTTTCCAGATACAGTAAAACCTCTCTATAGGAATACTCTATATAAGAATAACCTCTATTATATTATAAAAAAATTTGGTCCCAACTTAGGTCAGTTTTAAATATGAATAACCTCTAAATTATAATATGTTATATACATTTTAAGTTCCGTATTAAAAAAATATACCTCTATATAGTAATAATTTCATATATAGTCTTTTGAAATTATTATTGTCACTTATATTTATATCAATGTTACATTCATATAAGTGACAATAGTAATTTTAAAAGACTACATTTACCTATAAAAGACTTTGCACTTATGTAGAGTTGAAAACATACACATTGAAACATACACATTCTAGTTTGAAAAAAAAAATTTATGTTTTCTTTCATTTTTTTTTACATTGAATATTCATGTAAATACTATGTGCACAACTTTAAATAAATATTTTTTGAATAATAATTTTTAGAGAGTTCTTACCGTTATTTTTGTTAAAGTGGATACTTTTAGATGTTCGAAAAATATTTTGTACCAATACCTCTATTTAGTTATAACCTCTCAATTAGAATACAATTAACTTGGTTCCAAGACTATTCTTATAAAGAGGTTTTAATGTAATATAGATTTCAACATTAATCATAAAAGAACCTTTGAGTAAATAGTTACCGTACGATTCAATCCTTCCACCATACTATGTCCCAATTAAATATAAGACATGGAATTACTGTCAAGTCTTATTTTATTTAATTATATGTATTTCGACTCTTAAATGCACAACTCCAAATAATACAAATTAGAAAACTCTTTTCTAATTTCATTCTACCTTGGCCAAGGACTACTGGGTTGTCATTTATCGAATCACATAGACATTTCTCTTCTTTTACTAGAAGCGATAGATTCTTTATTGATCATACATTATCTCCATGTATAACTTATTATACCCAAGCCTACCCTTTGATATACCCTAAGGGTCTTAAGGAATAAGTCAAAGTATAACTCACTATACATGAGATATTATGATGATCTTAAGTCGAAGGATCACTTGTACTACTATCAATACAGGAATTCATATTGACAGGTAAGTAAAACACCATTAGGTATTCCTTAGCGAGCCACATTTAGTGAACTTATTCTCTAACAAGCACCTACATACTTGCTTTAGTGTCTCCACACAAATGATCATGAGATCAATCATCCTCATTCAATGAGCAAGCAACGTATGTACCAATCTATCCAGATTCACTAATGCCCGATTTAGTAATCCAATGATTGGGAACTATTTTTGTTTTAAGCTTTCTAAGAATTTAGATCTCATTAGAATTATCATCATCATTATTCTAAAATCATTGCTTAAAACTATGTGTTTATCACATATTATAAAACAGCATCATGTAGATAATTAAAAGCCTTTAATAAATTAATATTTTTTATTAATAAATGAATAAGATTGTTACAAAGTATATGATTTATCATCAAACATGATTGGCTTGTGTGCATACTACTTTTAATCTCCCACTTGCACTAAAGCCAATCGCCATGGTATCTCATACCCTTCTTCTCTAAGTGACGATTATCCTGCTGTTGGATAAGCTTTAGGTAATGGATATATAATGTTGTTCTTGAGAGTCCACTGTCTCTATAGTGATTTCCCATCTTTCAATGATTCCTATAATCAAATGAAAGTTCCACAACACATGTTTAGATCCAAGAATAAACTTAGAAACTATTCCTAGTTCTGTAATGAACTTTTCATCCAAACAATCAACATGTAGCTTCACTTACAGTTATATACTTTGTCCTTATCACTAAACCAGCAACTCTTTGCTGTTTGGAACCTTTCCAATTCACTACACCACTATTCATGGTAACGTTTTACCTTAAAGTGGATTTTCTGTCATCTTGGTATGTGTTGAGTAAAATTTAGTTACACACAACACGCAAGTATACGTGGTCAACAAGTAATAAAGTGATAAGTTGAGTATCGTTCCCACAGAGAATTCTAATTAATAAATTCCAACTACTAATACTATATCAATTCAATTTTATTCAAACAATGATAAATTATGATTTTCTGAATTACTAACACAAAATTAAACACTTAAAGATATTGTCCTAAAATAAGCGAATTAATAAACTAATACTTGAGTGAATAACTTCCGATAAATAAAGATTAAGATTTCAATATTCCCAATTATGAACTATAAATCAATTACCTACTCATCCCAATTATCATGTCTACTGAATTGTTAACAGGAATTCTCAAATGCCAAACGCCCTTTTCTAAGTGATCAATTGACTTCTATTTAATCCAAATTAATCTTGCTATATTCATATGCAAAATAATTGAATTAAATTGTTTCCAATTCCAATTCCCTATATGTTACATGCGGTGAACAGATATTTCCATTCAGTTCACAAACCTAATTTCTTCACTGTGCAAATAATCAAGTCACATGTTATCATGTCCAGTTCTAACCCTAGAATTCCTTTTCCAATTCCTTCTAGAGTAACAAGATAATTATTGGCCAAATAATTAAGCAATATAGAGTCAAAACATGATAAACAATTCACTTCAACACAAATAATTAGAATGAGTGAATAACTAATTTGTAGTCATAAAAGGTTCAATTGAAATCTTAATTAAAGAATTAGTTCATCACGGAAATAAAAACCATTAATCGTTGACAAATCATCCTTAAAGAATTATAAATTAAAAATAAGGAGAAAAAGAATAAACTCTGTAGCCAATCCTTAATCTCCAAGCAATCTTGCGTAGCCCTCAATGGAAGAACTTGTTGAATCCTTCAAAGAATAATCAAAAATCTCCTCTTTATTTCAGCACTTAGTTTCTTTTTATATCTCCCCACAATCCCTCTCCAATTAGGTTTCTCATTAGCCCCCAATAACCAAATTAAGTCCAACCAGAAGTCAACGCTCTAATCCAGTCAATGCCAGCCGAGGCTCAGCGCCCCGGCGCTGTAGATAGTGTAGTTTCCAGGGCCCCGGCGCTGGACTTCTCCAAAATTACCAAATTGCCATTAACTGCTTGAATTTCCCATAATTGCCCCTCCAGCTTCCAAATCTGCAAAACAAGATATAAACACAATAAAAATACTACTAAATAACTTAAGAATGCAATAATTTAAGTCCAAATATATCCAATTCATGGGTATAATACTCATTCATCAGTATGTCTGAAAAACTTTAGTCTGTTAAGCCCTCTAGTTTTAATTTAGACCCACCATAAATTTTAATCACATCCTTAGTACCGGTTAAGTACTTTAAGATGTTTTCACTGACTCATAGTGAACTTCTCCAAAATATGACTGATCATCATCAAGTCTCGTATATTTCATTGCATACATGATAGTTACTCATGCGATCTCTCTTTTTGGAGTCTTTGGGGACTATTAAGAGAGATACACTCCATGGCTCATCAACATGAGAAATCTCTTGGAATTTGTCATGCTAAACGACTTTAGCATCAAATGAATATACGTTTCTTGGGTTAAGTTGAGCATCATTTTAAATCTATATATATAGATTTGTATCCTCAATTATGATACTGTTCACAAATCATTCGTGGAGGAATGTTTAGACAACTTTATCTTTATTGATTGTAACATTAGTATGTCATTTCTTATCAGTAGTATATCATCATATAATACTAGGAATGTCACAGTGCTCCTATGGACCCTTTTGTACACACTAGGTTCATTCTTGTTTTTGATAAAATCAAACTCTTTTGATTATCTTATCAAAACGAATGTTATATTTTTGAGAAGTTTGCTTCAATCCATTTCTCTGAGTGTCTACAACTCTTACTTCATCGTATGTAACTGGATCATCATCTTTTATGATGTGTACCTCATCATCATCATCTATGATGAATCCATACCTCCAAGGTATCTTCTGTACTATTCCAGATATACAATTCGGTTGTGGTACAATAAGTCTATCTACATGTTCCTCTTATTTGACTTATAGTGTTTGGTGGTTCTTGAACTCTTCAAGATGTATTATCATCCCACTAGCTGATAAGTAGGTTTTATACCTGTTTATCCGATATCTGTTACTTGAATTAGTTGCTTAATCTCATGTTTCTTAGTTACTTTTCATGCATTTTGTGTTCGTTTTGTAGATTATATGCTTGGGAGCCGAAATCGCAGGGAATTGGTATGAAATTGCAAAGAAAAGCAATCCGAACATCGTTTGGGCTTTCAAGTTCATTTCATGTTATTGGCTTGGAACTTGGATTATATTTTAGAGATTCTTCTTAGATTTTTGTAACATCTTGAATCATTCCAATCGGAGATCGGATGTAAGAGTTATGACATTTGTACCAACGGACGTCGAACGTCACTATTTTGGGTGGCCATTTGCATATCAGTCACTTCCAGCCCAATTTCTTCATCTGTCCGTTATTTCTCAATTCTTAAAGACTAAAAGTTATAGATCTCATCGATATCTTCGATTTAATAGGTGGTAGGCCTCATAACTCTTTCCGGATCAAAAATTATGGTCGTTTTCCCAAAAGACGTTAGAGCAGAAAAGTTTCCTTCACAAAACTGCCTCCGAGGTTGGCATGCAAGGCACAAACCAGGCTCCTAGCCTGCCGTGGCGGGCCCTTTTCAAGCCTAGACCCCCGTCGGGGCGGGGGTATGCCCAGAAAGTGCAAATTTTGGTCAAAGTTGAGTTCGGAAAGGATTGTTTTGATCCAATTGACTCAAGGACTTCTAAGAGGACTTAAAGACAAGTAAAGAGACTTATAAAAGGGGGATAATCACAAGGATTAGGGGAGATTAGAGATTAGAGAGAGGATTCCATTAGATTAGATTAGAGTAAATTAGATCAAAACACTATTTTTTATGAGTTTTGGAGAATGAAGCAACTTGGAGACCATTGAAGATTCAAAGTAGGAGCGAGGAGAAATCATCAAATCTATAGACAATAGATTTTATCTTCTCATTTTCTTCTATCTTTGTCTTTTATTGTTTATTCAATTGTGAATTCTTAGTTTTAATTCAATAATCATGAACTAATTCTTTGTTTGAGATTACAATGGATATTATTGTGTAGTTTCTTTTAATATGCTTCGCTATCAATTATTATGTTCTATTGTGAGGATTGTCTATTGTGATTTGGACTTAATTGTTTAATTGCCTAGCTAACAATTACTGATAATCTATATGAACTCGAGAGGTGAAGTATTGATTTAGATCTTATCATGATAACATGTGTTTGTGATTTCTGCATAGATGGAATTTATGATTCGTGTTTAGGATAGAGATATGCATTTACGCCATATGTAATCTTATAGAGAACTTGTGATTTAAATCCATTTTAATTGTAATTCACATAGAGATATAGTTGATTAGTTAATTAGAGTGTCTTGCTTAATTCTATCATCTATGGATTTAAGTGAGTATGGGTATTATGCATCGAGAGATGGTTTTATCTGCTTTAGTGTTCTTGACTAACAATTCAGGATAGAGAATAATTGATGAGAAGTGTGTTAACTGAAATGAAGCAATAAGTGAAGTTGTGATCTTAAATCTCCGTAATCTTAATTTAATTAGTGGTAATTAGAATTAGTGTAATTAAATAATTTAATTTATATAATTTGAAATTCATTCGTTTAAATAAGATTGAGTTGGTTACGGGTTAGTACTTGGTTATTTTTATTAAACAATTCCTCGTGGGAACGATACTCTACTTTCACTTTATTACTTGTTGACCACGAATACTTGCGTGTTGTGCGTAACTAGATTTTACCCAACACTAGCCCCTTCAATGATAAACACCTTTATCTTAGAAGGCAGCGTGTTTCGCAACAAACACATTTTTCTAAGTAGGATTATAGAACATATACCCTAAACTTACTTTTGGATGTCCCACAAATCTGTACTTGTCAAATCTTGTCCCAAGCTTATCCTTTGAAACCTTTTTCACAAAAGCTAGACAACCCCTTATCTTAACTTACTTAAATTAGGAATCCTTCCTATCCATAACTTTTATGGAGTCTTGTGGCCGGATTTTGAGGTTACCTATTTCGTAGATATGCAGACATTTCTAGGACATTATCCTAGAAGGATACTTGAATGTTGGTAAAATCATTATGGATCGCACCATGTCCAAAAAGGTAAGATTTTTCTTTTCAGATACATCAATTAATTATTGTGTATCAAGAGGCGTCCATTGTGAGAAAACCATTTGAGATGATCTAAAACTTATTGAACAAGTATTTATTCCTTAATCTAATCAAAGAATCTTAATACTTTTCAAATTAGTTTCACTTCTGAATTCTTTGAACCTTCCAAATAATTCATACTTATATTTTATCAAATACAAACATTCAACTCTTTGAATGATCATCTCCTTTTCTTATACTAATTTGTTCAATTTGAAAAATAATTATTCACGTAAGTCAAGTATACAAAATCTATTAAGTAATATTCCAGTTCTATACAAAATATTATTATTATAAATAGAACAACAATTGTTCTTAAATATAATACCAAAAATTTCATTGTACAACAACAAAATGGAAATAATGTTTCTAACGAGAACTGGAATACAATAACAACTTATTGACTTAATAGATTTTCCCGTAGGCAATGCTAAACAATAAGTTTCTATGGCTAATGTAACAACCTTTACTTCATTTACCAGACATAGGATTACTTATCCTTTGTTTAGCTTTCTACTTCTGCTTGGTCCCTTCATAAATCTATATTTATGATAACCAAAGTCGGTATCCAATAGCCAAGTAGAACCTTGACTTAAAGAAAAATTTATTTTAAATCATGAAAGAAATTGTATTTGTAACCGAAACTTCACTAAACTTCTTTGGTTAGCCTCTGCAAGATGCTTTTCGCAGTTTTTTTCAGTGTCCAGGCTTATTACAGTGGAAGCAAACTCCTTTGATATCCGTATTAGTTTTGTTCTTATTATCATTTGTTTTTGCCTTTCTATTTACCTTCTTTGAATCTCTCTTCTTTTCAGAAGATCCTTTGGCCCCTACTAGTAAGCCATGGTCTTTCTTGGTTGGAAAGTTACTCTCAACATTTTTCAACATGTTAAGCAAATCATCGAGGCTTATATCTAGCTTGTTCATATGAAAAATTAACAACAATTGTGAAAGGAGTCTTGGAGTGACTGCAAGATCAAATCTTGGCTCAACTCTTCATCCATGAAAAAACCTATTATCCTAATTATTCAATCAAATTGATCATGTTTAGGACATATGTCTGCACTGTAGTATCGTTGGTAATTCTAGATCGGAAGAGCTCCTTATATATCTGATATCTATCAGTCCTACTTTCCTTACCATCAACTACTTGATATGAAGGAATATAGTAAGAGCATCCATAGTTTCATGTTGACGCTGAAGCTCGTTACTCATGGATGCGAACATGATGCATTGAGCCAACTGTGCATCATCTTGCCACTTTCTAAAAGTAACAATCTTTTGACGCACCCAAAATAGGTATACATCACCCATCTTGAGTCTCCAAATACATGGTATAAAATTCAAATACAACTTGATTATACAACAGTCGTGTAAAATATGACAAAACATAATCTAAGAGTTTTAATAAGAATATTGTCATCTAGACAATATCCACACTCAATAAAGTCCTCATTACATTTATTGTCACATTATTTTACAGAATAGTGAGGACTAATAAAACAACCATCTGGACCGTCAATCCGTTCCCCGACTCGTCCCAGCTATATTCTCATTTCCTGAAGAGAACAGTGAAAGAAAGGGTGAGCTCAACTAGCCCAGTAAGGAATATTATGACTAAGATAATGCAGAATAATTTATCGTTAGCCTTCAACAGTGTTAAACTGATAAAATATAACAAACATCAAGTTTAACTGCAGCGGAACAAGCAATCCATTAGAAGAGTCAAGTAGAGAATAAAATCTACTATCTTCTATGATTTAAAACGTTTTTCATCACTTTTATCGCTGAGACTCAGCTTAATAAATAAACCACATCATCCCTTCACTACGACCAAGGATATTCATTAGTATCACGACCACAAATTATTCATGCACTACGGGCCAAAGATATTCGTGTATTCATCAATAGTCATGATCATTCCAACAACTATCCATCAATGCACTATGGCCAATGAGTACTTTTACCACATCATTTGTAACATTACGGTCATGATTATATCGAATAATCCCTGGTCATAATCATACCAAGTCCATCTATGCACTACAGGCCACAGATGACTTTCAACATATTATAAACATGAGGATGATGACAATGATATAAGAATTCAATAAAACAAGTTTAAGGATAAATTTTTAAAGATTTATAAGTTAATTTATCCAGAAATCAATAACGTCCAAATTGCCAACATAATACTGTTTTGTAGAGTAAAAATCAAGAATGCTCAGAAGAATATTTCAATGAAAACATACTGGATGAAGCGCAAATATCCAGGATATTCTACTAATTTCATGGAGTATAAATGCCAAAATTTTAACCAACTGAGTATAATAGAATATATGAAACTACAAATGGATTTTTGCCCGCCATGTGGTAATCCACGTAGACAGATCATTTTCACAATTTAATAAAGAATGAATACAAAGGATCATTCACCATGCATGTGGTAGTCCACAAAGACATGTTATTCCAATAAAATAATAAAGAATGGAATAACAGAAGAATTCACCATGCATGCGATAGACCGCACAGACAGGTTATTCCAACAGAATAATAAAGAATTTAATAACAAAAGAATTCACCAGGCATACGATAGACCACACAGACAGGTTATTCCAACAGAATAATAAAGAATGGAATAACAAAAGAATTCACCAGGCATGCGATAGACAGCACAGACAGGTTATTCCAACAGAATAATAAAGAATGGAATAACAACCCTTATGAGTATTGACAGAAAATAACTCTTTTCATGAATACGAAAGAAATAATACCCCTTACCTTAGAACAAACTGGATACTGGAATAGTGAGGTAGCAGTCTTCTCTTCTTCTTTCTCTCTATAATTTCTCTCTATAATAATTGCTCTTGTGAGACTTAGTGAATTGGTGAGAATGAAAGAAGAATGAGCTTTTATTTATAGGAAAATATAGTTTTGATAATTGCACATTTTGAAGCTCAAAATATTACAGTATAATACCTTCCTCTTTTTCTTCATTTTTAATTTAGTCCTGCAAGTATTATCAAACTTGCACCACCTACCCTAATAATAAATAATATGAATTAATAGTTCATTCATTTGACTTAATAGTATAATCATGTGAAAAAACTAATTACAGTATAGTACCTTCATTTATACCTCTATTTTTAATTTTGTCAAGCAAGTATTATCAATCTTGCATCACCTCCCCTAATAGTACATGAATGTGAATCAATAGTACATACATTTAAATAAATAGTTATAAGCATGTGAAATAATAGTAATTAATTGCTCATTTATCCTATTAATTACCTGATTGGTCAGTATAACCTCCAGACATCAATTATTATCGAAATAAATGTCGATTTTCATTTAACACTAATAATCCCAACATAATGGAACTATCAATTTTATCTTTAATCAACACGAATTTATTCATCATTAATATTATAACTCATAATATTTAACAACCAGATCGTTCTCAGGAAATAGGGGACTTTCCGATAAGGATTTCTCTTTTTTGGCGCGCAATTAGGTGACCAAACCTCTCCTTGACAGAACTTCTAGACATTGTCAATATTGCAAATAATAATATGAATAACTTTGTCGTCTCAATTATTGATTTAATAATAATAAATATTATGCAGAGGATACTGTAACAATAATTGGATCAATAATATAAGAGATATGATGTAGCAATTAATGTAGCAATAATTGAGTATAACTGAGTGACATCTCATGTAAGCATCAATAATCAATACCGTGTGCTTCTATGCAACCACGCGTATTACTGTACTTTTACTACCAGGTAGTTCAACAGTTTAACGGTAAAACTTTCGCCGTTATTTTTGTAAGAAGATAATTTTGGCATTTTCTAACTATGACAATAATTTTGTTGTGGGGTCCACCAATAATTGTGCCATCGTACGAATATTCCCTGTTAAAACAAATATTCTCCGACCAATCGAATATTATATAACCACTTGCTTACTTTGAAAAATTTAAAAATAATTTCCACAACTATAACATTATATCAAATCCACACCATAATATTCAAAATTATATTTCGAGAAAAATTAATATTTATTCATAAAGGTTGGGGTCTTACAACCACCCCTTCTTATGAAATTTCGTCCTCAAAATTAGGGTGCGTACCTAGCATGTCGAAGAGGTGAGGATACCTTGATTTCATTTCAGATTCTAACTCCCAGGTCATTTCCTCAACATCGTGGTTTCTCCACAAAACTTTGACTTGAGGTATAACTTTAGAGCGTAGAATATGATCCTTCTTATCTAAGATTTTAATAGGTACCTCTTCATATGTTAAATCTTCCGCTATCTCGTCCAGTTCAAATTCAATAATGTGGTTCGGGTCTTTCACATATTTACGTAACATAGATATGTGTAAAATATTATGAACACGAGACATACTTGGCGGTATAGCGAGTTTATAGTCCACGGTTCCAACTCTATCGAGGATTAAAAATGGGCCAATGAATCGAGGACTGAGCTTCCATCTCTTTCCAAATCTCGTAACTCTTTTCCATGGAGCAACACGTAACAATACATTATCTCTAATATTGAATTCCACATCCTTTCGATGAAGATCAGCATAACTCTTTTGTCGATCTTGTGAGGTTTTTATACGTTGTCGGATCGTTTGAATCTTTTCTGTAGTCATACGTACCAACTCCAGTCCCAACAACGTTACTTAACCCACCTCATCCCAGCATACTGGAGAACGACACTTTCTTCCATACAACACCTCAAATGGAGCCATGCCAATATTTGTTTGATAACTGTTGTTGTAGGAAAACTCAACCAATGGTAAGAACTTATCCCAACTTCCTTTGAAGTCAAGGACACAAAGTCTTAATAAATCTTCAAGAGTTTGAATAGTCCTCTCTGACTGCTCGTCTGCTTGAGGATGATATACTGAACTAAATCGTAAATCCGTGCCCATAGATTTTTGCAAACTAACCTAAAATTGTGAAGTGAATCTTGGGTCTCGATCAGAAACTATGGATACTGGCATACCATGCAATATTATAATCTCTTTTATGTACATACGAGCAAGACGTTCAAGTGTATAAGTTTCTCGTATCGGTAAAAAATGAGCAGACTTGGTCAATCTCTCAACAATGACCCAAATTGCATCTATGCCTTGAGAAACCTTAGGAAGACCAGTAATGAAATCCATGGTAATGTGCCCCCACTTCCATTCTGGAATTTTAAGTGGATGCAATGGACCTTTTGGCATTTGATGCTCCACCTTGACCCGTTGACAAATTAGACACCTTGAGATAAACCCCACTATCTCTCTCTTCATATTGCTCCACCAAAATGTATATCGAAGATCACGATACATTTTGGTACTCCTATGATATATTGCAAACGGTGTGTTGTGCGCCTCCAACATGATTTTATACTTCAAGTCAAAATTATTAGGAACACAAAGTCTGGAATTGACTCGAAGTATTCCTTCTTCATCGATTCTTGCTTCCAGAATAACACCTTCTTGCACTTTCTTCCTCATACGTATCAGCTCCAGGTCTGTAGCTTGAACAGCTTTAACTTTATCAATTAAAGTTGGTTTTACTCATATATTTGTCATCATCACATGGGTTCCTGGAGTCTTTAACTATATATCCATCCTTTGTAAGTCATACAAAATGGGCCTTTGTGTTGATAATATTGCACTAATACCCGCATATGATTTTCTACTCAACGCGTCAGCTACTACGTTCACTTTTCCAAGATGGTATTGAATGGTATGATCGTAATCTTTAAATAGCTCAAGCCATCGTCATTGCCGCATGTTGAGTTCTTTTTGAGTGAAGAAATATTTGAGGCTTTTATGATCCGTATAGATCTCCACCTTCTCTCCATACAGGTAATGCCTCAAAATCTTAAGCGCAAAAACAACAGCTGCCAACTCTAGATCATGAGTAGGATAATTCCTCCCATATTCTTGGAGTTTTCGTGAGGCATAGGCTATGACTTTTCCATGTTACATGAGAACACATCCTAACCCTTTACCTGAAGCATCACTGTAGATGACAAATCCCTTCGAGCCAGCTGGTATTGTCAAAATAGGTGCTGAAATGAGCCTCCTCTTGAGTTCATGAAAACTCTTCTCACATTCCTCACTCCAACCGAATTTTGTATCTTTTCGAGTCAGCTAAGTTACTGGAGTAGCGATTCGAGAAAATCCTTCCACGAACCTCAGATAATAACCAGCTAAGCCGAGAAAGCTACGTACTTCGGTTACTGACTTAGGTTGCTCCCAGCTTTGAATTGCTTCAATCTTTACCGGGTCAACAGATATTCCGTGATTTGATATTTTGTGCCCAAGTAATGCTACTTCCTTAAGCCAGAACTCGCATTTCTTCAACTTGGCATATAACTTGTTTTCATAAAGCTTTTGGGGTATCAGCCTCAAGTGTTGCTCGTGATCTTCACGGCTTTTGGAGTTAATGAGCATGTCATCAATAAAGACGACCACAAAGTGATCCAAATATTCCTTGAATACTCGGTTCATCATATCCATGAAGGCAGCAAGAGGATTAGTCAATCCAAAAGACATGACTAGGAATTTGTAATGCCCGTACCAAGTTTTGAAAGCAGTCTTTGGAATGTCATCAGTTTTAATATTCAACTGATGATATCCGGAACGAAGATCAATCTTTGAAAAGAATTTGGCTCTTTGCAACTGGTCAAACAGGTCATCAATGTGAGGCAACCAGTACCTATTTTTGATGGTGACATGATTCAACTCCCGATAATCAATACAAAGTTGCATACTTCCATCATTCTTCTTCACGAATAGAATAAGAGTACCCCAAGGAGACGTACTAGGATGAATGAAACCGATGTCTAACAATTCTTGTAGTTGGGTTTTTAACTCCTGAAGTTCAATAGGAGCCATTCGATATGGGGCTTTAGAAATGGGTTTTGTGCCAGGTTCAAGGTCGATACCAAACTCGATTTCACGCTCCGGGGGTAGGCCGGGAAGTTCTTCAGGGAATACGTCATGGAATTTATTAACAATAGAAATATCATTCAAATATGACGTATTTTTATTTAAATCTGTGACATGAGCTAAGAAAGCTTGACATCCGTTCTTCAATAAATGAATAGATTTATGGCTTGAGATGATTGTAATTGATTTTAATGGTTTGGTCGCTTAAATTCGTATAATAGATTGATTAGGAATATGAAAGCTAACAACCTTACGAAAACAATCAATTTTAGCATGATGAGTAGTTAATCAATCAATCCCTAGAATCACGTCAAATACAAGTATTTTTAAGGAGATAGGATCGACAGGTAATGTGCAATTACCGATTTGAATCAAACAAGACTTATAAACAGTGTATGTAATGAAGGTTTCTCCTAACGAAGTTTCAACAGATAAGTCAAAGTCTATTTTCTCCGGAGTTAAATTTAAACGTTGAACGCAAGTAGGAGAAATAAAAGAATGGGTAGAACCGGTATCAAATAAGGTATAGACTTCGCTAGAGTTTATGATTAGCACGACAAAGTCTAGCTAGGTGACCTTCTCTTCCATAATTATAACACATTTTGGATTGTTGCGCACAGTTTAGACTGATGTGTCCCTCCTTTCTGCATTTGAAGCATATGATAGGTGGTCGTTCTCCTTCCTTAACAACGGGTGTTGGTGTTGACGTCTTTCCATCATTGTTGAATCTCCTCTTCTTGAAATATCCATTCTTATTGTCTTGGCCATGATTACCACCGAAGTGGTTACCATTTCTGGTATGTTGATTCCCTCCACGTTTGTTGTCACCGCCTCTATGACTGTTACCACTAGTATTATCATTTTGTCGGCTGCTTTCTCTTGGTTGGGTTGACTCATTATCACGCTTTAATAACTGAGCTTTATTCACAACATCTGAATACAAACACAGTTTATGAGAGATAAGGTATTGACGTATCTCGGGTTTCCAACCTCTTTGAAACATTCGCGTCATTCTCTCCTCATTATCAACTAAGTGAGACGCAAACCGGGACAACTCAGTAAACTTAGCTTCGTACTGCGACACGGTCATATTATTCTGCTCCAACTTGATGAACTATACCTCTTTTATGTGACGAATACTTTTGGGAAAGTACTTATCGTTGAATAGTTCTTGGAACTTCTCCCAAGATATCTTCAGTGCGGCAGGTTGAGTAGGCTTTACCGATTCCCACCAGTAATCAGCCTCTCCTCGCAACATAAAGGTGGCAAAGGGAACCTTTTGCTCCTTGGAGCATCCCAAGACATCAAATATCTTGGTAATCTGCTTTATCCACGCTTTCGCCTTAAGTGGTTTTAGCTCTCCAATAAATTCTGGTGGTCCCAGCTCCTTGAACTGTTTAGCGGTGACCTTCCGAGAGTTTCCAGTGTTTCCACCAACATTTTGGACATGATCCGCTCTTATTTGATGTTGCATGAATTTCATAAAACCTCTGAACATTCCATCGTTTATCATTTGGTCAATGTTGTTGTTTGCATGAGGATTGTCGCCTTCCTGATGCACATTATCCTGATTATTGGTCTGTGGAGACTCAACGGTCTCCTGTGCTCCATTGCTATTCTCAACATTCTTGGATGTCATTTTCAAATACTGCCACAAAACAATGGTTAATTGACATGCAACATATTATCCATATACTCTGACTGACCATTTAAATACCAAATAAACTTAGGTAGGTCATACTAGCGATGGAATTCCCCGTCTCTCCCCTCCTAGTTCTAGTCTCACATCTTAGCCAGAGATCATATCTCTAAGCTTTGATACCAACTGTGACGCCTCCAAAATAGGTACACATCACCCATCTTGAGTCGCCAAATACATGGTACAAAATTCAAATACAACTTAATTATACAACAGTCGTATAAAATACGACAAAACATAATCTAAGAGTATTAATAAGAATATTGTCATCTAGATAATATTCAAGCTCAATGGAGTCCTCATTACATTTATTGTCACACTTTTTTATAGAATAGTGAGAACTACTAAAATAACCATCTGGACTGTCAATCCGTTCCCCGACTCGTCCCAGCTATATTCTTATTTCCTGAAGAGAACAGTGAAAGAAAGGGTGAGCTCAACTAGCCCAGTAAGGAATATTATGACTAAGATAATGCAGAATATTTATCGTTAGCCTTCAACAGTGTTAAACTGATAAAATATAACGAATATCAAGTTTAACTGCAGCGGAACAAGCAATCCATTAGAAGAGTCAAGTAGAGAATAAAATCTACTATCTTGTATGATTTAAAAGGTTTTTCATCACTTTTATCGCTGAGACTCAGCTTAATAAATAAACCACATCATCCCTGCACTACGGCCAAGTATATTCATTAGTATCACGACCACAAATTATCCATGCACTACGGGCCAAGGATATTCGTGTATTCATCAATGGTCATAATCATGCCAACAACTGTCCATCAATGCACTACGGCCAATGAGTACTTTTACCACATCATTTGTAACATTACGGTCATGATTATATAGAATAAACTCTGGTCATAATCATACCAAGTCCATCTATTCACTACAGACCACAGATGACTTTCAACATATTATAAACATGAGTATGATGACAATGATATAAGAATTCAATAAAACAAGTTTAAGGATAAATTTTTAAAGATTTATAATTTAATTTATCCAGAAATCAATAACGCCCAAATTGTCAACATGATACTGTTTTGTAGAGTAAAATTCAAGAATACTCAGAAGAATATTTCAATGAAAACATACTGGATGAAGCGCAAATATCCAGGATATTCTACTAATTTCATGGAGTATAAAAGCCAAAACTTTAACCAACTGAGTATAATAGAATATATTAAACTGCAAATGGATTTTTGCCCGCCATGCAGTAATCCACGTAGACAGATCATTTTCACAATTTAATAAGGAATGAATACAAAGGGTCATTCACCATGCATGTGGAAGTCCACAAAGACAGGTTATTCCAATAAAATTATAAAGAATGGAATAACAGAAGAATTCACCATGCATGCGATAGACCGCACAGACAGGTTATTCCAACAGAATAATAAAAAATTTAATAACAAAAGAATTCACCATGCATGCGATAGACCGCACAGACAGGTTATTCCAACAGAATAATAAAGAATGGAATAACAAAAGAATTCACCAGGCATGCGATAGACCGCACAGACAGGTTATTCTAACAGAATAATAAAGAATAGAATAACAACCCTTATGAGTATTGACAGAAAATAACTCTTTTCATGAATACAAAAGAAATAATACCCCTTACCTTAGAACAAACTGGATACTGGAATAGTGAGGTAGCAGACTTCTCTTCTTCTTTCTCTCTATAATTTCTCTCTATAATAATTGCTCTTGTGAGACTTAGTGAATTGGTGAGAATGAAAGAAGAATGAGCTTCTATTTATAGGAAAATATAGTTTCGATAATTGCACATTTTGAAGCTCGAAATATTACAGTATAATACCTTCCTCTTTTTCTTCATTTTTAATTTAGTCCTGCAAGTATTATCAAACTTGCACCACCTACCCTAATAATAAATAATGTGAATTAATAGTTCATTCATTTCACTTAATAGTATAATCATGTGAAAAAACTGATTACAGTATAGTACTATCATCTATACCTCCATTTTTAATTTCGTCAAGCAAGTATTATCAATCTTGCACCACCTCCCCTAATAGTACATGAATGTGAATCAATAGTACATAAATTTAAACAAATAGTTATAAGCATGTGAAATAATAGTAATTAATTGCTCATTTATCCTATTAATTACCCGATTGGTTAATATAACCTCTAGACATCAATTATTATCGAAATAAATGTCGATTTTCATTTAACACTAATAATCCCAACATAATGGAACTATCAATTTTATCTTTAATCAACACGAATTTATTCATCATTAATATTATAACTCATAATATTTAACAACCAGATTGTTCTTAGGAAATAGGGGGATTTCCGATAAGGATTTCTCCTTTTTGGCACGCAATTAGGTGACCAAACCTCTTCTTGACAGAACTTCTAGACATTGTCAATATTGAAAATAATAATATGAATAACTTTGTCGTCTCAATTATTGATTTAATAATAATAAATATTATGCAGATGATACTGTAACAATAATTGGATCAATAATATAAGAGATATGATGCAGCAATTACTGTAGCAATAATTGATTATAACTGAGTGACATCTCACGCAAGCATCAATAATCAATACCGCGTGCTTCTATTCAACCACGCGTATTACTGTACTTTTACTACCGGGTAGTTCAATAGTTTAACGGTAAAACTTTCACCCTTATTTTTATAAGAAGATAATTCTGTCGTTTTCTAACTATAACAATAATTTCGTTGTGGGGTCCACCAATAATTGTGCCGTCGTACGAATATTCTCCGACCAATCGAATATTATATAACAACTTGCTTACTTTGAAAAATTTATAAATAATTCCCACAACTATAACATTATATCAAATCCACACCATAATATTCAACATTATATTTCCAGAAAAATTAATCTTTATTCATAAAAGTTGGGGTCTTACAACCTCCCCTTCTTATAAAATTTCGTCCTCGAAATTAGGGTGTGTACCTGGTATGTCGAAGAGGTGAGGATACCTTGATTTCATTTTAGATTCTAACTCCCAGGTCATTTTCTCAACATCGTGGTTTCTCCACAAAACATTGACTTGAGGTATAACTTTAGAGCGTAGAATATGATCCTTCTTATCCAAGATTTTAATAGGTACCTCTTCATACGTTAAATCTTCCGCTATCTCGTCCGGTTCAAATTCAATAATGTGGTTCGGGTCTTTCACATATTTACGTAACATAGATATGTGTAAAATATTATGAACACGAGACATATTTGGCGGTATAGCGAGTCTATAGGCCACGGTTCCAACTCTATCGAGGATTAAAAATGGGCCAATGAATCGAGGACTGAGCTTCCATCTCTCTCCAAATCTCGTAACTCCTTTCCATGGAGTAACACGTAACAATACATTATCTCCAATATTGAATTCCACATCCTTTCGATGAAGATCAGCATAACTCTTTTGTTGATCTTGTGAGGTTTTTATATGTTGTCGAATCGTTTGAATCTTTTCTGTAGTCATACGTACCAACTCCGGTCCCAACAACGTTACTTAACCCACCTCATCCCGCATACTGGAGAACGACACTTTCTTCCATACAACGCCTCAAATGCAGCCATGCCAATACTTGCTTGATAACGGTTGTTGTAGGAAAAATCCACCAATGGTAAGAACTTATCCCAACTTCCTTTGAAGTCAAGGACACAGAGTCTTAATAAATCTTCAAGAGTTTGAATAGTCCTCTCTGACTACCCATCCGTTTGAGGATGATATGCAGAACTAAATCGTAAATCTGTGCCCATAGATTTTTCTAAACTAACCCAAAATCGTGAAGTGAATCTTGGGTCTCGATCAGAAACTATTGATACTGGCATACCATGCAATCTTACAATCTCTTTTATGTACATACGAGCAAGACGTTCAAGTATATAAGTTTCTCGTATCGGTAATAAATGAGCGCAGACTTGGTCAATCTATCAACAATGACCCCAATCGCATTTATACCTTTAGAAACCTTGGGAAGACCAGTAACGAAATCCATGGTAATGTGCCCCCACTTCCATTCTGGAATTTCAAGGGGATGCAATGGACCTTTTGGCATTTGATGCTCCACCTTGACTCGTTGACAAGTTAGACACCTTGAGATAAACCCCACTATCTATCTCTTCATATTGCTCCACCAAAATGTATATTGAAGATCACGATACATTTTGGTACTCCCAGGATATATTACAAACGGTGTGTTGTGCGCCTCCAACATGATTTTATACTTCAAGTCAAAAATTTTAGGAACACAAAGTCTGGAGTTGACTCGAAGTATTCCTTCTTCATCGATTCTTGCTTCCAGAATAATACCTTCTTGCACTTTCTTCCTCATACACATCAGCTCCAGGTCTATAGATTGAGCAGCTTTAACTTTATCGATTAAAGTTGGTTCTACTCATATATTCTTCATCATCACATGGGTCCCTGGAGTCTTTAACTCTATCTTCATCCTTTGTAAGTCATACAAAATGGGCCTTTGCGTTGATAATATTGGACTAATACCCACATATGATCTTCTACTCAACGCGTCAGCTACTACGTTCACTTTTCCAGGATGGTATTGAATGGTATGATTGTAATCTTTAAATAGCTCAAACCATCGTCGTTGCCACATGTTGAGTTCTTTTTGAGTGAAGAAATATTTGAGGCTTTTATGATCTGTATAGATCTCCAACTTCTCTCCATACAGGTAATGCCTCCAAATCTTAAGCGCAAAAATGACAGCTGCCAACTCTAGATCATGAGTAGGATAATTCCTCTCATATTCTCTTGAGTTGTCGTGAGGCATAGGCTATGACTTTCCCATGTTGCATGAGAACACATCCTAACCCTTTGCCTGAAGCATCACTGTAGATGACAAATCCCTCCGAGCCAGCTGGTACTGCCAAAACAGGTGCTGAAATGAGCCTCCTTTTGAGTTCATGAAAACTCTTCTCACATTCCTCGCTCCAACTGAATTTTTTATCTTTTCGAGTCAGCTAAGTTACTGGAGTAGCGATTCGAGAAAATCCTTCCACGAACCTCCGATAATAACCAGCTAAGCCAAGAAAGCTACATACTTCGGTTACTGACCTAGGTTGCTCCCAGCTTTGAATTGCTTCAATCTTTGTCGGGTCAACAGATATTTCGTGATTTGATATTACGTGTCCAAGGAATGTTTCTTCCTCAAGCCAAAACTCACATTTCTTTAACTTGGCATATAACTTGTTTTCACAAAGCTTTTAGAGTATCAGCCTCAAGTGTTGCTCATGATCTTCACGGCTTTTGGAGTAAATGAGGATGTCATCAATAAAGATGACCACAAAGTGATCCAAATATTCCTTGAATACTCGGTTCATCATATCGATCAAGACAGCATGAGCATTAGTCAATCCAAAAGACATGACTAGGAATTCGTAATGCCCATACCAAGTTCTGAAAATAGTCTTTGGAAATTCATCAGTTTTAATATTCAACTAATGATATCTGGAACGAAGATCAATCTTTGAAAAGAATTTGGCTCCTTGCAACTGGTCAAACAGGTCATCAATGCGAGTCAACCGGTACCTATTTTTTATGGTGACATGATTCAACTCCCGATAATCAATACAAAGTCGTACTTCCATCTTTCTTCTTCACGAATAGAATAAAAGTAACCCAAGGAGACGTACTAGGATGAATGAAACCGGTGTCTAACAATTCATATAGTTGGGTTTTTAACTTCTGAAGTTCAATAAGAGTCATTCGATATGGGACATTGGAAATGGGTTTTGTGCCAGGTTCAAGGTCGATATCAAACTCGATTTCACGCTCCGGCGGTAGGCCAGGAAGTTCTTCGGGGAATACGTTAGGGAATTTATTAACAATAGAAATATCATTCAAATCTGACGTATTTTTATTTAAATCTGTGACATGAGCTAAGAAAGCTTGACATCTGTTTTTAAATAAACGAATAGTTTTATGGCTTGAGATAACCGTGATTGATTTTAATGGTTTGGTCGCTTGAATTCGCATAATAGGTTGATTAGAAATATGAAAGCTAACACCTTTATGAAAACAAACAATTTTAGCATGATGAGTAGTTAATCAATCAATCCCTAGAATCATGTCAAATACAAGTATTTTTAAGGAGATAGGATCGACAGGTAACGTGCGATTACCGATTTGAATCAAACAAGACTTATAAACAGTGGATGTAATGAAGGTTTCTCCCAATGGAGTTTCAACAAATAAGTCAAAGTCTAATTTCTCCGGAGTCAAATTTAAACGTTGAGCGCAAGTAGAAGAAATAAAAGAATGGGTAGAACCGGTATCAAATGAGGTATAGACTTCGCTAGAGTTTATGATTAGATTACCTGTGATCACCTCGTTCGGGTTCCTTGTTTTCTGGGAGGTCACGACAAACGCTCTCCCTTGAACTACTGGTTTTGACTTGTCTGGGACGGCATTTGGTGTCACCGTTCCAACTGGACTTGGCTTCCCAACACGACAAAATCTAGCTAGGTGACCTCTTCCATAATTGTAACATATTTTGGACTGCTGCGCACAGTTTGGACTGATGTGTCCCTCCCCTCCGCATATGAAGCATATGATAGGTGGTCGTTCTCCTTCCTTAACAATGGGTGTTGGTGTTGACGTCCTTCCATCATTGTTGAATCTCCTCTTCTTGAAATATTCATTCTTATTATCTTGGCCACGATTACCACCGAAGTGGTTAACATTTCTGGCATGTTGATTCCCTCCACGTTTGTTGTCACCGCTTCTATGACTGTTACCATTGGTATTATCAATTTGCTGGCTACTTTCTCTTGGTTGGGTTGACTCGTTATCGCGCTCCAATAACTGACCCTTATTCACAACATCTAAATACAAACACAGTTTATGAGAGATAAGGTATTGACGTATCTCGGGTTTCAAACCTCTTAGAAACATTCACGTCATTCTATCCTCATTATCAACTAAGTGAGACGCAAACCGGGACAACTCGGTAAACTTAGCTTCGTACTGCGACACAGTCATATTGTTCTGCTCTAACTTGATGAACTATACCTCTTTCTTGTGACGAATACTTTCGGAAAAGTATTTGTCGTTGAATAGTTCTTGGAACTTCTCCCAAGATATCTTCAGCGCGGCAGGTTGAGTACGCTTTACCGATTCCCACCAGTAATCATCCTCTCCTCGCAACATAAAGGTGGCAAAAGGAACCTTTTGCTCCTCGGAGCATCCCAAGACATCAAATATCTTGGTGATCTGCTTTATTCATGCTTCCACCTTAAGTGGTTTTGGCTCTCCAATAAACTCTAGTGGTCCCAGCTCCTTGAACTGTTTAGCGGTGACCGTCCGAGAGTTTCCAGTGTTTCTACCTATATTTTGGACATGAGCCGCTCTCGCTTGATGTTGCATGAATTTCATAAAGCCTCTGAACATTCCATCGTTCCTCATTTGGTCAGTGTTGTTGTTTGCTTGAGGATTGTCGCCTTCTTGATACACATTATCCTGATTATTGGTCTGTGGAGACTCAACGGTCTCCTGTGCTCTATTGCTATTCTCAACATTCTCGGATGTCATTTTCAAATACTGCCATAAAATAATGGTTAATTGACATGCAACATATTATCCATATACTTTAACCGACCAATTAAATACCAAATAAACTTAGGTAGGTCATACTAGGGAAGGAATTCCCCGTCTCTCCCCTCCTAGTTCTAGTCTCACATCTTAGCCAGAGATCATATCCCTAAGCTTTGATACCAACTGTGACGCCCCCAAATTAGGTATACATCACCCATCTTGAGTCACCAAATACATGGTACAAAATTCAAATACAACTTAATTATACAACAGTCGTGTAAAATATGACAAAACATAATCTAAGAATTTTTAATAAGAATATTGTCATCTAGACAATATCCACACTCAATGGAGTCCTCATTACATTTATTGTCACACTATTTTATAGAATAGTGAGGACTACTAAAACAACCATCTGGACCGTCAATACGTTCCCCGACTCGTCCCAGCTATATTCTCATTTCCTGAAGAGAACAGTGAAAGAAAGGGTGAGCTCAACTAGCCCAGTAAGAAATATTATTACTAAGATAATGCAGAATAATTTATCGTTAGCCTTCAACAGTGTTAAACTGATAAAATATAACAAATATCAAGTTTAACTGCAGCGGAACAAGCAATCCATTAGAAGAGTCAAGTGGAGAATAAAATCTACTATCTTCTATGATTTAAAAGGTTTTTCATCACTTTTATCGTTGAAACTCAGCTTAATAAATAAACAACATCATCCCTGCACTACGGCGAAGGATATTCATTAGTATCACGACCACAAATTATCCATGCATTACGAGCCAAGGATATTCGTGTATTCATCAATGGTCATGATAATGCCAACAACTGTCCATCAATGCATTACGGCCAATGCGGACTTTTACCACATCATTTGTAACGTTATGATCATGATTATACCGAATAATTCCTAGTCATAATCATACTAAGTCCATCTATGTTAGACCTGGCAAAAGAGGCTCAGGCCCATGAGCTGGACCAGCCTGCCCGTCACGGGCCGGGCGTTGGGCTTCAGTTATTTAGCCCATAAAAGTGAGGGCGTTTGTGGCCCGACCTGTTTTTGGCCTGGCCCGGCCTGTGGCTTATAACTTATGTTTTAAAAAACTAAAATATTGTTACTTGTGATTGTGAGGCTTGAACACAAAACTTGTAAGTAAATAAATAAGAGTTCAAACCTATTGCAGTATCTTTTACATTTTATGAGAGTAGCAGTGTGAGAACCTATTGCAGTATCTTTTACATCTATCATCTATGTAACTAGTCCTTCATCCTTGAGCACTAAAAGTTGCTAATGAATTTCTTTTAATTTTCAACGAATATATTCATGTGTTATATTTGGATATCAAGTAAAACTGTCATGCTCTCAGAAATTATACTAGTAATATTTTGAATTAATCTTAAGCTGCTCTTGACTTTCTTTCTGTCTCTTCTTTTGTTTGTGAAAAGCATGTTTGGGATTTGATTATTTTTCTTAATTTAATATTATTTTGGACTATTTAATTTTTTTTATGAGGGACATTTGATAACTTAAAGGGGGGTTATTAATCTTTTATAGAAATGACAAAAAAAATAGTCTATGAGACTATTTAAAGGATTATTAACTTTTCATCATAATACGAAATAATATTAAATTAAGATGAATATATTTTTTGCAAATAAATATTGCCTTAGTTGGCATTTGGTTAGAATCAAATCAATGTAATGAGGCCATATAACAGAAGGGCTCATTTTGGCATGGAAGCCAAGTCTAGTACAAGGGAATTAATTAGCATCATGATAAAAACGGGGATTCAATTTACTGTTCAATCATTCTTCATTTTTTTTCCTTCTTCCTAGTATAATATATTGTAATTTGTATCTTTATTCTTTGTTGTTTGTTTTATTATTTTTAATATTTATTTATTACTATTTTTGGTGTAGCAAAAAGTTGACCAAAAAAAATTAAAGGGAGAAGCCCGCAGGCTGGCCCGGTCCGGCCCAACCCGGGCCACGGGCCTTATATTTCCAGCCCACCAAAACCCGGGACATTTTGGCCCGGCCCGAGTTCGGCCCTGCCCGGCCCGGCCGTTTGTCAGGTCTAATCTATGCACTACAGGCCACAGATGACTTTCAACATATTATAAACATGAGGATGATGACAATGATATGAGAATTCAATAAAACAAGTTCAATGATAAATTTTTAAAGATTTATAATTTAATTTATCCAGAAATCAATAACGTCCAAATTGTCAACATGATACTGTTTTGTGGAGTAAAATTCAAAAATGCTCAGAAGAATATTTTCATAAAAAGATACTGGATGAAGCGCAAATATCCAGGTTATTCTACTAATTTCATTGAGTATAAAAGCCAAAATTTTAACCAACTGAGTATAATAGAATATATGAAACTGCAAATGGATTTTTTGCCCGCCATACAAATGAATATATGGAGTAGTGAAGTAGCAGAGTTCGTTTCTTCTTTCTCTCTATAGCTTCTCTCTCTATAGCTTCTATCTCTATAATTACTCTTGTGAGACTTAGTGAATTGGTTAGAATGAAAGAAGAATGAGCTTCTATTTATAGGAAAATATAGTTGTGATAATTGCACGTTTTGGGGGTCAAAATATTACAGTATAATACCTTCCACTTTTTCTTCATTTATAATTTAGTCCTGCAAGTATTATCAAACTTGTATCACCTCCCCTAATAGTAAATAATGTGAATTGATAGTTCATTCATGTGACTTAATAGTATAATCATGTAAAAAACTAATTACGGTATAGTACCTTCATCTATACCTCCATTTTTAATTTAGTCATGCAAGTATTATCAATCTTGCACCACCTCCCCTAATAGTACATGAATGTGAATAAATAGTTATAAGCATGTGAAATAATAGCAATTAATTGCTCATTTATCCGATTAATTACTCCATTGGTCAATATAACCTTCAGACATCAATTATTATCAAAATAAATATCGATTTTCACTAACACTAATAATCCCAACACAATGGAACTATTAATTTCATATTTAATCAACAAGAACTTATTCATCGTTAATATTATAACTCACAATATTTAACAACCAGGTCGTTCCCAGGAAAGAGGGGGGTTTTCGATAAGGATTTCTCCTTCTTGGCGCGCAATTAGGTGACCAAACATCTCCTTGACAGAACTTCTAGACATTGTCAATATTGTAAATAATAATATGAATAAATTTGTCGTCTCAATTACTGATTTAATAATAATAATAAATATTATGCAGATGATACTGTCACAATAATTGAATCAATAATATGAAAGATATGATGCAGCAATTATTGTAGCAATAATTGAGTATAACTGAGTGATTTCTCACGTAAGCATCAATAATCAATACCTTGTGCTACTATGCTACCATGTGTATTACTGTACTTTTACTACCGGGTAATTAAACAGTTTAACAGTAAAACTTTCGCTGTTATTTTTATAAGAAGATAATTCTGTCATTTTCTAACAATGAAAATACTTTCGTTGTGGGGTCTAGCAATGATTATGCCGTTGTACGAATATTTCCTGTTAAAACGAATATTCTCCGACCAATCGAATATTATATATCCACTTGCTTACTTTGCAAAATTTGTAAATAATACCCACAACTATAATATTATATCAAATCCATACCATAATATTTAAAATTATATTTCGAGAAAAAATAATCTTTATTCATAAAAGTTGGAGTCTTACAAATCTCTTCCTTAGAGGCATTGTCTACAACCATTGCAGGGATAGACGTATTAAGGACATAAGATAGCTTTTCAGCCATGAGAACTATTCTCAAATTCCTTAACCAATCCGAGTAATTCGGTCCGGTTAATTAACATTTAATATGTTTCGCATTGATAGTAATTTAGAAATTGTAAAATTCTGTAAATGAATTTGTTCTTAACAACAATTTAGCATATATTCTTTTATTAATTACCAAAATAAATTAGGTCTTGTTTTAAATTGGTATCTCCCACTATTTTCTTCAAACTATATTACCCTCAATATATATAGTTCGGCAATATCTAATTAAAGATATGCTAGTGAGAATAAGGATCCCATTTTTCAAATGTATATAGTCTTGTGTGTGCACAACAAACTATATATAAATAAATAGGTAAACAACTCTTGTTAATTACATCAACTATGTAACTCTTTGGATTTTGCCTCTTAAATCATAATGGTCAAGTGTGTTCACATCCGAATTAAAATGATTTAAGTTAAGTCAGACCCAGCATTTCCATATAAGTGAAGAGAAAACTATAGCCCTTGTGTGTGCACAACAAAGCAGTAATATTCAATTCCTTATAAACATCATATGTAATAAAAATAACATCTTAAATATTTAATACTTGCCTTGTGTGTGCACAACAAACTCATATTAAATATTCAATACTCTATTATTTCTATCATGCTAGAAGGCGACGTTCGATATTCCAAATATCTTTGAACATTATAACTTAATATAAAATATTTGAGAGGTTTGTTATTAATTTGTCTCATCTTGTTTAGCGCACACACACACACACACACACACACACACACACACACACACACACACACATATATATATATATATATATATATATATATATATATATATATAGTATAAGCATGCACATATAGAATAATATATTCTACCTAGATTGATTATGAACTTTTATTCTAGTTTGGTTCACTAGAACCACCAAGTGAACCAAAAGGTCAAATCCTAGGGGTGCAAGAATTAATATTTAAATATAACTATTACATTTAAACCCGGCTCCATTACAAACGGGTCTTCACGCGCTCCTTGCTCCTTAATCTCCAATTCTTCAAAATTAATTCTAACTATTCCTATTACAAAACTATTTAAAACAAATAGAAACATTGATCAGCAGTCAAGGGGAAGTACATAGAAGGGAGTTAGAATTTACATTAAGAAAAAATTACAGAAGACGAGGTACGCAGACCCCATTTAATAAAACACATACATTCATGATTCCAACTAAAATAAAATCCAATCACATTGGTCAATAATCCATAATCAATCCCATTTATTATCATATACATCATCATATGCATCAATAAATAACATTCATCTTATGAATAATAAAAATTCAATATATATATACTGATATCATTTAATGGGCAAATTTAGTTAGCATAAAATCTAATTTTAAATAAAAATAAACTACTTTATTTTAATCCAAATATAAATCAAAATAAACCTCTTTTATTTTAATTTATCATATTTTGAATAAAATAAACTATTTTATTTTAATCAAAATCTTTAATCAAAATAAATTTATTTATTTTAATTAATTATGGAATCCAATTCCAAGTAAAAAAACTCCTTTATTAATGGAAACACGGATTCTTTCCTATTCACAAATAAACTCCTTTATTTTTAATAATATGAAATCTTATTTCATATCTAAATAAACTCCTTTATTTAAGGAAATACGGATTCTCTTTCCTATTCATAAATAAACTCTTTTATTTTGAATAATATGAAATTTTATTTCATATCTAAATAAACTCCTTTATTTAAGGAAACATGGAATCCAATTTCAACTCTAATTAGTTATCATGGAATACAATTCCAACTCTAATTAGTTAGCATGAAATTCAATTTTAAAATTAAAATAATTTTTTATTTTAAGATTAAAATAAACTTTTATTTTAATTATAAAATAATTAAGAATAATATATATATATATATATATATATATATATATATATATAAAATAACCGTATATATATATAGTTACAGGTTGTATATATATTGTATATTATATCACGTCCAGGAACATAATATATATATATAAAGTAATTAAAATTAACTTCTTGGAGCGGGTTAGAATCTAGTATATCAACATGCGTGAATGTGTGGACACGAAACACGATTCGCGAATTGGTTTTTTCTTTTTTTTGTAAATAAATTTTATACAACAAAATTATGCCCAATTAAATTGTTCTAAACACATATCAAATTAAAACAATTAATAATTTACATAAAGGTTTGGCTCTAATGTCACTGTTAGGTTTATAATATTCATGAACGCGAACAAATTGCGAAAAATAAGCAGAAACGTGTAAAATCAGAGTTTAAAATTTTACAAATCATATACCCGGATCATCTTTTATGCACAATTATTAATTAAATGAAAATATGAAGAACAAGAATCATACCCTTGAAGTTTCAAGTTTCCTCAGGTACACGTTCACCTCCAATCTTTTTTGCGTTCAACTTGAATCCACCGTGTAGCATCCCCGAATCCGGGCCCCGAATCGCCGCGGATCCGGTATACTAATTCTTTCACTAATTGCGGAATATATAAACATAAATTGTTTATACAATACATTACACACTTATCCCCAAGGTCGAGTAACCTTAACTTAGACACCATTCATAAAATATCTATTACACAATAATATTTAACAAAATAAACTATTACAAGATAGCCGCACGTTTTATCCCAAGCTGAACTTGGCCTTAACCTTTTCTTGTATACGAACACGTTCGCCTTATCTGCAATGTTTATCATGATATAGCAAGGGTGGGCATGAAAGTTGCCCAACAAGTTTATATACAATAATATAACGATATATCATGATTGAAGAGTATGAATAATAAGCTGGCTATAATTCATCAAGATAATTGAGAACTATCACGAACAAACATTTGACTGAACAAGTTTTATACATGAACAACATTTCTGAACCAACTGGTAATGAAGGTGATCAGCCTTTCATACCTGACTTGTACATACAAGATGTACAGAGTACAATTTTCATGGCAATCAGCAATGATTAACCATAAGCTTGAATAAACTACTCTTATTAGAGTTAAGTAAAAGAAAACTTGCCTGAACCGTTGATTGCCGCAACGCAATTTATAACGCTTTACCCGAAGACCAAATATTAATAATATATATCTCTAATATTAGAATAATATCATCATAGTATAATACTGTTATATTTATATCCATAGAATACCCTAAACACATAACACATAAGTCTATCAGTCTATAACACATATAAGACTTAGTATCAGGTCAAACTATTTCAGTCTAACTTGAAACCGACACAATTCTATCATCCCGACGGTCTAGTCAGACAAAAATCGAGTTTAAGTTCAATTAAACTCTGACTTAATACTTAACAATATCACAGATAACTTTCTTATCAGTCAAAATATTTTTCCTAGGCTCGTAATAATTTTCGGATAATTATTACCATTTATCAATATTTTTTAATCATTAGTACAGTATTTAAATGAATTAAATACCCCTTAATATCTTAATCATTAATATTTATTTAATATAAAATATTAATGAAAATCCTTACATAATATTATAATATAATTATAATATCACAAAGTATTTTTAATACTTTAAAATCATAATTATATGATTTTCTAACACTTTAATCCATTATCCGATAATTAATATTAATATTAAAATATTAATATTTTCATGACTAAATATCAAAAGTTATATTTTATAACTTAAAATATTTTTATAACACTTAAATCATTTTTATATGATTTATAAAGCATTAATTCTAATTTTTCATAATTTATTTAATATATCTATTAAATAAACTAATTATCATAATATTGATTAATTAATGAAATTCATTCCAAAATATTAAAAGTCATCAAAAATAACTTAAAATATTTTCTTATACCATAATATTATTTTTCATGATTTTGCATGAATTAAAATTATTTTTAAATCATTTATTTAATATTATAATTAAATAAATAAATACCATTTATATTTCAAAAATATTAAATATTTTCGAAATACACTCAAAATAGTTAAAAACTATTTTTCAGACTTTAAAATAATTTTTCATAATTTATTTTGTATTTTTAATAATTAAAAACTATTTTTTTCTAATTTTAAATTATTTTCCAAAAAAATAATAATAATCTGTCGCTTAAGGCCTATAGCGACACTTTCTGTCGCTATAGGTGTTCTTGAGCCTTCATGTCAGTGTTCCGGTTGGGTGGTTTGACCGTGATTTAAATAGTGTTCAAAATGATTTCTGGGTTTGTTAAGACGTTAGCCTTGTAGTATTTATGTAGTACTACAATTATATATCACCATATAAGTCATTAAGCAACAAAATCGCAAGATCCAAGTCTGCAAAGTCGATGTCAGAGGCCTGCAAGGATTTCTAGGTTTCCCAGATTTCCAGACAGGTTCTAGTGGCCATCTTATGGCTCGATTAAATCTAGGTTCCAGTCATTTTATATGTAATATTATGGTTCAAATGTGTAGTCACTATGTCAAGGAACAATTACCTAATTATTATCTGAGTTCAAAACAACAACAGATCAACAAGATTCAAGCCGGTCAAAGTATTGGTCAAGAACTGTTCTTGAACAAATCTGGGTTTTCTAGATTGTTCTTGAACAGTTTGGTCAATGGTACTTTGACCATAATTTCCTACCATTCCAGTTATGATCTAGGTGTTATAATTACTTTAACATGTAGTCTATATACCAGAATACACTAAACAATCAAGAACTTAGCCTAAACAGTAAAACACAGGAAGATCTGAAGCACAGAAAAGCTTGTCAGACGATCTGAGTTTCTGGGTTTGCCCAGAAATCCAGAAAACGTGATTGGTCAACGACCTTTGACCGCTTGTATCTGGAGATCTAGACATGGTATGATCATGATTCCAGTTCCAGATTGAAGCCTTCATGGCATACTAAACATTTATAACTTTAAATACCATATATCATTAACACAGAAGAATCTAAAAGCCCTGACATTGGCTTGTCAGTCAACATTTTCCAACTTTTCCAGATTTTCTAAATTGCTAGATTCTAGCATCTAGGTGTTATGGATCCATGATCCAACAACCCAGATCTCTAATTGACACCTTATAACACATATTTAACCAACAAACAACAACATTAAACATAAAAATCATAAATTTCGAAATTTTAGGGTTTTATACCTTTTGAGCTTTGATTTTCAATTCTGACTTTTTGATTCTGATCTTGGCTTGATAAGACACTGATTATGTGTTACCTTCTCTCTCTATCTCCTTCTAATCTCGAATTTCTAGCGAGAGAATGGGTTTGGAGAAAATGAGAATTTTAAGTGTCATTTTCTCTCTCTTTAATTATTTATTTGATGACATGATGCTTTAATCTTGTAATTTCGGCTGAGATAGATATAAATTGTCAAATGCTAGTTACGTTTAGGCTTAGGGTTGTTCAACCACCCATGATTTTGCAAGATTTGCAAGATACAAAAAAAATAATACAAAAAAGGGCATTTTTGTCCTTTCTTTAAATTTCTAGATTTTGCATTTGATGAAACCCTTAGGGTTTAGGGTTTAGGTTTTAACCCTTATCTTTGTAATTTAATTTCTACATTTCCGAATTTCGGATATAAAATAGAAAATTAACAATTTTAAACTTATAATTAGAATTTTCTAATTATAACAAAGAAAAAATTCTTAATCATAAATTCATTCTTGTTAATTAGGATTAGCATTTCATAATTACCACTACTAATTAAGCAATTAGGGTCAATATTGTATATTAGGTTTCAAAACCACATTTTAGGATTTTAAATAGAAAAAATAAATTTTCTAATTTATAAATTACATCTCGTAATTAGATTAGGGTTTTCTAATTACACAAAAATTGAAATAATTAGGATTAGAGTTTCCTAATTAGCATTGCTAATTTTAGCAATTAAATCCACCATTGAACAACTAGGATTTTTTACAGAACAATTAGGGTTCCAAAAATTGAAAATTAGGGTTTGTTAATTAATTAACCATTACCCTAATTAATAGTATAATTAATACCACATAAGCATTATAATTATCCTTTCTATTCCCAGATTAGGGTTTCACTTTTTCAGAATTTGAAATTAGGGTTTTCAGATCTGGTATTAGGGTTTTCTAATTATCAAATCGGGTTTCCAATAATCAATTAGAATTTCCAGTAATTCTTTAGGGTTTTCTCTAATTAATTTAATATAAATGACGTTTAACATTGCACATACATTGCATTCCCAATCTAGGATTTTCAATATCCGATTTAGGATTTCGGACTCCCGGAACTGAAACTAGGGTTTCCAGAACCGATTTCTAGGGTTTCTTATCAGACATTAGGGTTTTCTAACTGAACGTTGTCGTTCTTAATATATACTTAGGGTTTATCACAGATGTAATTTATCTGATCAACCCATGACCCTTAACCACATTCTGAACACATCATTAACCATAAACACAAAACATATTCACATAAATCCTTAATCCTGAATAATTCACCTATATCCTTCACTGAATTTTGAAACCCTCAAAATTCTTTCCCAATAACATCAAACGCATACACTTATTTCTTGTCTAGGTCTATTATTTGACATTAAATTAATCATTTAAGATTTTATATAAATTGTCCAAATTCTCGGGTTGTCACATTCTCCCCTCCTTATAAGAATTTCGTCCCCGAAATTCACCTTACACCTTACACCGTGCACCTTACATCATTCACACATATACCATTCACACACATTATTACATGCCACCTAATACACCTCTCACCAGAGTAAAAGTTTTGAAATTGTGCTGAGGGGTCATATAGACCATGAACACATTTAGTTTTAACGGTAGTGATCATACCGCAAAACAATACATTACTTGGTTTGTTTACAATCACAAAGAAGGTAAACTACCATTATTAGTACTTTAGGTGATCATCCCATCGTACAGTTACGTCATGCATAACGTATTAATCATTTTTAACGAATATTTACGCTACTAGATTGGATTATTTATCCAAACATTATCGTTCACCTCAGTCTTATCATAGGATTCCGCACCAAAACAATTTGGTTCGGGAAATTTCTTTCAATAAACACTTGGAGTTTTTATAACATTAGTCTAGCTGAATCAAATAGCATAGACCCATATCAATAATTCAATTCAATCGAATTATTTAGGTGTAGCCAAACCCCGTTGGCAAATTAAAATTTTTGAAAACATTTTCGAGAATGACATCATGATGCCGCACTGTATTAACAGTCCGTTGAGGATTCTGTCATTGGTGATTTTATCATACTACATCATACCATAGTAGAATAGTGACTTCAGGTCAAATTCACACTAAGTAATAATGCATTGATGACTCCATCATTTTTATCATCTCTGCACCAGATTACATGGTACATAAGTGATAAATAAAAATAATGTTTGATATTTCAAATCATTTGCGTCTAGCCGAAATAAGTAGCATAGACTGTACTTTAAACCGTTTCAAAAATGGTTACGAGTCTTTATTTTTTTTAAAAGGCACATAGTGCGTATTTAGCTTGATGTCAAAAATTTCAAAGTTTAGCATAGCTAGGAGTTTAGGAAAACCTAAGTCTCCACTAATGATTATTTACTTAACAATCTATCTGTTCCTATAATTCTTAACACTCCATTCACACACAACTATACCCAATTCATAAAACCACACTTATGAGTTCATAACTTGACCACAATTATATGAGCTTACGAACTTACCCTAGTCTGACCTTTGGCGTCCGTTCGCTGAGGGGCTCATAAATATTTCATATAACTATGCGCCAAGAATGTCACATAAGTATGAGTTCTAAGAACTCGTACTTAATCCTATATTCTCTACCTATGACCTATTTATCTATATATAGCAACTAGCGTGACACAACATTTCAACTATTACCAATGCCACCAACTAAGTAGTACAATTCCCAGCCCATACAAGGAATCATACAACTCAGTTGCTAACACAAGTCCTCATTGAAATCCCCACCTAATCTTAGCCCCCTTTTTCATACGAATTTCATTTAATCTGTATCCATAATCCATAACTCATTTATGAGTTTTCATTTTCATAGTACCATTTCATAGTACAACTTTCACACAGCATCTTGCTGTAAATTTTTCAATCATTAGATTGATTCATTTCCCATATCATAACCTTTATCAGATCACGGGGTGATCTTATCGTATATATTACGATTCAATTCCATGCACTATGATCGTTTTGTTTTACGATCTTCTATTCCTGCACTTTCAGTCTTTTAGACTCGATCTATTCACCATTACTGTTCAACTTTATTATCAGAGTTAGGGAACTCTGTGTCTTAACAACTTACCGAGATTCATCTTTGAATCTTACCGACCAACTAACTCTATGTGAGTTAGTCTTATCCTAATCACTGCGGTTATTGGTCTCAGGTGTTCCTACCTAAGCTTCATAACCAACAGCTATGATACCCACTATAGCATCCCCGAATCCGGGCCCCGAATCGCCGCGGATCCGGTATACTAATTCTTTCACTAATTGCGGAAGATATAAACATAAATTGTTTATACAATACATTACACACTTATCCCCAAGGTCGAGTAACCTTAACTTAGACACCATTCATAAAATATCTATTACACAATAATATTTATCAAAATAAACTATTACAAGATAGCCGCACGTTTTATCCCAAGCTGAACTTGGCCTTAAACTTTTCTTGTATACGAACACGTTCGCCTTATCTGCAATGTTTATCATGATATAGCAAGGGTGAGCATGAAAGTTGCCCAGCAAGTTTATATACAACAATATAACGATATATCATTATTGAAGAGTATGAATAATAAGCTGGCTATAATTCATCATGATAATTGAGAACTATCACGAACAAACATTTGACTGAACAAGTTTTATACATGAACAACATTTCTGAACCAACTGGTAATGAAGGTGATCAGCCTTTCATACCTGACTTATACATGCAAGATGTACAGAGTACAATTTTCATGGCAATCAGCAATGATTAACCATAAGCTTGAATAAACTACTCTTATTATATTTAAGTAAAAGAAAACTTGCCTGAACCGTTGATTACCGCAACGCAATTTATAACGCTTTACCCGAAGACCAAATATTAATAATATAGATCTCCAATATTAGAATAATATCATCACAGTATAATACTGTTATATTTATATCCATAGAATACCCTAAACACATAGCACATAAGCCTATCAGTCTATAACACATATAAGACTTAGTATCAGGTCAAACTATTTCAGTCTAACTTGAAACCGACACAATTCTATCATCCCGACGGTCTAGTCGGACAAAAATCGAGTTTAAGTTCAATTAAACTCTGACTTAATACTTAACAATATCACAGATAACTTTCTTATCAGTCAAAACATTTTTCCTAGGCTCGTAATAATTTTCGGATAATTATTACCATTTATCAATATTTTTCAATCATTAGTACAATATTTAAATGAATTAAATACCCCTTAATACCTTAATCATTAATATTTATTTAATATTAAATATTAATGAAAATCCTTACATAATATTATAATATAATTATAATATCACAAAGTATTTTTAATACTTTAAAATCATAATTATATGATTTTCCAACACTTTAATCCATTATTTGATAATTAATATTAATATTAAAATATTAATATTTTCATGACTAAATATCAAAAGTTATATTTTATAACTTAAAATATTTTTATAACACTTAAATCATTTTTATATGATTTATAAAGTATTAACTCTAATTTTCCATAATTTATTTAATATATCTATTAAATAAACTAATTATCATAATATTGATTAATTAATGAAATTCATTGCAAAATATTAAAAGTCATGAAAAATAACTTAAAATATTTTCTTATACCATAATATTATTTTTCATGATTTTGCATGAATTAAAATTATTTTTAAATCATTTATTTAATATTATAATTAAATAAATAAATACCATTTATATTCCAAAAATATTAAATATTTTCGAAATACACTCAAAATAGTTAAAAACTATTTTTCAGACTTTAAAATAATTTTTCATAATTTATTTTGTATTTTTAATAATTAAAAACCATTTTTTTCTAATTTTAAATTATTTTTCGAAAAAATAATAATAATCTGTCGCTAAAGGCCTATAGCGACACTTTCTGTCGCTATAGGTGTTCTTGAGCCTTCATGTCAATGTTCCGGTTGGTGGTTTGACCGTGATTTAAACAGTGTTCAAAATGATTTCTGGGTTTGTTAAGACGTTAGCCTTGTAGTATTTATGTAGTACTACAATTATATATCACCATATAAGTCATTAAGCAACAAAATTGCAAGATCCAAGTCTGCAAAGTCGATGTCAGAGGCCTGCAAGGATTTCTGGGTTTCCTAGATTTCCAGACATGTTCGAGTGGCCATCTTATGGCTCGATTAAATCTAGGTTCCAGTCATTTTATATGTAATATTATGGTTCAAATGTGTAGTCACTATGTCAAGGAACAATTACCTAATTATTATCTGAGTTCAAAACAACAACAGATCAACAAGATTCAAGTCGGTCAAAGTATTGGTCAAGAACTGTTCTTGAACAAATCTGGGTTTTCTAGATTGTTCTTGAACAGTTTGGTCAATGGTACTTTGACCATAATTTCCTACCATTCCAGTTATGATCTAGGTGTTATAATTACTTTAACATGTAGTCTATATACCAGAATACACTAAACAATCAAGAAATTAGCCTAAACAGTAAAACACAGGAAGATCTGAAGCACAGAAAAGCTTGTCAGACGATCTGAGTTTCTGGGTTTGCCCAGAAATCCAGAAAACGTGATCGGTCAACGACCTTTGACCGCTTGTATCTAGAGATCTAGACATGGTATGATCATGATTCTAGTTTCAGATTGAAACCTTCATGGCATACTACACATTTATAACTTTAAATACCACATATCATTAACACAGAAGAATCTAAAAGCCCTGACATTGGCTTGTCAGTCAACATTTTCCAACTTTTCCAGATTTTCTAAATTGCTAGATTCGAGCATCTAGGTGTTATGGATCCATGATCCAACAACCCAGATCTCTAATTGACACCTTATAACACATATTTAACCAACAAACAACAACATTAAACATTAAAATCATAAATTTTGAAATTTTAGGGTTTTATACCTTTTGAGCTTTGATTTTCAATTCTGACTTTTTGATTCTGATCTTGGCTTGATAAGACACTGATTATGTGTTACCTTCTCTCTCTATCTCCTTCTAATCTCGAATTTCTAGTGAGAGAATGGGTTTGGAGAAAATGAGAATTTTAAGTGTCATTTTCTCTCTCTTTAATTATTTATTTGATGACATGATTCTTTGATCTTGTAATTTCGGCTAAGATAGATATAAATTGTCAAATGCTAGCTAGGTTTAGGCTTAGGGTTGTTCAACCACCCATGATTTTTCAAGATTTGCAAGCTACAAAAAAAATAATACAAAAAAGGGCATTTTTGTCCTTTCTTTAAATTTCTAGATTTTGCATTTGATGAAACCCTTAGGGTTTAGGGTTTGGACATTTTAGGGTTTAGGTTTTAACCCTTAACTTTGTAATATAATTTCTACATTTTCGAATTTCGGATATAAAATAGAAAATTAACAATTTTAAACTTATAATTAGAATTTTCTAATTAGAACAAAAAAAATTCTTAATCATAAATTAATTCTTGCTAATTAGGATTAGCATTTCATAATTACCACCGCTAATTAAGCAATTAGGGTCAATATTGTACATTAGGTTTCAAAACCACATTTTAGGGTTTTAAATAGAAAAATAAATTTTCTAATTTATAAATTACATCTCGTGATTAGATTAGGGTTTTCTAATTACACAAAAATTGAAATAATTAGGATTAGGGTTTCCTAATTAGCATTGCTAATTTTAGCAATTAAATCCACCACTGAACAATTAGGATTTTTGACGGAACAATTAGGGTTCCAAAAATTGAAAATTAGGGTTTGTTAATTAATTAACCATTACCCTAATTAATAGTATAATTAATACCACATAAGCATTATAATTATCCTTTCTATTCCCTGATTAGGGTTTCACTTTATCAGAATCTGAAATTAGGGTTTTCAGATCTGGTATTAGGATTTTCTAATTATCAAATCGGGTTTCCAATAATCAATTAGAATTTCCAGTAATTCTTTAAGGTTTTCCCTAATTAATTTAATATTAATGACGTTTAACATTGCACATACATTGCATTCCCAATCTAGGATTTTCAATATCCGATTTAGGATTTTGGACTCCCGGAATTGAAACTAGGGTTTCCAGAACCGATTTCTAGGGTTTCTTATCAGACATTAGGGTTTTCTAACTGAACGTTGTCGTTCTTAATATATACTTAGGGTTTATCACAAATGTAATTTATCTGATCAACCCATGACCCTTAACCACATTCTGAACACATCATTAACCATAAACACAAAACATATTCACATAAATCCTTAATCCTGAATAATTCACCTATATCCTTCACCGAATTTTGAAACCCTCAAAATTCCTTCCCAATAACATCAAACGCATACACTTATTTCTTGTCTAGGTCTATTATTTGACCTTAAATCAATCATTTAAGATTTTATATAAATTGTCTAAATTCTCAGGTTGTCACACACATGGTTTGGTTATTTCCTTTGATCAATGTTAGCCACCCAAGTGTTTGGCATCTAGAGGTGTTCCACCAAGGAAGACAAAATATTCAAGAAGATTTGTGTTTGACAAAAATCCTAATTTTTCTATCTCTCATATAAAAAGAGCGTACTCTCTAATAATTGGAATCACGTCTATCGTGAAAAAGTCAACAACTACCTCCACCCATAATAAGACTCCTCTTATTTATAGATGTGGACAACTCTCCTTAACAATTAAGGATTTGGTTATTTTTTTATTTTAATTAATTAAATTCCTTTAATTAATTTTACTCCCAATCTCATTATGAATAATTAATCAAAATCTTTTAATTCATTTAACCTCCTAATCATATTAGGATTATACGAGAGTACTAATATTAAATTAATTTCCAACTCTTTAGAAATTAAAATAATAATAATTGTAATAATATTAATAAGACTCCTCTTATTAATTTATATATTTAATATTTCCAAAATATTAAATAATAAATATTAAGCTATTTACTTTATTCCATCACCATATATTAAATTAAATACACTTAACATATTATTACGATTATGCCATTAACTTCTTAAATAATTATTCTTCATTTTATGATGTTACCCTTTAGTTTCTCCATATTAAACCGGTTGTGAATAACTCAATTAGAACAATTCTAATCTTATTTAAATAAATAAATTAAACTATTAATTTATTTAAATAAATAATATTTATTCTACAATAGGGATTAGTATCCCTAACGATTAACGACTTTCCAGATAATATAGATTTCAACATTCATCATAAAAGAACCTTTGAGTAAATAGTTACCGTACAATTCAATCCTTCCACCATACAATGTCCCAATTCAATATAAGACATAAAATTAATGTCAAGTCTTATTTTATTTAATTATATGTATCTTGAATCTTAAATGCACAACTCAAAATAATGAAAATTAGAAACTCTTTTCTAATTTCATTCTACCTTGGCCAATGACTACTGGGTTATCATTTATCGAATCACATAGGACATTTCTCTTATTTTACTAGAAGCGGTAGATTCTTTATTGATCATACATTATCTCTATGTACAACTTATTATACCCAAGCTCACCCTTTGATATACCCTAAGGGTCTTAAGGAATAAGTCAAAGTATAACTCACCATACACGAGATACTATGATGATTTCAAGTCCAAGGATCACCTGTACTACTATCACTACAGAAATTCCTATTGACAGGTAAGTAAAACTCCATTAGGTATTTCTTAGCGTGCCACGTTCAATGAACTTATTCTCTAACAAGCACCTACATACTTGTTTTAGTGTCTCCACACAAATGATCATGAGATCAATCATACTCATCCAATGAGCAAGCAATGTATGTACCAATATATCCGGATTCACTAATCTCCGATTTAGTAATCCAACGATTGGGAACTATTTTAGTTTTATGTTTTCTAAGAATTTAGATCTCATTAGAATGATCATCATCATTATTCTAAAAGCATTGCTTAAAACTATGGGTTTATCACATATTATAAAACAACATAATGTAGATAATTAAAAGACTTTAATAAATTAATACTTTTTATTAATAAATGAATAAGATTATTACAAACTATATGTTTTATCATCAAACATGATTGGCTTGTCTCCATACAACTTTCAATTGATGCATAGTATCTCATATTATTGATTCAATTATTGTCATAATATCATTTGCATAATATTTTATATTATTAAATCAATAAATGAGACGACATAATTATTCATATTATTATTTATATTATTGACAATGTCTAGAAAGTTCTGTCGAGGAAAGGGGTTTGATCATTCAATTGCACGCCAATAACGAGAAGTACTTATCGAAAAGCCCCTTCTTTCTTGGGAATGATCTCGTTGTTAATATTGTGAGTTATAGTATTATTGATGAATAATTTTTGAAAGATAAAAAATGTGGTTAGTCAAGTATTTGTGATAAATAAAAGAGGTTTGTCATAAAGTATTTATTATAAATTTGGCTTATAACATGGACCCCCACTTACTCATTTTTCAAAATCGTCGATAGAAAGTTTTCTTAGTTTTTGTTTTATATTGCATAGTGTTTGCATAGTACTGCATAATGTTGCATAGTGTTTGTATAGTACTGCATAATGTTTGCATAGTACTGCATAGTAAAAATCAAAAATTTCAGCCAAATTTTTGGGCCCGTGATTCTGTTACTGTGCAGTCCGTGATTATTTCCTAAATAGTATCTTGCCATTCTCCTATAAATAAGACACTTAGTTTAGAAATAAAAATCACACCAGAATCAGAGAATTCTTCTTCTATACTATTGAGCGTATTTCTTTTGAGTTTAAGCAAACTTTGAGTGTAGAAAATAGTGCAAATTTTCTTCAAGAATATCTTCGTTATACCAGTCAGAAGTACTCTCCTTTTAAGGTAAGAGATATTATTTTGTTCAATATTCGTAATAAATAATATTTTCTTCCATACTCTGTAGTATGTAAGTAATATTATTTCATTTCATATTCCTAATTCTACATTTTATTTGATAAGTATTGCTTCTATACTCCTTGAAATTAATAGAATATCCTTGAATGCGCTTCATCTAGTATCGTTTCATAGAACTATTTTTCTGAATATTCTTGTTAAATTTTAACCTTATCATGTCGGAGTACTATTCATGGGGACTATTCATACATACGACACTATTCATACATACCGTACTATTCATACGGTACTATTCACGAAGTACTATTCATAGGGTACTATTCACTTGGGTACTATTCGCGAGAAAAAATTGATTTCTTTTCTGTCCAAATTATTTTTTTATTCTTGAATTTTACTCCACAAAGTAGTTATCATGTTGACAATTTGGACATTCTTGAACTCTGGATAAATTAAATTATAAATATTTAAAATTTATCATTGATCTCACTTAATTGAATTATTATATCATTGTCATCATCCTCATGCTTAAATTGTGATGAAAGTCATATTTGACCCGTAGTGCATAGATGAACTATTGATTGGTATGATTATGACCAGAAATTATGTATCAGTATAATCACTACAAAAAAATAGGCCTTTAGCAACGATTTTTCGGGCAACGACTTTATAACTCGTTGTTAAAAGTATATGTTTAGCAACGAAATTTGTCATTCGTTGCAGATTGTGTTAGGCTTTCACTTTTTGCAACAAAATTCATAAGTCGTTGCAACATTTCGTTGCTAATTCATTGGCGGGAAAAAATTTCGTTGGAAATTCGTTGCAAAATTTTCGGCCACTTGATTTCCCGTTATCGTGGGCAACGAAAGTTTTTTTGTTGCTAAAAATGGGGCTTTAGCAACGATTTTTCAGGCAACAACTTTATAAGTCGTTGCTAAAAGTGTATGTTTATCAACGAAACTTGCCATTCGTTGCAGATTGTGTCAGGCTTTTAGTTTTTGCAACGAAATTCATAAGTAGTTGCAAAATTTGGAAACAAAATGCATTGCAAAATTTCTAACCACTTGATTTTTCCTCATCGTGGGCAACGAAAGTTTTTTGTTGCTATATTTCGTTGCCATATTTCGTTGCCTAATATAGACCACATTCATTGGCAATAAATTTTATTTTCGTTGCATATTTTATACAACTTTTTTGCAACGACTATTAACATGTTGCCTTAAATTAAGATAATAGCAATAATAATAATAATAATAATAATAATAATAATAACAATAAAAGTAATAATAATAATAGTCATAATAATAATAATAATATTACTAATAATATTAATAACAATAACAGTAATAATAATAGTAGTACTAATAATAATAATAATAATAATAGTACTAATAATAATAGTAATAAAATAACGACAATAATAATAATAATAATAATAATAATAATAATAATAATAATAATAATAATAATAATAATAATAATAATAATAATAATAATAATAATAATAATAATAATAATAATAATAATAATAATAATAATAATAACTTAGAGCATTTACAACAGTTTCTTTATATTTATCCCTACTCTGCAGTGATATTGAGTCATTCTACAAAACAGGGATTCAATTTTTTTCATTATGTACCTAACAGGATCCTTATATTGATTCCTTAAATGATAAAATTTAAAATTTAAAATTTAAAAGTTAAAACAGTAAAAACATCAAATTAATAATAATCTTATAATTTATAAAAGAGAGAGTATAATTTATCAATTACATTCCACTTTAAAATATATTTTATTTTATTGTAAATTGTAAGTAATTTATGGAGTGAGTTTTGAAAGGAATGTAGTTGCAAATATATATAAGATCAATATTAACTTTTTAAAAGTTAATTTGTGATATTTTTAAATTTAAATTTAATATGATTCATTTAAATTTTGAAAATAATAAATTTTATAATGAATAGTACTTTTATAATATTTATAATTATATTGACATAAAATATATAAATTTATATCAATTTTAAATTTGAATACATTTGAAATTAATTTTTAAAATATAAGTCAATATTAAGTTTTTAGTTTGAAAATAAAGTAGTAAAAAAATATCAATATGTGTATGATTGATGAATTGTCTTTTTAAATGAGGGTGTGAAATGTCATTTTGTATATATATAGAATTGTTTTTGACTCCGTCACACTATGGAGTAAAATCTTATATAGGGATTAAAATAGAGAGTCAAATAAGGATAAGTAAGTTGTTGGATAATGATTTATTGATGTATTCTTCAAAATTGGGGATAGAGAGTTGATTAGGGAAACTGTTGTTAATGCTCTTAACATCGAAAAATTGAAATCTAAAAGACCAAGAAATTCTATAATGGTGGAACCATTCATCTTACATCAGACATTATAGGAATTCTATAATTGTGGAACCATTCTGTTTGGATTCAACAATCTTGGAGTTACAAAATATTAAACTCTCTTCTTCATTCCACGAAAATAGTTTTTATTTATTTAATTTATAAATATTAAAGTTATATTTTAATTTTATATAAATTCCTAACGATTATAACGGTTAGTTTAAGAGTGTGATATGATAATAAAATGATAAAGATAAACTTGACAATATATTATATATTTTATATTACTATCAAAGAAAAATAAAAGTATTTTTTTAAAAAAAAATTATTTTTCTTTTAGAAATGATATTTTTTTGTAGAACAATGGAAATTCCCCTCTTTCAAATTTTTATTTTTCTTGACTTGTAAATTTTTTTTTATAAGCAAATACTAATTTCTCTTTATATCTTGAATTAGAGGGTGTTTGTCAATGACTTATAAGTTGGTCAAACTAACTTATAAGTCATTTGTTATTATTTAGTGTTTGACAATAACTTAAATTTTAATTTTTTTTTTACTTATAAGGGGTTAAATGCAAAGTCGACCACTGAACTTTTCTGATATTTGGGTATTGAGCCCCTTTCTTCCGATAAACACAAACTGGTCCCTTTCTATTTAAAAATTTAGACTTTGAACCCCACCCAAGCGCCACATATGCGTTGACCTGCTGACGTGGCACACATGACGCCTACGTGGCAGGTCTGATGTGGTATTTAATATTGTAATTTGACACGTGTCCGCTGCTGATGTGGCGTCTTTTGATTTTTTCCCAAAAATTGCCTCTCCAAATATTTGAACTCACAACCTCACATTTGGAATTTTTGTCATATGACCACTGGAGCAACATGAGTCAATTGTTAATATTTTACAAGGATTAATATTTTTATCAAAATATGATATTTCCCCCATATATTCTTTTCTTCTCCTTCACTACATACCATAACTAATAATAATAATAATAATAACAACAACAACAATAACAACAATAATAATAAATATAATAATAATAATAATAATAATAATAGTAATAATAATAATAATAATAATAATAACTATAACAATAATAATAATATATATTTAGTTTAATGTGGAGATTTAAGATGGGTATATATATATAATATATATATATATATATATATATATATATATATATATATATATATATATATATATATATATATATATGGTAATAGAATTTAAGCTACCACTGAGCCAATATAATTTATTAGTTAACTAAACTACAGCCATAACTTGTAGCGGTAGACAGTGTAGCACATGAGCAAATGAGCAAATGAAGGGCGAATGAGTAATTTCTCATGTCGCTACAGCTTGTAGCGGTAGGGAGAAATCCATTTCAATCAATGTCATCCAATGTTGCGATCAACGATATAGATTATTGTTGTTGAAATAGTACCCGCGACAATTGATTGCCAAGCATGTTAGTTCCGGGCCTCCGACCCAAATAAACCCAACCTCGTCAAACCTGATTATTATATCTATGAATTCCAATGTTTCCTATTTCTAGATAGAAGTAAGATATACTTACAAGTACTCCGTCACTCCGAGAATGATGATTGATTTTATGCGAATTTTTAAAAAAAAATGTCAAATGATAAAATTATTCATATTTAAATTCTCAACTAATTGCATATTTTTCTATACATGACTAGTGATATTATATAAATAATAAAAATATGACATTTAATACTAAGGATATTACGCACAAATTATTGTAAAAAAAGATTATTTAATATAAGTAAATATTTAACTTGAGATTACATAAAATAATAAGAATTTTTATTCTTAGATGGAGGGAGACTTAAATCATGAACATATTTTTATGTCAAAAAATAAAACATAAAAAGAAGAATAGTAATGATATACCCCTAGCTATTCCTAGTTCTTCTTTTACCTTTTTTTTCCAAATATATTATAAAATTAAATTATAATACTATCAGTTCTAAGAGAAAACATAAAATTAAAGATGAAGAAAATTTATTATGTTTTATGAACTAAAACAAAATAAATTTATTTCAAAATGACTTATAAGTTATTCCTAATAAGTTAGTTTGACCCATATTAATGTAATATCAATTTTATCCCTATTTTTTTAAATTTTTTTTAAAAAAATAATTTGTTAAAAAGAAGATTAAGATGTAATGTTACTTTAATTGGCGTTAAAATTTTTATTTTTATTTTTTATAACTGAAGTCTTATATACTCCTTCATTTTCAACGTCGATGATAGAGAATAAATATAAAAAAATATTAATGTTTGTAAACAAGTACAAGAGATCAAAGAAATTAAAAAAAAAAGAGAGATTTCAACGTCAATAAAAGTGATGTTACATCTTACTTCTTTTTTACAAATTTGTTTTATAAAAAATTTAGAAAAAGTTACAATGTCAGTTAGTTTGGCATTGGATCACATTTTTATTTTATTCAAATTTCTTTAAAAAAGTAAAATCGTTTTTAAAAAAATTAAGATAATTTTTTTTTTTAAAATTTGTTTTTATAAAACAAATATGCGACATGAAACTAAAGCCACTCTTAAGTCATAAATTAAAACAAACAGTCAGATATCAAATAATATACTTAAAAAATAAGAATCTCTCTTCCGGACCCTATTATTTTATCCATTGAAGAATGAATTGCATATTGATTTCCAGAACTGCAGTGCATGTATCAAAAGTTAGGAAAAAAGTGGGCGCTTTCTCTCTCTTGGGTTTCTGTTCTCTAATGGAAACTTTAACTTCTCCTGCAACTATCGTCTCTTCCCCTTCTTACCTTCCAATCTTTTCTCCCAAATCTAAATACCCATCTTCTATCGGCAGAAGGATTCTTCGATTCTCCATCTCTCCCAAGAGTAAGCTCTATCAATTTCCTTCCAATTTTTCCCAATTTTTGTTGATTATTTTCTAACAAACCCACCCTTTTCCCCCCCCAGATAACGGCAACGAATCGGAGCTTCGATCGGACTCTAATGATTCGAGTCTCGTCCCAATCCTCAGCAATCGTACTCTTTCCAAGGTAATTAAATTTTTTTTTTAGATTAAAAATTGCGTAACTGATATTTAGGATTTAAGTTTGATATTGGGAATTAGGGTTAAGATCTGGATATTTTTGGGGTATTTTAGGATGTGGCGATGGGATTGGTTCTAAGTGCAGTAAAGATTAGAGGTTGGACTACCGGTTCGGGCATGGAGGGCCCTCCAGTTCAGAGTCAGAATCCAGCACGGAGAAAATCTCCACCTTCCCCTGGTCCCTCTTCACCAAGTCGCCACAGCGTTGTATGCGTGTTGCCTTCACTTGCAACATTTGTGGTCAGCGAACTACGCGTGCAATCAATCCCCATGCCTACACCGATGGTACTGTCTTTGTTCAGGTATTGGGCCTTGATAATTTAATAGAATGCAGCTGAATATGATTGCATGTTAATGCTATAGAAATTGGAAGTTTTATAATGTATAACACATAGTACAATGGCATTGTTCAGCATTCAGTTTGGCATTATTAAAAGAATAAGCTCTGATGGTGCTCGATTATTCCTAAATGAGAATGCAATTTTTAAAATCATGCATGTTGAGAAAAGTTATTATTTCGGAACATTATGTAAATTATACTCAAATTCAAGAAACTTGACCCTTATATCAAGACTGTTATTAGTCTTTAGTTTATTACTTTACATGTGTGTGGTACTAATTTATTTTATTTTTGTGATGTTGTTGTAGTGTTGCGGATGCAATGTATGTGACACCCCATTTGGGGTACTTCATTTCCACCAAATTTGTGCTCACTTATCAAATTATTATATCTAACGACCCATAATCAAAGGATAAAGACATAATTTAAATAACTTAAACAATAATCTCTCCCATTAAAGGGTTACATCATAATCTCAAAACAAATCCCAGGTAATCTAACCTTAAAATTATTACATCAGTTTGCGAAATACATTATAAAATAAAACAAGACTTAAGACTTCAACTATTTAAATAAACTTTAAACAATTCTTCATCACTTAGACATCTTGCCCTTTCCCTTGCTAGTAGATGGATCGTCACCTCTTTCAACTTTAGCTGCATTGTTTAATTGCACGAGTGAGCAAACAATTGCTCACTAACATAAAGAGAGTATAATAACAACATGAGAGTGAACAACGAATACTGAATGATAAAGAACTTGTTCTACGAATCAAAATAGAAAACAAGTTCGAACTTTAATTATCTGAGGGTCTTAAGACCACGAACTATGTCCACAGTGTTTAGGTATTATTACCTTAACTTCAACAGTCGTTGGACTGTACAGACTCTTCTTAACGTACTCAGGGGGATCAGCCCTTTGTACCATGTATTGTGCACAAACATCTAAACGTTACACGTACAAAATCCCCTATGTTAGGGTTGTTCGTCTTAGTTTGAATTTAGAATTTTCGCACTAAAGAAAGTTTAGTTTGGAACTAGCTTATCAGTGTTTCTAGAATTTTAGAACACTTATTCAATTTCCATAAATAAAGATTTAATACAAGAATGTATAACTGGACAAGGCTATTAAAGTCAAAGATCGGATATCAACAATATGTGAATGATATACAAGCAAACTGCTATAACCATAAGTGTTAGAACAATCTCATTTGAATCGATGAATTAGAACAATATATGGTTTGAATAATAATTAGAAAGTAAAACTCGCTCGTTATTACGAATTAGGTTAGAAGAACTTGTACAGACATATTCTAGATAGATTAGGCTTGCTTAATTACTTGAACAACAATAATATATGAATGGAAACTTGCATTCAATATGAAAAGAATGAAGTTCAAAAGCTTGCTCAATGTAAAGAGTTAAGATTTAAGAACTTACTCAATAATATCAATTAAGGTAGAGTTAAAAAACTTGCATAACCATAACAAACTAACTTAATGAAAGTATGGAGTTAGAAGACTTGCCTTGTTTGTAAGCTACACAAATGAAATAATCTCCAATTACCCTACACATATCATCGAAATCGCAACAATAATTAATTGTATGAATATTAGCTTTAGGGTTTAAACCATCATTTAGGTCATAACCCTAACCTAGCACCTAACCATTTAGGTTAACATACTTAACGCTTCTGGAATTACACATTGATCAACATAACTTAGTCGTTCAACTCTATCTTTCGAAAACATCTCATTTGGTTTCATTTTATAACTTATTTAAATAATTATTTCAAATCTTTGTACTTTGCATTTTAACACATTAACATCTGTTATTATAGTTTATAACATGTTTTAACATCATTAACATGCTCACTAAACTAACACAAGTCTGACAAGCCTGACCTGCAAACAAGCAGACCTCACTGTCTCAGTTCAGGGTGTGGCGCAGCTGCGCTACACATAGACTTAGAGCCAGCGTAGTTGCACTGGTGCACAGACAGACGCAGACTCGGCAGTGAACAGTAGCCATTTTTAGCCCAACTAACACGAATTTCACCCACCAAACAGTGAAACTAACATCTACAATTGGTACAAACTATTACAAACATGATTGCTGACATTTACAATCTATTAACACAATTTATCATCAACTAACACTAGTTTAATTTCTCAAAATTCCATATTTTCACATAAAACTCCATTTTTGAACTTCTTTCACAGAAATCATCACCGACATCTCAAAACTTGGCCAAAACACTTAATTCAAATTACGTTATGCTCGTTTCTTAATAGAATAGCATAATCAAGACTCAATTTACAGAATAACATACAAATTGGCCACTAGAATTGGTACTACTCACAAGCTATATGGAAAATATACACTATCATATTTTTCTTCCATTTAAAACTGTAATTTAGCATACGAATTCTTGTTTACATATAAACTCAAACACAACCAACACATAAATCATCACAATTCAATTGTCTAGCAACAATTCAACAAAATCGATTTCACGGAGAATAGAAAATTATGCCGTAACTCATATATGTATATAAATATATATATATATAATACTAAGGTTTGGATAATATACCTCCAATTTGCTTGAAACCCTTGTTATCACCACTGACTTCTCTTTAGAAAACTCAAGAATTCTCTCCCTTCTCTCTTAGCTTCTCTCTGTATTTTCTCTCTAAACCTCTGTTATTCTCCTTAGCCAAAAATACGTGAAATAAGAAAAACTAGACGTTTGCTAACATAAACTGCAACCCACGTTCTTCAGTTTAAAAATAAAAAAGACGTCAGTTGGGAAAAAGTCAAAGGCCACAAGGCCATGTTTGGCTAACCATCTATTTCCCAGCCAAATTATTATTATATTATTATAGTATATAGTTTCCACTTGTCACACTTTATTTAAATAATTTTAGTTTAACTAATTTAAATAACTAATAATAATAATAATAATAATAACCATATTATCATTATACTTATAATTAATAAATAATTATATATATCTAATTTAATTAATAAATTAGAACATCACTTTATGTATTTTATTTGTTTTCATTAAATTAAACAATTCATTTAGTTTAATTATTTTCTTTAAATATTAAACAATTGATTTAATTTAATTATTTTCTTTAAATATTAAACAATTGATTTAATTTAATTACTTCCATAAATTAAGTCCAACAAATAAAATTATCATTACTCGATTCAATTAACATTAATCAATTTAGCTACTAAATTAATTCATGACAATTCATCAAATATTTATTTTTCTCAATAAATAAATTATTTTAAATATTTATTTAATTCATTAAATATTTAAATTAAATTATAAATTTCTCGATCGTTACAATGTATTTCATAAGCTGATGGATAATTTGAACCTGTTCCATGAGATGAAATGCTATGTGAACCCGAGCTTCAATTATAAAGATCCTAAGGGCGATGTGAGCTTCACGTATCTAGATATGGATGATGACAACAATGATATCTTCCCTCTTATATAGAAAGGTGAAATGTCGATTTGCACGTTGTTTATATTCCATTGCTTATACCTGGAGATTTACTTCTAATCTTGTAAATAGATTTGCAAACTGTGTGTTTAATGAATAATGTTAATGTTGGGATGTGTATAATCGTAAGTTATTTTATACTTTATACTTTATACTTTATACTATAGGTACCTTGTTAGTTTCTTTATATGTTATGGTTGGCATGTCGTTATTAGGCTAGAAAATTATTTTTTTAGAAGATTTTACACAAGCTTTACCGATGGGATGTTGAATTAATAACTGAATACAGGGTTATTGCTCTTGTGCTGATCTGTATTTCTTTACTTTTCTACTGCCATTCTGATGAAGAATGTAAATTAGTGCCTTTGGTTATTAATTTATTGCCTATAAAGGTTCCACTAGTTATTGTTTGTCATTTATAGGCCTCTAATTACATTTTGTTTTAAAACGTAGTTCTATTATGGGTTTAAAGTTTGAACTTGAAGTGGTTGATGTATGCTACAAAATAGTACTGGTGGTTTTCTGTTTGGCTGTTTATCTCTTACTATTTATCTTATGGCAAAGGACCAACATTGTGTGTTTGCCTCAAATATGGTGACCGTAATTTCCAGCAATGAACCTTTTTCATGAATTGAGGTTATATATTTGTAATGTGACTAAAACACTGCAACATTCAGTTTATAGGGAAGAAGGCTAATTATGCCTTAAGTCAGGATCTCGGTATAATTGCCTGCATTGGAGAACTTTTACAAGAAAGAGAAGAAGGAAAAATATTTGATGTTTGTTTTCAGCAAATGAAAGCCTTTGCAGGCAAGCTTCCTTGCTTATGTCCATTTCTTCTCATGTTCTTTAATGGTTGATATTAGGACCCTCCACAGTAGGACCTTATTCTGTTAAACATTCTGCATGTAATTCATGGCAACAATGTGTAGATGTTGCGCCCAGTTGGGATAATGTTGTCAATGCATACAAGTCTGTATGGGCAATTGGAACTGGTAAAGTGGCCTCACCACAGCAAGCTCAGGAAGTGCATGCAGTTGTTCGTGAGTGGATCAGTAAGAACGTTTCAGTAGAAGTTGCTTCTAAGACATGTACTATCTATGGAGGTATTGCATATGAAACTATATATATATATATATATATATGTATATATAACTTTACTCTTATGGTTTTAATTACAATATTTTACCACTGGTCGCGTATTTCAATCAGAACTTGCTATTAGTACCTTGAGGCTTGAGTCTCTCATATTAGAATGTACTTTCTCTTCTGTAGGATCTGTAAAATATTTCTTTCAAGAAAAACAAACCAAGGAAGTAGACAAAGGAAAAAAGCATGAATACTTAATTTGTCAATTTGCATAACTAACTTTTACAAAATAGGTTCACATCACAAGTTTTTTATACACTTCATTCAATATTCGACAATGGACTTCCATTTTGGGATATGGAAAGTTATTATTTATCTTGAGAAAACTTATCAATATGAAAAGTGTATGCAGATCCTACATATTCATCATATGAGGCCTTAAGATTTGTATCTGGGGTTACAACCACATTTACTCCTGGGGTACGTTAATATCATTATTAGTTTTATATCATGTTATTTATAAAGTTATATTATTTCCTAAATGATGTGCCACAATAAAGATCTTTACAGGATTGTATAGTGTGATATCCTTAATTTCTGCTTTCTAAAACATTGTAGGCGGGGTTGAAGATAATACAATCATATATGGAAGGCTATCGTCAGGACAAGGGGGCTTTCCTTTGAAAAAGACACCAGGACAAGAGGTGGCTGGTATGTAGACCACCTTAATCATGTATCAATATGAATTTGAACAGTAGTCACGACCTGTTAAAAAAGGTAAAAACAAAAGGCTACAGATGAAAAAGAGAAAACATTAAGAAGAAAATTATCAAAAAAAATTTGGTCCAAACGTATCAAAAAAGATTATAAAAGAGAACATATTGATAACAGAAGTTGTTATTATTTGATTAAGGTCAAAGTTATAGACCAGTCAACTTTAGTGATGTTAACTTTTGCTACTTGCTAGTAGCTTTAGCTTTTTGGAGACAACATAACTGTTTTGCCTTCAAGACTTCAGCAAAAGAGTTATATACCTTAATGTCACAATTTTGCTATTTGCAAATACTTTACATATTTGTCATCATGCATTTCTGTGAATTTAAGCACATGCTAATAAAATATTCATAAATGAGATTGATTTATAAAGATATCAAATCGAATAGAATAATTTACAGATTTATAATGATGCTTTGTCAGTGTGACATAATCATAACTTATAAAGCTATAATAACTATGAAAATGACTATGAAAATGATATAATCATAGCCTCTTATTTATCTGATTGTGACCAAGATCTTACATGTTCAGCTATAATATTTTTCACTTTTAGTTTTCTGTTAATATATAAAGATGCAATCTTTATGTATTTTTAGTACAATGATTATTGTAATAATCCGATATTTTTTAAATAAATAAATCACAAATTTTGCATATAATTTTTTTTTATTTATTTTAAGGATGAGGATTTGTACAAGATAAAGCTTATGTAATTATTGTAATAAATAAAAATATATTTATTACATGAATGTTTGCAAATAATTTTATTGATCATTATAAATTATATTCTTATAATAATTAATTTTACAGTAGAAATGTTTTTATTAATTATTTTTCATGAAAATATAATTATATATTATTTAAATAATATATGAAATGATTATTAGAATTCGTATAATAATTAATCTATTTTAATAAATGAATTTATGCTAGTTTAATTAAGTTAATTATTTTAACTTAATTAACAAGGTTAAATATGAATAATAAATCAGATATGGAATCCAAATCCTAGTTTTGAATTTTTATCGAGGAATTAGAATAATAATATAATATTAATTATATTTTAATTTTTCAGTGCTATAAATAAGTGTTGTATGTACGAATTGGTCAATAATGGTGCGGTATTTGAAAAATCCTAGTTTAAATCGAAAACCATAATTCAAACCCTAAGTAGGAAACTAAGACAGATTGTTAATCAGGTTGATGTGATCAAGGAGACATGTTAGTGATTATGAATCTAATTAGGGAAAAACCCTAACGATTATCAAGAAACCCTAAATGCTAAATTAGAAACCCTAATTTGATTTCTGAGAAACCCTAAACCCTAATTAGAAATTAGCAAGCCCTAATGGTAATTAGCAAGCCTTAAAATTAAAGTTATGGGAAATATATGAGATTACCAAACTACCCTTAAAATTCAATTGGAAAAGACCAAAATACCTTTTAGTGTATAAAATGACCAAATTACCCCTTTACTTAACTTGTAAACAAAAAGATTTTTTAGAATGTCATGACTCATCACTTGTGCTTATCCCATGTGCTAAAATATCATCCAAGATTAGATTTCAAGTGCCACCTAGCATTACATACATCCTTTGTATCTAACTTAGAGAATTAAAGAAAGAAAAAGTCTAAAGAAGTTGCTCGTTCTTATCAAACACTTAACCTAGCCATCCTCTCTCTCTAAGCCATGAAATCTAAGTATTCAGTTCCTAAAAAACTCTCTAGAACGCCAAGATCAGTTATATAGAGCAAGATCAAAGCATTTTCAAGAAAGAGGTAAAACCCTAAACTTATCCTAGATCTTGTATGCTCAATCAAATTTTGTGTTTATGTGTTTATTTAAGTGTTAGAAGATGTTATATGATGATCTATGATGTTACATCATAGATCTATAGCATCAAAGTGTTCAAAAAATCAACTTTTCAAAACTGTCCAAGAACCCTAAAATTATGGCCTGACAACCGAATGTCAGGGGCCACATATCTGAGCCTATTAATGATTTTGTATGTTTTATATTTTGGACTTGTAGTATGCTATATGGACTTTGCTCTGGACTTGAAAGAAGACTTAGATCATGTTTAGAATAAAAGATATTCATGGTCAAACTCGGTTGACCGAGCATGACCAAGAGTTTTTGGGCAACCCAGAAACTCAAAGTCAGTGTCTGACAACCTTTTTCAAGGCTCTTATCTGTCAGGTGTTAAATGTTTTGTTGATGTTGTTGTATCTAGTATGTAGCCTGTTAGTTGTACTCCAGATCCATGCTTTTAAATCACTTAAACAATCAACAGATTGTAAGTAGTGAAGGGTCAAAGAAGCCTACTCGGCATTGACTGTCAAATTCTGGGTAACCCAGAATTGAATTTTTAGCGTCTGACACGATATTTAAGGGTCCAGATCTTACATTTGGTTGATGCGTTTCTTGTGTTAATTTATATTATATTCTTGTATATGTTCTACATGTTAATGCTCCTATATAACTAAGTTAACCAACAGAATGAAAATTAGGTAAGGTCAGACTAGCCAACTCGATCACGGATGCAGTTTTCTGGAAAACCCAGAAAACTCAAGAACATGTTATTTCTGACAATGTTTGACCAGATGCTAGCTGATGATTTTGATGTTGTTTATATGTTATGATGATTGATAATTATACCTTGTCATGTAAACTACAACCCAAAACCATTAGATCACATTAACAGTAACCAGAACGTATAGAAATTAAAGCCTCGAAATGGACCTAGAAACTGACTAGGTTTCTGGAAAACCCAGAAAGTTCTGACAAAGACTTTACAAGGCTAGATCTTCATTCTATGTGTTTATATGACTGATATGATGCTTGATTCGTGTAGTATTACATAAAAGTTACAAGATCAATACTTAAGATTGTCCAGAAACAACTTGACCAGCAAGTTATAGACAGTCAAACGTGACACCATGAACACTGACTGTCAGTGTTCTTGGCCCTCAAGATTACAAACAGCGACAGAAAGCGTCGCTAAAGGCTACACCAACGGATTTAATTAATTTAATTTTCTAATTTTCAAAAAATGAATTAAAAATAGAAATAAATTCCTAAAAATTAAAAAATAAATTTTAAAAATTATTTTAAATTATGAAAAATAACTTTTAATTATTTGGGATATTTTTCATTAATATTTATAATTATTTGAATATTAATGATATTTAATTTATTTAATTATTGTTTTAAATAAATTGGAGAAAAATGATTTTAATATTATAAAAATCATTTTAAATAAGAATAAAGTGTTTAAAAATATCTTTGAGTTATAAATGTAAATTTTAATATTTTGTGATGAATTTCATTAATTAATTAATATTAATGGTAATTAAAGTTATTTAATAAATGTATTAACTAAATTATGAAAAATAGAATTAATGATTATAAAAATATTTTAAGTTATAAAATATAACTTTTGATATTTTGTCATGAAAAATATTAATTATTTAATATTATGGATATTAGATTTATTTAAAAATTATATTAAATAAATTAGTTTAAAAATTATTTTAATATTAGAAAAATTATTTTAAATGAAAATAAATAGTTTAAAAATATTTGAAGTTATAAAATATAACTTTTAATACTAAAAGGTAAATTCCATTAATTAATTACTATTAATGATATTAGAATTATTTAATAATCATATTAAATAAATTAGTTTAAAAATGATTTTAATCATTTAAAATGAAAATAAAGTGTTTAAAGATATTTTAAGTTATAAAAACAACTTTTAATATTTAAATGATACTTTCATTAATAATTTAATATTAATGATATTAATTTAATATTAGATGATATTAGATTTATTTAATAATTATATTAAATAAATAGCTTAAAAATTGTTTTACTTATTTAAAAAAATCATTTAAAAAGGAAATAAATGAATTAAAAATATTTTAAGTTATGATTAAGGACTTTTAATATTTTGATAAGTAATACACTAATACTTTAATATTAATGATAATTATTAAAAAATGATTTTAAATGTTTTAAAACTCATTTAAGTGTAATATTAATACTTTCAAAGTATTTTGAGTTATTATAACTAACTTTAATATTTTGGCAATGGTTTTATTAATAATTTAATATTAATTAAATATTAAGGATAATATAATTGTTTAATATTTAAATCATTTAATAATGATTCCGATGTTTGAATATTCATGACAAATTATAATAAATGTTTTAAAATTATATTAAGTCATTTAAAAATAATATAACTAATACTAAGTTACGGGACAAAGTCTTAGACTCGATAATTACCCGATAAAGCCGTCGGTACACCGACATGTTTCAGAAATTGATCTAGACTTAGATAATTTGATTAGATATGTGTTTATATGTGATTCAATGGTTGTAGAACATATATGACAATGTGATTAGGTTATGTGCTGACTGCAATAAGGAGTGCTATGTGTTATAGTATGTTATTCTAATCGATCAAATGATCTTATTACTGATAGGTGTTATATAAAGATAGAACTAAGTTACGAACTGTAAGCAACGCATCAGGCAAGTATCTTACCTTTGCATTTCCTTTATGCAATGGACATGAGTAAGAAGTTTCCGAATTATATTATTATGCTATATTATTAACCCTATTGTGATATATTCTATATCCGATCATTGTTTATCAAAATGTTAGTATATAGTAATTCATATATATATTCTGTTCGTTAATTTCGAAATATGGTTATACAAGTGTCCCCACTTGGATAATCATTGTATTTAAACACACACACACACACACACACACACACACACACATACACACACACACACACACACACACATATATATATATATATATATATATATATATATATATATATATATATATATATATATAAAAGCCATGTAAGTTACTTGATCAGCTAGACACAAATTTCGAAATGTCGTTGAATATGATAAAACCTTTTTGTATCCAATCAAATTGTTTTGGTTCAGATTCCAGACTAGGTATGAACATCCCGATCACGAGAAAATTTTAATGCGCCAAGGCAGACAAATGATGAACGATAATATCGTTCTAGCAATGTAGTATTGATCAATACATGGCACATTGGGTAGATCACCCTCGTGCATGTAAGTTATAACGGTTTGCAGATGAAGTTCTGCTAAACCTTAGCGAAAACTAAAAACAATGTTCATAATCTGTCGACTAATACCTATAAAATTTGATATATACTTTTTATGTTATTATTATCGGTTCAGTTTACTTCACAACTATAAATTCGTTGTAGAAGTGATGTACAAAGAAAATATTTATTTCTTTCAGCTAATTATATTTCTAATTGTTATTACTTGCTGGGCACTCAAATGTTCATCCTTGCTTAATTTAAATATTTTTAGCTAAGCGTGATCAACCTGAAGGGTTCAGACAAGAATAAGTGAAAAAGGAAAGTAAACTGAATTTGTGTAATGGTATCTTTTGTAATAGTTAAACAGTATTAAGGCAATGAGATATATTATCTGTAAGACCCCAAATTATTAATAAATGAAATTTAATTCCTCTATTTATTATTTTGAAATAGTAAGGGTTGATTTGATTAATGTGGTTAGTTGTGGGTAAAATGCGCAAATATTTTAAATATGCAAGTGGTTATAAAATACTCATTATTGTCGGAGAATATTCGTTTGGTCGTGAAATATTCTTGCTGTCGGGGAATATTCGTACGACGGCGCAGCCTTTTGTGGGCCCCATAACGGAAAGCGATTAGATGAAGAAAACGACAAGTATAAGTTGTTTATAAATAACGGCGTAGTTGTTACCATTAACACTGTTGGAATACCCGGTGGTTAAAACATAGTAATACGCGTTGTTGCACAGTAGCACACGGTATTGTACCAATTATTCATTCTTACGTAAGAAGGCACTACTCAATAATTGTTACAGTAGTTAATGTTCAGTACGTAGTTTCAAAAATTTGATATATAATTTTTATGTTATTATTATCGGTTCAGTTTACTTCACAACTATAAATTCGTTGTAGAAGTGATGTACAAAGAAAACATTTATTTCTTTCAGCTAATTATATTTCTAATTGTTATTACTTGCTGGGCACTCAAATGTTCATCCTTGCTTAATTTAAATGTTTTCAGCTAAGCGTGATCAACCTGAAGGGTTCAGACAAGAATAAGTGAAAAAGGAAAGTAAACTGAATTTGTGTAATGGTATCTTTTGTAATAGTTAAACAGTATTAAGGCAATGAGATATATTATCTGTAAGACCCCAAATTATTAATAAATGAAATTTAATTCCTCTATTTATTATTTTGAAATAGTAAGGGTTGATTTGATTAATGTGGTTAGTTGTGGGTAAAATGCGCAAATATTTTAAATATGCAAGTGGTTATAAAATACTCATTGTTGTCGGAGAATATTCGTTTGGTCGTGAAATATTCTTGCTGTCGGGGAATATTCGTACGACGGCGCAGCCTTTTGTGGGCCCCATAACGGAAAGCGATTAGATGAAGAAAACGACAAGTATAAGTTGTTTATAAATAACGGCGTAGTTGTTACCATTAACACTGTTGGAATACCCGGTGGTTAAAACATAGTAATACGCGTTGTTGCACAGTAGCACACGGTATTGTACCAATTATTCATTCTTACGTAAGAAGGCACTACTCAATAATTGTTACAGTAGTTAATGTTCAGTATTTTATTTTATTGATTCAATAATTGTTGCGTTGATATTTTATATTACTGTTGTTTCAATAATTGTCACTACACAATATTTTTCATTATCGAAGCAATAATTCATATTATCTGGATAATATTATTAGAAAATATTATTGGTAATGTCTAAAAAGTTATGTCTAAGCCCCCTCTTTCTTGGGAACGACCTAGTTGCCAGTACTGCGATTCTGTAATATTATTTGTGAATAATTAATTATTGATTTATATGATGAGAAAAATATTGATTTTATGTGGATATAGATGAAGAAATTTTTAAAGTGACAATTGTTAAAAATTGATATTTTATCTTTTCTGATAAAATAATATTTTATTATATTATTATAATATAATAATGATGATATTTTTACAATAAATATGGGATATATGAGTATATGAGGAGGAAGAGTATTTTTGTTGCATTAAATGATTAACACATGTTTTGTGTGTCGGTGGACTCTATTTCTTGACTAAAATTTGATTATAGAATGTAAAATCGTCCGTTTATGGATTTCGGTCAATTTTTATTTGGAATTTGGAAAAATTTTCTTCTGCAAAGTTGTAGAGAATGAAATTTCCTACGTAAAGGACATGTGGTTCAAATTTTTCTGATAAAAGGGCTATTTTTTATGAATTATTGAAGTTCCGTAGTTCCGAAATAATTGGTTTTTAAAAGTTTTAATTATTTTTAATTACAAAAAACATTTTTTTTGGTTTTTGTCATTATTTTGTGGCTGAATTCAGATGGTCAAGGTGGGCTAAGGAAATTAAAAATAAAATATTATTATTTTATTAAATTTTTTGATTTGGTGTTCTAAACAATTTCCTATAAATAGGGTGCTTAGGTTAGAATTGAAAATCACGCCAGAAACTGAAATCTTCCCTCTCTTTCTTTCTCTATAATATCGAGTGTATTTTTGTGAGTATTTTAGTACTTTGAGTATTGCTATACGGTGCAAGTTCTTTCAGCACTATATCCAGTATTCCAGTTAGAAGTATTATCCTTTTGAGGTAAGAGATGATATTTTATTCGTAAGTGATATTATTTCTTCAATATCATTATGCCGAAATATTGGTTGGAACTTTTTATCAAATTTAGAACTTTTTCATGTCGGGGTTATATTCATGAGTTATTATTCACGAGTTACTATTCATGAATTACTATTCATGAGTTACTATTCACGAATACTATTCACAAAACATGATGATTTGCTTGTGGAATTTCTATCTTTTGGTGTCGGAGATATTATTCACGTATACAACACTATTCACGTATACGGAACTATTCACGAATACGACACTATTCACAGAAAAATTAAATTTTCGTTTTTCGTCCAAAATATCTATTATGGATACTAGCTTTGATTGTATCCATGTTTTGATCATTCTTGAATTTTACTCCACTATGATTATTTATGAGGTATTTTTGGACATGGAATAGCTGAAATAAGAATCCGTAATACTTATTCTTTTGTTTCACTGGATTCGTTTTCTTCAAAATATTTTTTCATCATCCTCCATCCTAAATGATGATATAACTGAATATCTTTGGCCTGTAGTGCAAAGATGAATGATTTTATGATGAATATCTTTGGCCCGTAGTGCAAAGATGAACAGGTGTTGAGATGAACATGGCCGACTGATTAATATCTTTGGCCTGTATTGCAAAGATGACTATTTGATTCAAGATGTATATTGATTGATGTTACAGGGATAAAATATCGATGATGAACTTTTAAATTCATATATGATAGTAGATTTTATTCTCTACTTAACTCTTCTAATGAATTATTGTTTCCACTGCAGTTGTTGATCTAAAACTTGTTGTCTATTGTATTCTATCAGATTTTTCCCTGTTGAAGACTAGAGATAATTTGTTTTATGTTATCTTAGTCATAATGTTCGTTACTGGGCTAGTTGAGCTCACCCTTTTCCTTGTTGTTCCATTTTTCTTCCTAGGAGGCAAGAATGTAGCGAGTACTAGTCGGGATGTGGAATGATGGTTCTAGAAGTGGTTCTAGTAGTCCTCACTATTATGTAAAATAGTGTATTAATAATTTTAATGAGGACTTATTTGAGTGTGGATATTGTCTTGCTGACAATATTTGTATTTAAACTCACAGTTTTTTGTTGTATTAATAAAGTTGTAGTTGTTTCTGTACCATGCATTTTGACGACTCAGAATGGGTGTTGTATACCTATTTTGGGGGCGTCACAGTTGGTATCAGAGCTTAGGGATATGATCTCTGACGGAGATCGGGGAATATAACTAGGTGGGGAGAGACGAGTAAATCATTCGCTAGTGTGTCCTACCTTAAGCTTATTTGTTGGTTGATCAGAGTATAGGGTTATTATGTTGCATGTCAATTTCTTTAATTAACTCTTGTTTTGTGGCAGTATTTGAGAATGGCAGCTGAAAATATTAACAATGGAGTGAATGAGACCGTGGAGAAAGCTCTAATCGCCAACCAAGATAATGTGATGTCAGGCGAAGAAAGAATTAGAGATATCCATGTGGTGATTGAAGAATTAATAGTTGCACCCGAGTAGTCACAGAGGTAGCATCTGAGAGTGAGGAAGAAGAGGAAGAAGAGGAACCTGAGGAGAATTTATTAGAAGAATTTTATGATCGAAATTTAGAATTACAAAATCGTATTCATGAGTTAGAAGAGCAGGCTGAAGAACGGCAGGCGGTCGTGGAGCAAAGAGATGCAACAATTCTAAATTGTGTTACCCGGTGTGTGATACTTGAACAGAAGAACTTTTTGGAAGAGTATAAGATATTAGAGCTGGAATCTGAGAATGCTATGATCAAAGTTCTGATGAAAGAAGAAGCAACCAAACAAATGAGAATGGAGGATGCATGGGTAAAAGCTACACGACACGTTGATATTGTAGAAAAAGACGTCCGATCCAATAAGGCCAAAATAGATGAAATGGATTTCGCTTTTTGGACAGAAATTGGGAGAATCCAACATCGAGTTCGGAATTACCCTATACAGAGCAGTCAACCCCAATTCGATATGGATCGGAGAGTAATAATTGAAATCATGGATCAGGAATTCGACGAAGCAATGACGGGTGGAATGTACTCTATAGAAAAGTTAAGTCTAGTTGGGACGGTGGCACCAGAGGCGGATACGAACAAGTCAAAGTCAACGGTTCCTAGAAGAGCGTTTGTCGTGACTGCCCAAAACGCGAGGAACTTGAACGAAGGTATCATGGGTTAGTTAATTATAAATTCTTGCGAAGTCTATACCTTATTAGATACCGGTTCTACCCATTCTTTTATCTCTCCTGCTTGTGCTCAACGTTTAAACTTGACTCCGGAGAAATTAGACTTTGACCTATATGTGGAAACTCCGTTAGGAGAAACTTTCATCACATCCACTGTTTATAAATCTTGTTTGATCCAATTTGGCACCATCACATTACCTGTTGAACTTATCTCTTTAAAGATACTTGCTTTTGATGTGATTTTAGGGATTAATTGGTTAACTACTCATCATGCCAAATTGATTACTTTTGTAAGGTTGTTAGTTTTCATATTCCTAAGCAACCTGTTATTCGAATTTAAGCAACCAAACCATTGAAGTTAAACTCTTTCATATCAAGCCGTAAAGTCATTCGTTTATTGAAAAATGGATGTTAAGCTTTCTTAGCCCATGTTATGGATTTGAATAAAGACACGTCAAATTTGAATTATATTTTTGTTGTTAATAAATTTCCTGACGTATTTCCTGAAAAATTTCCTGGCCAACTCCCAGAGCATGATATTGAATTTTGTATCGACTTTGAATCCGGTAAAAAACCCATTTCTAAAATCTCATATCGAATGGCTCCTATTGAACTTCAGGAGTTAAAAACCCAACTATAGAAGTTGATAACCGAGCCTCTATTTGGTGACTTCTTTTGTGGAATACACTGAAGCCAGACTCTTCGTAGGGGACGCTATATTTGTGCGATAGTAAACTGATAGGTGTCATTGTGACTTGCTATCCAAGGTTGGGATATGAGTTATAGTTGAGAGCAACCTAAGTCAGTAATCTAAATACGTAGCTTTCTAGGCTTAGTTGGTTATTATCGGAGATTCGTTGAAGGATTTTCTCGAATCGCTACTCCGTTAACTCAGCTGACTCATAAAGATACAAAATTCGTATGGAGCGAGGAATGCGAGAAGAGTTTCCAAGATCTCAAGAGGAGACTCATTTCGACACCTGTTTTGACAATACCATCTGGTTTGGATGGATTTGTTATCTATAGTGATTCTTCAGGCAAAGGGTTAGGATGTGTTCTCATGCAACGTGGGAAAGTCATAGTGTGATGCCCCCAAAATAGGTCCAATCCACCCAACCTATTCTGAGTCCCAAATACATGGTACAGAAAACAACTACAACTTTTTTACAACAATTGTCGTGCAAAATACAACAACACATATGCTGTGAGTTTTGATACAAATATATACCAACTGTGACTCACATCCCAACTTGGATAACACGTCACAATGGAACCTTACATAAAGGTATAGTCAAAAACTGTTTTAGAAATTAGAATCTTTGGGAAGTGCTCAAGGAAACCTTCGTACACGGGAGGCCATGCGTCTAGGTTATAATAGATATCATATGGCCACAGAATTATCCTTGGTTAACCCAATAGACCACAAAGAAAAATGAGAATATTACTATCATATTCTATCCAATGGTGAGTCTTCTTTTGACATATAATTATCTCTACTGTCTCTAATTGAGAATTATACTTCAAACAAACACCAAGATCATATAGGTAGTGCGCGTAGATATACTCAGTAAGTGGATGTGGACAACCCTGTCTTATGATGACACGAGGTTGTATGTCTTTAGACATCTTGTATGATAGTGGCTAAACACTCTTCTAACGTTGGGTTCGCCTCACCCTATTTGATTCACCAAATATAACTACTAAATGATGACCACCATTCTATTCCCCTGTTACCCCCGCTCGACCCAGCTACACTTATATTACCTGAAAGGAATTGTGAAACAAAAGGGTGAGCACAACTAGCTTAGTAAGGAATATAATGACTAAAGATATATAAATTATCAATAGCCTTCAACAGTAATAAATCAGAGATTTAGAACATATGGTAGATGATGAAATTTTTCAACCATAGTTGCAGCGGAACGAGCAATCCATTAGAAGAGTCAAATAGACAATAAAATCTATTATCTTCTCCATGTTAAAAGTCCACCAACAATGTTTTATCCCTATAACATCAATCAACAATTCCTGTCCACAATCACATGTATAACTCATAATCGTAATTGTAGTTCTAAATTCATTTTCTCATCCAGGACAAAGATAATTTTCATCACCTGAAACATCAAAGATCATGGTTATACCAAATCACAGTTCCTGTTCATAATCATACTAATAAATTCATCTTTGCCTACGGGCCAAAGATATTCATTAACAGTTCATCTTTGCACTACAGGCCAAAGATATTCAACAACAGTTCATCTTTGCACTACGGGCCAAAGATATTCAACAATAGTTCATCTTTGCACTACAGGCCAAAGATATTCATCAACAGTTCATCTTTGCAATACATGCCAAAGATATTCATCAATAGTTCATATTTGCACTACATACCAAATATATTAATATCTCAAAGAAATATATAATCATTTCAAAATCTATATAAACAATAATTATAACCATGTTGATCAATTCACCTTTCCACTTAAGCTAAAAATATTCAATTGTAAATTCAATGGTCATGATCATACCAGTCAACGATTCAACTTTGCACTACTGGCCAAAGAGAACCCATAGTCATGATCATACCAATAATCTACCCATCTTTACACTCAAGTCAAAGAGAAATTTCTTCACCATGATTATAAAAATGTTATATATGATAATAAAAATAATATGATCAACAACTGTATTTAATTTCAAGAGTAAGATTCATAAATGAACGATAATTTGGTTAGAAAAAAAACCAATTTTTGTCATGAATAGTACCCATGAATAGTAACTCATGAATAGTAACTCGTGAATAGTAACTCGTGAATAGTAACTCATGAATAGTACACCGTATTCGTACATAGTACCGTATACGTAAATAATGTCATATACGTAAATAGTGTCATATGCATGAATAGTGCCGTATACGTGAATAGTATGTGACGCCCCCAAAACAGGTATACAACACCCATTCTGAGTCGCCAAATACATGGTACATAAAGCAAACTACAACTTCAATAATACAAATGTCGTGTGAAATACGACAATACCTACTATGAGTTTAAATACAAATATTGTCTTCTAAATAATATTCACACGCAAATAAGTCCTCATTACAATTATTCAAACACTATTTTATAGAAATAAGTGAGGACTGCTAAAACATCCTCCTAGAACCATCATTCCATACCCCGACTCGATCCTGCTATGTTCTCACCTTCTGAGAAGAAAAATGGAACAAAAAGGAAAGGGTGAGCTCAACTAGGCCAGTAAAGAATATTATGACTAAGATAATATACAACAAATTATCGTTAGTCTTCAACAGGGAAAAATCTGATAAAATATAATAGACAACATGTTTTAGATCAACAAATGCATCGAAAACAGCAATCCATTAGAAGAGTCACGTAGAGAATGAATTCTACTATCTTCTAAGATTTAAAAGTTCATCATCAATATTTCATCCCTGTAACAATAATCAATATACATCTTTAATCATCTTTGCACTACAGGCCAAAGATATTCATTTGTATCACCGGTTGGTCATGTTCATCTCAACACCTGTTCATCTTTGCACTACGGGCCAAAGATATTCATCAGTAATCATTTATCTTTGCACTACAGGCCAAAGATATTCAATAATATCATCATTAAGGACTGAGGATGATGAAAAATATTTTTAAGAACGAATCCAGTGAGATAGGAGGACAAATATTAGGGATTCGTATAACAGTTTTATCCAAGATCAATAAAACTCCATAATAACCTATTTTGGAGCAGAATTCAAAAATAACGATCAAAACATGGATACAATCAAAGATAGTAGCCAAAATAGATATTTTGGACAAAAAAGAAGAAAATTTCATTTTTTGGTGAATAGTGTCGTATTCGTGAATAATACCGTATACGTGAATAGTGTCGTATACGTGAATAGTAACCCCGACACAACAAGTTCCAAATTTGATAAAAAGTTCATACCAATATTTCGGCATAATGATATTGAAGAAAATATCATTTGAGAAGAAGATAATATCCCTTACCTCAAAATAACCGTACTTCTGACTGAATTTCGGTATAGTGCTGACAGAAACTCGCACCGTATAGCAACACTCAAAGTATAGTCACAAGAATATGCTCGATAATATATATATATATATATATATATATATATATATATATATATATATATATATATATATATATATAGAGAGAGAGAGAGAGAGAGAGAGAGAAAGAGAGAAATGTTTGTTTCTGGTGTGATTTTCAATTCTAACTTAGCCATCTATTTATAGGAAAATGCTAGAATGCCAAAGGAGACTAAATTAATAAAATATTAATATTTACCAAATATTCAAGCCCACCACCAAGGAATCTGATTTCAGCCACCAAGCACATGTTAAAGATTCTCACCAACCTTTGAAAAATGTTTTTCTTGAAAATAATAATTAAAACTTTCAAAAATCAATTATTTCGGAACTCCGAAACTTCAATAATTCACAATAAATAGCTCTTTTATCAGAAAATTCAAATCTCGCGACTTTTTATAGGAATTTCAATTCTCTACAACTTTACAGAAGAAATTTTTTTTAAATTCCAAACAGAAATAATCCAAAATCCACAAACGGTCAATTTTACAATCTATAATCAATTTTCGGTCAAGAATTGTGTCCACCGACACACAAAACATGTGTTAAACATTTAATGCCACAAAAATACTTTTCCTTCTCATATACTCATATATCCCACATTCATTGTAAAAATATCACCGTTAATATATTATTAAAATAATATATTTAAATGAATTATTTTATCAGAAAAAGATAAAATATTAATTTTCAACAATTGTCACATTAAAATTTTTTTCCATCTATATCCACATAAAATGAATTTTTTCTTTATCATAATAATCAATAATTAATTATTTAAAAATAATATTACAGAATCACAGTACTAAAAACCAGGCCGTTCCCAGGATAGAGGGGGCTTTCCAATAAGGATTTCTCCTTACTGGTGCGCAATTAGATGACCAAACCTCTTCTTGACAGAACTTTCTAGACATTGCCAATAATGCTATCTAATAATATTATTCAAGTAATATGAATTATTGATCTGATAATGAGAAATACTGTGCAGTGACAATTATTGAAACAATAATAATATAAACTAACAATGCAGCAATTATTGAATCAATATAATAAAATAATGAACAGTAATTACTGTAATAATTATTGAGTAGTGCCTTCTTACATAAGAATCAATAATTCAATCATATTGTGCAATACCGTGTGCTACTGTACAACCATGCGTATTACTGTATTTTAACCACCAGGTAACCCAACAGTGTTAACGGTAACAATTTACGCCGTTATTTATAAAACTCAATCTTTGTCATTTTCTTTCATCCAACCGTTTTCCGTTATAGGGCCCACAAATGACTGCGCCTTCATACGGAGATTCCCAAAAATAAGAATATTCCACGACCAAACGAATATTCCCCGACAAAAAGAATATTTTGAAACCACTTGCTTATTTTGTAAAATTTTCACATTTCACCCATAACCAAAAGCATTATATCAAATTAACCCTTATTAATTTAGAATAATGAATAAAGGAAAATTACATTTTATTTATAATAAGTTGGGGTCTTACAACCTCCCCTCCTTATAAAATTTCGTCCTCGAAATTGACGGACGTACCTGGTGTTTCGAACAGGTGAGGGTACCTCGCTTTCATTTCCGATTCCAACTCCCATGTCATTTTCTCAATTGCATGGTTTCTTCACAAAACCTTAACCTGTGGTATAACCTTCGTGCGTAAGACATGCTCTTTCCTATCCAAAATCTCAACAGGTATCTCCTCGTATGTTAAATCTTCAGCTATATCGTCTGGTTCTAACGCAATAATGTGGTTCGGGTCTTTCACATATTTACGAAGCATAGATATGTGGAATACATTGTGAACACGAGACATACTTGGAGGTAACGCGAGTCTATAGGCTACGTTTCCTATTCGGTCAAGAATCTCAAATGGACCAACAAATCTTGAATTGAGCTTTCCTCTCTTTCCAAATCTTGTAACTCCCTTCGTTGGAGCAACACGTAACAGTACATGATCCCCAATATTAAACTCCACGTCCTTTCTGTGAAGATCAGCATAACTCTTTTGTCGATCTTGTGAAGTTTGAATACGTTGTCGAATCATTTGGATCTTTTCTGTAGTCATGCGTACTAATTCTGGTCCCAACAATGTTGCTTCTCCCACCTCGTCCCAGCATACTGGAGATCGACACTTTTGTCCATACAATGCCTCAAATGGAGCCATGCCTATACTTGCTTGATAACTGTTGTTGTAGGAGAATTCTACCAGTGGCAAGTACTTATCCCAACTTTCTTTAAAATCTAGGACACAAAGTCTTAATAGATCTTTGAGGGTTTGAATAGTCCTCTCTGATTGTCCATCCATTTGAGGATGGTATGCCGACCTGAATCGTAAATTCGTGCCCATAGCTTTCTGCAAGCTAACCCAAAATCGTAAAGTGAATCTTGGGTCACGATCCGAAACTATGGATACTGGGATACCATGCAATTGCACAATCTCATTCACGTACATACTAGTAAGATGTTCAAGGGAATAAGTCTCACGTATCGGCAAGAAATGGGCAGACTTGGTTAATCTATCAACAATAACCCAAATAGCATTTATGTCTTGAGAAACCGTGGGAAGACCTGTAACGAAATCCATTGTAATGTGTTCCCACTTCCATTCCAGAATCTCAAGTGGTTGCAATGGACCTTTTGGCATTTGATGCTCCGCCTTTACACGTTGACAAGTTAAACACCTCAAGATAAACTCCGCGATCTCTCTCTTCATATTGTTCCACCAAAATGTATGTCGAATATCATGATACATTTTGGTACTCCCAGGATGGATTGCAAACGAGGTATTGTGTGCCTCCATCATGATTCTATGCTTCAAGTCAGAATCGTTCGGAACGCAAAGTCGAGAGTTGAATCGAAGTATTCCTTCTTCATCGATTCTTGCTTCCGGAATAGCTCCTTCTTGCACTTTCTTCATCATACTCATCAGCCCCAGGTTTGTAGCTTGAGTAGCTTTAACTTTATCGATTAAAGTCGGTTCTACTCGTATATTCGCCATCATCACGTGGCTACCTAGAGTTTTAATCTCCATCTCTATTATTTGTAAGTTATACGAAATGAGTCTTTGATAATATCGTACTCGTACTCGTATACGATCTTCTACTCAACACGTTAGCTACCACGTTCGCTTTTCTAGGATGGTATGGTCAGAACATGTGCCGAAATGAGTCTCCTCTTGAGTTCTTTGAAGCTCTTCCCATATTCCTTGCTTCATTCGAATTTTGTATCTCTACAAGTCAGCTAAGTTAATGGAGTAGCGATTTGAGAAAATCTTTCCACGAATCTTCGTTAATAACCAACTAAGCCTAAAAAGCTACGTATTTCGATTACTAACTTAGGTTGCTCTCAACTGTGACACTTATCCCAATCTTGGATAGCACATCACAATAACACCTATTAGTTTACTACCGCACGAATATGGCGTCCCCTACGGAGAGTTTGGCTTCGGTGCATTCCACAAAGGAAGTCATAAGATAGAGGCTCGGGTATCAACTTCTATAGTTGAGTTTTTAACTCCTGAAGTTCAATAGGAGACATTCGATATGAGATTTTAGAAATGGGTTTTGTACCGAATTTAAAGTCGATACAAATTCAATATCACGCTCTGGGAGTAGGCCAAGAAATTCTTCAGGAAATACGTCAGGAAATTCACTAACAACAAAAATATCATTCAAATCTGACGTATTATTGTTTAAGTCCATAACATGGCTAAGAAAGCTTGACATTCGTTTTTCAATAAACAAATAGCATTGTGGTTTGATATGACAGTGACTGATTTTAGTGGTTTGAATTCGTATGATAGGTTGGTTAGGAATATGAAAACTAACAACCTTACGAAAACAATCAATTTTGGCATGATGAGTGGCTAACCAATCAATTCCTAAAATCACATCAAAAGCAAGTATCTTTAAAGAGATAAGATCAATAGGTAATGCGATAGTGCCAACTTGGATCATGCAAAATTTATAATCTGTAGATGTAACGAAGGTTTCACCCAACGGAGTTTCAACAGATAAATCAAAATCTAATTTCTCCGGAGTCAAGTTTAAACGTTGAGCACAAGAAGGAGAGATAAAAGAATGGGTAGAACCGGTATCTAGTAAGGTATAAACTTCGCACGAATTCAAGATTAGCATACCCGTGATCACCTCATTTGGGTTCCTCACATTTTGGCCAGTCATTACAAACGCTCTTCCAGGAACCGCTGATTTCGACTTATCCGGGACAGCCCTTGGAATCACCACTTCCGCTGAACTTGGTTTCACTATAGTACAATCTCGAGCGATGTGGCCTTCCTTTCCACAGTTGTAACATACCTTGGATTGTTGTGGACAGTTTGGGCTGATATGTCACTCCTTCCCACATTTATAACATCTAACTGGCAGTCGTTCTCCTCCCCTAGAAATTGTTGTTGGTGCTGGTGCTGCTGATGTCTTCCCGTCGTTGTTGAATCTCATCTTTCTGAAATTTCCACTTGAGTCACCTCTTCTATTATCATGGCCACGATTACCACCTGAGTGGTTACTGTCTTTGTCCGTATTCTTCCTTCCTCGCTGGTTATTAACGTTTTTATGACTGCTGTCACCGATATGACCCTAGTTGTGGTCCCTCGGTTGAGTATACTCACTATCTCGCTCTAACAACTTAGCCTTGTTTACAACATCTGAATATAAAGAAAATTTATGAGATATAAGGTATTGATGAATCTCGGGTTTTAAACCTCTCAGAAACATCCGCATCATGCGTTCCTCATTCTCCACTAAATGAGGTGCAAACCTGGACAACTCTGCGAACTTTGCCTCGTATTGAGACACCGTCATGTTATTCTATTCGAGTCTAATAAACTCTACCTCTTTCATATGACGAATACTTTCAGGAAAGTACTTGTCATTGAAAAGTTTCTGAAATCTTTCCCAAGACATGTTGAGTGCATCTGGTTGGGTACGCTTCACAGATTCCCACCAGTAATCTGCTTCACCACGAAACATAAAAGTAGCGAATGGAACCTTCTGTTCCTCCGTGCACCCCAAGACATCGAATATCTTGGTAATTTGCTTGACCCACGTTTCTTCCTTGATCGGATCCGGCTTTCCTTGGAAATCTGGTGGTCCCAACTCCTTGAACTGCTTAACTGTGACAGACCGCGTGTTGCCATCATTTCCACCCGTATTTTGCACACGAGTCTCCCTCGTCTGATTTTGTATGAACTGCAAAAAGTTCCTAAACATTCAATCATTCATCGTTTGTTCGGTAACATTGTTTACAGGCGGAGTGTTGCCTTCCTGTTTCACATTCTCCTGGTTTGTGACTAAAGGTTGTTCTACCGTCTCAAAAACTCCATTGTTAACGTTCTCAGCAGCCATTCTTAAATACTGCCATAAAACAAAGGTTAATTAAACAAATTAACGTATCACAGAATATCCCTATATTATGACCGACCAACAAATAAGCTTTAGGTAGGACACACTAGCGAAGGATTTACTCATCTCGCCCCTCCTAGTTCTATTCCCCGATCTCCACCAGAGACCATATCCCTAAGCTCTGATACCAACTGTGACGCCCCCAAAACAGGTATACAACACCCATTCTGAGTGGCCAAATACATGGTACATAAAGCAAACTACAACTTCAATAATACAAATGTCGTGTGAAATACGACAATACCTACTGTGAGTTTAAATACAAATATTGTCTTCTAGACAATATCTACACGCAAATAAGTCCTCAGTACAATTATTCAAACACTATTTTACAGAAATAGTGAGGACTGCGAAAACATCTTTCTAGAAACCTCACTCAATACCCCGACTCGATCCTGCTATGTTCTCACCTCCTAAGAAGAAAAATGGAACAAAAAGGAAAGGGTGAGCTCAACTAGCCCAGTAAAGAATATTATGACTAAGATAATATACAACAAATTATCGTTAGTCTTCAACAGGAAAAAATCTGATAAAATATAAAAGACAACAAGTTTTAGATCAACAAATGCAGCGGAAACAACAATCCATTAGAAGAGTCACGTAGAAAATGAATTCTAATGTCTTCTAAGATTTAAAAGTCCATCATCAATATTTCATCCCTATAACAACAATCAATATACATATTTAATCATCTTTGCACTGTAGGCCAAAGATATTCATTTGTATCACCAGTTGGTCATGTTCATCTCAACACCTGTTCATCTTTGCACTACGGGCCAAAGATATTCATCAGTAATCATTTATCTTTGCACTACAGGCCAAAGATATTCAATAATATCATCATTAAGGACTGAGGATGATGAAAAATATTTTTAAGAATGAATCCATTGAGATAGAAGGACAAATATTAGGGATTTATATAACAACTTTATCCAAGATTAATAATACTCCATAATAACTAATTTTGAAGCAGAATTCAAAAATAACGATCAAAACATGGATACAATCAAAGATAGTAGCCAAAATAGACATCTTGGACAAAAAGAAGAAATTTTTATTTTTCGGTGAACAGTGCCGTATTCGTGAATAGTGTTGTATACGTGAATAGTGATGTATACATGAATAGTAACCCCGACACAACAAGTTCCAAATTTGATAAAAAGTTCATACCAATATTTTGGCGTAATGATATTGAAGAAAATATCATTTAAGAAGAAGATAATGTGATAACCCTGGATTTGGAATAATCCAAAATTTGCGAATAAATTTTTATTTATTTATTTAATTAATATTAATATTAATTATCAAATTTTGTGACAAGTATCTATGATACGAGTCTCGAGAAAGTCAATTTGTGTATTGACTAATAAATTTAGAGTAGAGTTGTGCTTAATAACTTTAGAAACCCTAACCCTAATTTTCGGATAGGGATTCGATAGAAAATATAATTAAAATAATTGTATTGTTGATTATGTGTTTGTACGATTTAGAAATGTTGATCAATAATGGATTGGATAAAGTTTAATATTATTAAACCCTAATAAGGGATTAGAAACCATAATCTCAAATTTAGAAAATAAATTGTACAATTAAAACCCTAATTGTACGCCGGGAAACCCTAATTTAAAATCTGGGATTTTGTAAACCCTAATTAGGCAACCCTAATTTTTATTAACATGCATAAAGTATGTATTAAACTTAAATATGGTTAGAAATCTCTAATTATATTTTTGTATAGTAAATTTCTATTTTAGAAACCCTAATTTTAGTTTAGAAAATTTATTTTTCTAATTAAACCCTAAATTTGCAAATTATGGGAATTACAATTTTTAGACTTAAAGGGTACAAAACCTAAACACTAGATTGTCCAAACCCTAAACCCTAAGGGTTTCATCAAATCCAAATTCTAGAAAAAAATGCAAAAGACTAAAATGCCCTTTTTGGATATTTTAGTGTTAACTTGCAAAATTGGCCATTGCCTTTAGTTAGTGACCAACTCTTTACCAACTCTCTTGACTTTAAGACATCAAATCCCAGCAAATCCAGCAACTCAGCCGAAAATTGTAGCAACATGCATGAATCAAAGTCATATATATAAGATTTAGAGAGAGAAAGTTCATAAAACATAGCCATTTTGCATTTTTGCTCTCACCAAATCTCTCTCTCTCTAAACCCACGAATTATACAAGTGGATCAGTCCTAGTATCAGCCCAAAGATCAATCAATAACAGATTGGATAGCCAAAATCAAAAATCAAGCATAAAAGAGGTATAAAACCCTAATTTTGAAATCCTTCAATTTCTTGTTATTTGTTGCAATTGATTGTTCAAATATGTGTAATAAGGTGTCAATTGATGATCTGGGTTGATAAATCACGAACCCATAACATCAAAGTGCACGAATTTTAATTTTTCCAAAATTTGGAAATTCGAAAATCTGTGATTTTCAGTCAAATGTCTGACTTTATAACTCCGTGTGTAATACATGTTTTTGATGTTTAAAACTTTTAACATGTAGCCTGATATGAGGTCTTTAAGTTTCAAAAAGAATGAAAGTCATATCTATTATAGATCAAAAGTTACACGCGGTCAAAACCCGTTGACCGAATCTGTCAAGAACACTTTTCCAGAAAATTTTGAGCCAACTTCCGTGTTCAAGTTTGACCGGATATAGCTAGCTCCTGTCTTGATGTTTTTGTGTTATTATGCTTTATAGTTGTAGTACTACACTTTGTCTACAACCTGGAGTTGATAGATCACATAAATAATTGCTAGAACATTGCTTAAATCGAACTTGAAAGTGACCCCTCGCGTCTGTTTCTGCCCAGAAACTGTTTGGTAGCAACTTTGGAGGCTTTGATCTCTTTGTTGTGATGTTTTTTAACCAAAGTGTTGGTTGGATGTTGTAGTGTGACATTTTTTCTACACGCCCAAAGTTTTAGATAGCCTAGATCATGCCCAGATTGTGAGATAAAGCCGGTCAAACCATGCACCCTCGCCTGCCGAAAAAATTCTGGGTTTGCTCAAGAACACCTACAGCGACGCTAAGTGTCGCTATAGGCCTTTAGCGACGGATTTATTTATTTATTTTCAGAATTTCCGAAAATTATTAAAAAAATAGAAATAAATTCTAAAAAGTACCAAAAATTGTTTTAAAAATTATTTTTAAATTATGAAAAATAATTTTTGACCAATTGGAGTATTTTTCTTTAATATTTATAATTATTTAAATATTAAAGGTATTTAATTTATTTAATTAGTGTATTAAATAAATTAGAGAAAAATGATTTAATATTATGAAAAATTATTTTAAATAAGAATAATGTATTTAAAAATATTTTAAGTTATAAAATGTAACTTTTAATATTTTTGGAGAATTTTCATTAATAATTTAATATTAATGAAACTAGATTTATTTGATTATTAAATTAAATAAATAAGTGAAAAATAATTTTAATGATTTAAAAATCATTTTAATTGAGAATAAAGGGTTAGAAAATATTTTAAATTATAAAATATAATTTTCTATATTTTTGGAGAATTTTCATTAATAAATTACTATTAATGATGTTTGATTTATTTGATTATTATATTAAATAAATGAATTAAAAATGATTTTATTGATTTAAAAATCATTTAAAAATGAGAAAGATGGTTTAAAAATATTTTAAGTTATAATTAATGACTTTTAATATTTGGATAATAATTTCATTAATATTTATATATTAATGGTAATGATTTAAAAATGATTTTCATTACTTTACAAATCATTTAAGTAGAATATTGATGATTTAAAAATATTTTAAGTTATTGATGATAACTTTAATATTTTGGAATGAATGTTATTATTATATATTAATAATAATATGATTATTTGATAATTAAATCATTTAAAAATAATTCTGATATTTGAAAAATTATTATAAATTATAATAATTGTTTGATTAATAGTAAAAGCTTTTGAAAAATATTATTATTGATAATTGACTTATCTAGATTAATATTGAAGCTTAGAAACCGAATCTACTTGACAATAAATGTATTAATTGTCGGATAGGGTGACCAGAGCACCGAGAATGGACAGAAGTCCAACTAGACTGATATAGTTAGACTTGATAAGTGTTTATATAGGTTATAAACACTAATGTGGCTATATGGTAATGTGTTTAGGAGAATTTTGACTGTGAATACAGTGCTGTGTGATATAAATGTTTGTGCTAATTGTGAGACCTACATTATTGGTTATAGGTCTTTCGAAATCAGATAAGTATATTGTGTAGCTGTAATCAGCGGAAGAGGCAAGTTTCCTAACTCAACCTTGAGTTATTTCATTCAATTATTATTGGTGGTTAATTATTGTTGATTAAGCCACGTCCAGGGATTTATTGTTGAAATTAAATTTTCGAATTAGAAAATATATATTCGTAGAATTACTGTTGTTGGATATTCATGTCTGTAGAAGTTAGAATTGACAGTACAGATAATTCCTGTTTATTGTCAAATTATTATGAGAAATGTCTTAGCTAATTATTCTAGCTAGACGAAAAATTTGTTTGAACTTGATAGGTTAGAGAAGAGAATTCAATTATTATTGATCGGTCGATGCCAATTATTTCGGCTAGATCGAGAAGCAAATAGAATTTGAAATCATAGTATTTCGTTGTAAAATCAAAATATTGATTCCAAGACTGAGAAGAACAACCTTTTATATAAAGGGAACATTTTGTTGGTCGTGAATTCGACCTTTGCGCGCGTTTTGAGTATTATGCATAATATAGGGTATAATAAGCTGATCACTTATTGTACTTGCAGAGCGGTATGATTTAATCTTTATGGTTATCTGATACACCTGAGTATTTATCAAAGTAAATCTTTGATATCTACCCGAGAAAATAAGTTCAAAGATCTGGTGGGATCACTCAGTATAAATTTGGAGAAAAATCTACTTTGTTATTGCGGAGAATTGATTCTTGTTTAATCATTTGAATATCGTAGAACTTTGAAAGCGTTGAACTCTTTTATTATCAAATTATGGTGTTGCATAGAAAAGGAGAAGCCTTGTTATTGATTAAAAATTTGTTCAGCTAATGCAAAGTTCCCCGAACTTTGGTTTCATTCTATCAAAATAGATAGTTTGTTGTTTTGAATCCTTTCACATTTATTGTATGTATTAACTTGCGGGGCAAATTAGTTGCTCACCCTTGCTAAATAAAACTTTTCAGCTAGGGACGAAGTGGCAGGAGGTGCTGCGAAGGATAAAGGCAACGGCGTTGTAATAAATTAGTTATGAGTAAACATATTTATTATGTTGTATTTGTAAACCCTTTTTGTATATCCAAAGGGTATGTTTGTAAAGTTAAGGTTAGTGAACCTGGGTGATGTATTATTAGTAAACTCTGATAAAACCTTATGAAAATTACTATCTATATATATTATGGGTAGTTAAATGTTATTTATATTTGGATCGTGAACACCAAATTCGGGAGTCAGGTAACCCGAATTTGGGGGTGTCACAGGTTGGTATCAGAGCTGTAGTGACCAAGGTGTCACCAGCTGGTAGAATAGCCGTAGGTTATAAACCTTAAGTGGGGTGGGGAAAAACCCTAGGATTATAACCATAAGCGATATAGAGAATACTCATTTAGAGTACTAAGTGAGGGATCGTTGAAGTGTATCGATAGTAAGATAAGTAAATTCGTAGTGAGAGAAATTTGTACTGGTGAAGTACTAATCAAGTTGTTTAAAACTGATTGTAGGATGTCGGGAGAAGATAAAATGAGTACGGATAAGCCAGCGGCTGTCGCACCAATGCCAGTAGCCGAGGTGCCAGCACAAAGCGAATCGGTTGAGAAGTTGGGAGAAGATGAACCAATGGTTAATCTGGGGAGCGATCATGACGATTATCCCGACATGTATCTGAGTGGAGATGAAGAGGCAGAGTCTGAGCCAGTTAAGGTGGAACTGAAGAATAAGATCAAGGTTGGTGAACAGGATCAGCTATCTGTGGAAGTTCAGGAACTCCGAAGCAAGTTATTTCTCTTGGAGGAGTTGTGGAAGACGGAGCGGGCATTGCGTGAAATGACTGAAGAACGGAACGAGCTGAAGGTGCATGTGGAGAAGATGAAGGCTGAAGGTGGTGGATCATCTGAGGGAACCAGTAAGTAGGACAAGAAAAAGAGGAAGAGGGACAACGACAGCCCTAATTCCGAGAAGACAAGTCCAAAGAAGAAGCAAGCTTGTATCAAGTGTGGAAAGACTCACGCTGGAGAATGTATGATGTGGAAGAATGTATGCTTCAACTGCAAGCAGGAAGGACATATCTCTTTGCATTGTCCTAAGCCAAATTTGAGGAAGTGTTTTTCATGTGGGCAGACGGGTCACGGATTCAATAAGTGTCCCAGTAAGAAGAAGACTGGTGAAGGAAGTGGTCGGTAGACAATTAGATATATGTAATAGTATCTTTTGGTAGAAGTTTCTGATATTAAGATATGTAATATCAAGAACGGTGTTTAAACATATGTAAATATATGTTTGTATGAATAAAATCTTTATTTTCTATATGAATATAAGATTAAAATGAAATTGTGTGTTCTTAAAAACTCATACTTATGTGACATTCTTGACTCATAGTTATATGAAATGTTTATGAACCCCTCAGCGAACGGACGCCAAAGGTCAGACTAGGGTAAGTTCGTAAACTCATATAATTGTGGCCAGGTTATGAACTCATAAGTGTGGTTTTATGAACTTGAAATAGTAATATGAAATTAGAGAATGTTAACTTTTTGTGTAAAGTTGGAGAATTGCAACTTTTGTAAAGTTGGGTATGATTAATCCTTAAATAATTTTAAAAGGATAATAATATGTGTTAAGTACTAAATGTACTATGTGCTATTTGAATAAATATGCGATTACTTGAGAATTATGTGTTGAATTCTTATTGTGTTAAGAATTTGTGTAGAATAAGAGTATTAATATAAGATTTTTATTTAAATCAGATCATGCCGCCAAAACGACATAATCGAAACCAAAGAGAAGAACAATTAGTGAATAACGAAGAAGGTCAAGTGGACCCGATGCAGAATTTTGTGGATATGCTGGCCCAAGCTATGGAAAATAGGGCTTCAGCCAGGGGAAGACCAAGGAATCATCCAGCCGACGGATTGGCTAATTTTAAAGATTTTAAAGCGGTAGGACCGCCGGAATTCAAGGGGACTACGGATCCGATTGAAGCCCAAACTTGGGTGAAAGAGATGGAGAAAGCGTTCGTAATTGCGCGTGTGGCAGAAGAGCAAAAGACGGCTTTTGCGACATACTTAATGAAGGGAGAAGACAATTATTGGTGGGAGACGAATCAAGCGAGAGCGGGTACAACGGTAGTAGCATGGACCAGATTTAAGGAATTGTTCTTTGAGAACTACTTCTCGCCGAGTATGCAATCTCGGATGGAAGTTAAGTTCTTGGAACTTAAGCAGGAGAATTTGTCTGTTTCGGAGTATGCTGCTAAATTCAACGAATTGGCGCGATTTGCACCTCATCAGGTGGATACAGAAGCAAGAAAAACAAGAAGGTTTGAGAACGGATTGAAGCCGGGGATTTACAACAAAGTAGCTGTGCTGCAGATCAACACTTTTGCGGCTCTACTAGAGAAAGCTTTAATTGCTGAAGGAGGAAGCGAGACTGCATCTCGTTTTCATCAGGAGAAAAAGAAGAATGCTAATGAGGGTGGAAGTAGTGGTGGTAGTAACCCGAATAAGAGAAAGTGGAGTGAGAGTACCCAATCGGGTAATAAAACGGAAGGGAATAAGAAAGGAGGAGGGCCGTGTGCAAATTGTGGGAAGAACCATGCTGGAGTTTGCTTGAAGAAGAAAGGAGTTTGTTATAACTGCGGACAAGAGGGCCACATGTCACCTAATTGTCCCAACCCAAAGAAGATACAAGGTTGTTTTGCCTGTGGATCAACTGATCATTTGGTAAGGAACTGTCCGAAGAAGAATGCTGAGAAGGAAAGCGCCAACAAGGGACCTGATGGTGGAACCTTGGCGATTCGAGGACCTGCACAGCCAGGAAGACCAACGGCCCGTACATTCAACATGACGGCGCTAGATGCAGTGGCTACTCAGGAGGTAGTAGCAGGTAACGATTTTGCCTAATACTTAAATTACGCAATTGATATTGGATAAATATGACTGTGAATTGTTTTCTTTTATAGATTCAAGTCACAGGTTAGAAATTGAAACACAAATTAATATTGTGTTGATAACAACGAATTGATGATACAACTTTAAAAGATTGTAGAGAATAAGAAAGCGGTGATTCCGAGGACGGAATCCTTTTAAGGAGGGGTGAATGTGATAACCCTGGATTTCGAATAATCCAGAATTTGCGAATAAATTTTTTTTTTTTATTTAATTAATATTAATATTAATTATCAAATTTTGTGACAAGTATCTATGATACGAGTCTCGAGAAAGTCAATTTGTGTATTGACTAATAAATTTAGAGTAGAGTTGTGCTTAATAACTTTAGAAACCCTAACCCTAATTTTCGGATAAGGATTCGATAGAAAATACAATTAAAATAATTGTATTGTTGATTATGTGTTTGTACGATTTAGAAATGTTGATCAATAATGGATCGGATAAGGTTTAATATTATTAAACCCTAATAAAGGATTAGAAACCCTAATCTCAAATTTAGAAAATAAATTGTACAATTAAAACCCTAATTGTACGCCGGGAAACCCTAATTTAAAATCTGGGATTTTGTAAACCCTAATTAGGCAACCCTAATTTTTATTAACATGCCTAAAGTATGTATTAAACTTAAATATGGTTAGAAATCTCTAATTACATTTTTGTATAGTAAATTTCTATTTTAGAAACCCTAATTTTAGTTTAGAAAATTTATTTTTCTAATTAAACCCTAAATTTGCAAATTATGGGAATTAGAATTTTTAGACCTAAAGGGTACAAAACCTAAACTCTAGATTGCCCAAACCCTAAACCCTAAGGGTTTCATCAAATCCAAATTCTAGAAAAAAATGGAAAAGACCAAAATGCCCTTTTGGATATTTTAGTGTTAACTTGCAAAATTGGCCATTGCCTTTAGTTAGTGACCAACTCTTTACCAACTCTCTTGACTTTAAGACATCAAATCTCAGCAAATCCAGCAACTCAGCCGAAAATTGTAGCAACATGCATGAATCAAAGTCATATATATAAGATTTAGAGAAAGAAAGTTCATAAAACATAGCCATTTTGCATTTTTGCTCTCACCAAATCTCTCTCTCTCTAAACCCACGAATTATACAAGTGGATCAGTCCTAGTATCAGCCCAAAGATCAATCAATAACAGATTGGATAGCCAAAATCAAAAATCAAGCATAAAAGAGGTATAAAACCCTAATTTTGAAATCCTTCAATTTCTTGTTATTTGTTGCAATTGATTGTTCAAATATGTGTAATAAGGTGTCAATTGATGATCTGGGTTGATAAATCACGAACCCATAACATCAAAGTACACGAATTTTAATTTTTCCAAAATCTGGAAATTCGAAAATCTGTGATTTTCAGTCAAATGTCCGACTTTATAACTCCGTGTGTAATACATGTTTTTGATGTTTAAAACTTTTAACATGTAGCCTGATATGAGGTCTTTAAGTTTCAAAAAGAATGAAAGTCATATCTATTATAGATCAAAAGTTACACGCGGTCAAAACCCATTGACCGAATCTGTCAAGAACACTTTTCCAGAAAATTTTGAGCCAACTTCCGTGTTCAAGTTTGACCGGATATAGCTAGCTCCTGTCTTGATGTTTTTGTGTTATTATGCTTTATAGTTGTAGTACTACACTTTGTCTACAACCTGGAGTTGATAGATCACATAAATAATTGCTAGAACATTGCTTAAATCGAACTTGAAAGTGACCCCTCGCGTCCGTTTCTGCCCAGAAACTGTTTGGTAGTAACTTTGGAGACTTTGATCTCTTTGTTGTGATGTTTTTTAACCAAAGTGTTGGTTGGATGTTGTAGTGTGACATTTGTTCTACACGCCCAAAGTTTTAGATAGCCTAGATCATGCCCAGATTGTGAGATAAAGCCGGTCAAACCATGCACCCTCGCCTGCCGGAAAAATTCTGGGTTTACTCAAGAACACCTACAGCGACGCTAAGTGTCGCTATAGGCCTTTAGCGACGGATTTATTTATTTATTTTCAGAATTTTCGGAAATTATTAAAAAAATAGAAATAAATTCTAAAAAGTACCAAAAATGGTTTTAAAAATTATTTTTAAATTATGAAAAATAATTTTTGACCAATTGGAGTATTTTTCTTTAATATTTATAATTATTTAAATATTAAAGGTATTTAATTTATTTAATTAGTGTATTAAATAAATTAGAGAAAAATGATTTAATATTATAAAAAATCATTTTAAATAAGAATAATGTATTTAAAAATATTTTAAGTTATAAAATGTAACTTTTAATATTTTTGGAGAATTTTCATTAATAATTTAATATTAATGAAACTAGATTTATTTGATTATTAAATTAAATAAATAAGTGAAAAATAATTTTAATGATTTAAAAATCATTTTAATTGAGAATAAAGGGTTAGAAAATATTTTAAATTATAAAATATAATTTTCTATATTTTTGGAGAATTTTCATTAATAAATTACTATTAATGATGTTTGATTTATTTGATTATTATATTAAATAAATGAATTAAAAATGATTTTATTAATTTAAAAATCATTTAAAAATGAGAAAGATGGTTTAAAAATATTTGAAGTTATAATTAATGACTTTTAATATTTGGATAATAATTTCATTAATATTTATATATTAATGGTAATGATTTAAAAATGATTTTAATTACTTTACAAATCATTTAAGTAGAATATTGATGATTTAAAAATATTTTAAGTTATTGATGATAACTTTAATATTTTGGAATGAATGTTATTATTATATATTAATAATAATATGATTATTTGATAATTAAATCATTTAAAAATGATTCTGATATTTGAAAAATTATTATAAATTATAATAATTGTTTGATTAATAGTAAAAGCTTTTGAAAAATATTATTATTGATAATTGACTTATCTAGATTATTATTGAAGCTTAGAAACCGAATCTACTTGACAATAAATGTATTAATTGTCGGATAGGGTGACCAGAGCACCGAGAATGGACAGAAGTCCAACTAGACTGATATAGTTAGACTTGATAAGTGTTTATATAGGTTATAAACACTAATGTGGCTATGTGGTAATGTGCTTAGGAGAATTTTGACTGTGAATACAGTGTTGTGTGATATAAATGTTTGTGCTAATTGTGAGACCTACATTATTGGTTATAGGTCTTTCGAAATCAGATAAGTATATTGTGTAGCTGTAATCAGCGGAAGAGACAAATTTCCTAGCTCAACCTTGAGTTATTTCATTCAATTATTATTGGTGGTTAATTATTGTTGATTAAGCCACGTCCAGGGATTTATTGTTGAAATTAAATTTTCGAATTAGAAAATATATATTCGTAGAATTACTGTTGTTGGATATTCATATCTGTAGAAGTTAGAATTGACAGTACAGATAATTCCTGTTTATTGTCAAATTATTATGAGAAATGTCTTAGCTAATTATTCTAGCTAGACGAAAAATTTGTTTGAACTTGATAGGTTAGAGAAGAGAATTCAATTATTATTGATCGGTCGATGTCAATTATTTTGGCTAGTTCGAGAAGCAAATAGAATTTGAAATCATAGTATTTCGTTGTAAAATCAAAATATTGAATCCAAGACTGAGAAGAACAACCTTTTATATTATGCATAATATAGGGTATAATAAGCTGATCACTTATTGTACTTGCAGAGGGGTATGATTTAATCTTTATGGTTATCTGATACACCTGAGTATTTATCAAAGTAAATCTTTGATATCTACCCGAGAAAATAAGTTCAAAGATCTGGTGGGATCACTCAGTATAAATTTGGAGAAAAATCTACTTTGTTATTGCGGAGAATTGATTCTTGTTTAATCATTTGAATATCGTAGAACTATGAAAGCGTTGAACTCTTTTATTATCAAATTATGGTGTTGCATAGAAAAGGAGAAGCCTTGTTATTGATTAACGATTTGTTCAGCTAATGCAAAGTTCCCCAAACTTTGGTTTCATTCTATCAAAATAGATAGTTTGTTGTTTTGAATCCTTATACATTTATTGTATGTATTAACTTGCGGGGCAAATTAGTTGCTCACCCTTGCTAAATAAAACTTTTCAGCTAGGGACGAAGTGGCTGGAGGTGCTGCGAAGGATAAAGGCAAAGGCGTTGTAATAAATTAGTTATGAGTAAACATATTTATTATGTTGTATTTGTAAACCCTTTTTGTATATCCAAAGGGTATGTTTGTAAAGTTAAGGTTAGTGAACCTGGGTGATGTATTATTAGTAAACTCTGATAAAACCTTATGAAAATTACTATCTATATATATTATGGGTAGTTAAATGTTATTTATATTTGGATCGTGAACACCAAATTCGGGAGTCAGGTAACCCGAATTTGGGGGTGTCACAGATAATATCCTTTACCTCAAAATAACCGTACTTTTGACTGAATTTCGGTATAGTGCTGACAGAAACTCACACCGTATAGCAACACTCAAAGTATACTCACAAGAATATGCTCGATAATATAGAGAGAGAAAGAGAAAACTTTGTTTCTGGTGTGATTTTCAATTCTAACTTAGTCATCTATTTATAGGAAATTGCTAGAACGTCAAAGGACACTAAATTAATAAAATATTAATATTTACCAAATATTCAAGCCCACCACCAAGGAATCTGATTTCAGCCATCAAGCACATGTTAAACGGAGATTCCCAAAAATAAGAATATTCCACGACCAAACGAATATTCTCCGACAAAAAGAATATTTTGAAACCACTTGCTTATTTTGTAAAATTTTCACATTTCACCCATAACCAAAAGCATTATATAAAATTAACCCTTATTAATTTAGAATAATGAATAAAGGAAAATTACATTTTATTTATAATAAGTTGGGGTCTTACAACCTCCCCTCCTTATAAAATTTCATCCTTGAAATTGACGGACGTACCTGGTGTTTCGAACAGGTGAGGGTACCTCGCTTTCATTTCCGATTCCAACTCCCATGTCATTTCCTCAATTGCATGGTTTCTCCATAAAACCTTAACCTGTGGTATAACCTTCGTGCGTAAGACATGCTCTTTCCTATCCAAAATCTCAACAGGTATCTCCTCGTATGTTAAATCTTCAGCTATATCGTCTGGTTCTAACGCAATAATGTGGTTCGAGTCTTTCACATATTTACGAAGCATAGATATGTGGAATACATTGTGAACACGAGACATACTTGGAGGTAACGCGAGTCTATAGGCTACGTTTCCTATTCGGTCAAGAATCTCAAATGGACCAACAAATCTTGAATTGAGCTTTCCTCTCTTTCCAAATCTTGTAACTCCCTTCGTTGGAACAACACGTAACAGTACATGATCCCCAATATTAAACTCCACGTCCTTTCTATGAAGATCAGCATAACTCTTTTGTCGATCTTGTGAAGTTTGAATACGTTGTCGAATCATTTGGATCTTTTCTGTAGTCATGCGTACTAATTCTGGTCCCAACAACGTTGCTTCTCCCACCTCGTCCCAGCATACTGGAGATCGACACTTTTGTCCATACAATGCCTCAAATGGAGCCATGCCTATACTTGCTTGATAACTGTTGTTGTAGGAGAATTCTACCAGTGATAAGTACTTATCCCAACTTTCTTTAAAATATAGGACACAAAGTCTTAATAGATCTTTGAGGGTTTGAATAGTCCTCTCTGATTGTCCATCCATTTGAGGATGGTATGCCGAACTGAATCGTAAATTCGTGCCCATAGCTTTCTGTAAGCTAACCCAAAATCTTAAAGTGAATCTTGGGTCACGATCCGAAACTATGGATACTGGGATACCATGCAATTGCGTAATCTCATTCACGTACATACTAGTAAGATATTCAAGGGAATAAGTCTCACGTATCGGCAAGAAATGGGCAGACTTGGTTAATCTATCAACAATAACCCAAATAGCATTTATGCCTTGAGAAACCGTGGGAAGACCTGTAACGAAATCCATTGTAATGTGTTCCCACTTCTATTCCAGAATCTCAAGTGGTTGCAATGGACCTTTTGGCATTTGATGCTCCGCCTTTACATGTTGACAAGTTAAACACCTCAAGATAAACTCCGCGATCTCTCTCTTCATATTGTTCCACCAAAATGTATGTCGAATATCATGATACATTTTGGTACTCCCAGGATGGATTGCAAACGAGGTATTGTGTGCCTCCATCATGATTCTATGCTTCAAGTCAGAATCGTTCGGAACGCAAAGTCGAGAGTTGAATCGAAGTATTCCTTCTTCATCGATTCTTGCTTTCGGAATAGCTCCTTCTTGCACTTTCTTCTTCATACTCATCAGCCCCAGGTTTGTAGCTTGAGTAGCTTTAACTTTATCGATTAAAGTCGGTTCTACTCGTATATTCGCCATCATCACGTGGGTACCTAGAGTTTTAATCTCCATCTCTATTATTTGTAAGTTATACGAAATGAGTCTTTGATAATATCGTACACGTACTCGTATACGATCTTCTACTCAACACGTTAGCTACCACGTTCGCTTTTCTAGGATGGTATGGTCAGAACATGTGCCGAAATGAGTCTCCTCTTGAGTTCTTTGAAGCTCTTCCCATATTCCTTGCTTCATTCGAATTTTGTATCTCTACAAGTCAGCTAAGTTAATGGAGTAGCGATTTGAGAAAATCTTTCCACCAATCTTCGTTAATAACCAACTAAGCCTAAAAAGCTACGTATTTCGATTACTAACTTAGGTTGCTCTCAACTGTGACACTTATCCCAATCTTGGATAGCACATCACAATAACACCTATCAGTTTACTACCGCACGAATATGGCGTCCCCTACGGAGAGTTTGGCTTCGGTGCATTCCACAAAGGAAGTCATAAGATAGAGGCTCGGGTATCAACTTCTATAGTTGGGTTTTTAACTCCTGAAGTTCAATAGGAGCCATTCGATATGAGATTTTAGAAATGGGTTTTGTACCGAATTTAAAGTCGATACAAATTCAATATCACGCTCTGGGAGTAGGCCAAGAAATTCTTCAGGAAATACGTCAGGAAATTCACTAACAACAAAAATATCATTCAAATCTGACGTATTATTGTTTAAGTCCATAACATGGCTAAGAAAGCTTGACATTCGTTTTTAAATAAACAAATAGCATTGTGGTTTGATATGACAGTGACTGATTTTAGTGGTTTGAATTCGTATGATAGGTTGGTTAGGAATATGAAAACTAACAACCTTACGAAAACAATCAATTTTGGCATGATGAGTGGCTAACCAATCAATTCCTAAAATCACATCAAAAGCAAGTATCTTTAAAGAGATAAGATCAATAGGTAATGTGATAGTGCCAACTTGGATCATGCAAAATTTATAATATGTAGATGTAACGAAGGTTTCACCCAACGGAGTTTCAACAGATAAATCAAAATCTAATTTCTCCGGAGTCAAGTTTAAACGTTGAGCACAAGCAGGAGTGATAAAAGAATGGGTAGAACCGGTATCTAGTAAGGTATAAACTTCGCACGAATTCAAGATTAGCATACTCGTGATCACCTCATTTGGGTTCCTCACGTTTTGGCCAGTCATGACAAACGCTCTTCCAGGAACCGCTGATTTCGACTTATCCGGGACAGCCCTTGGAATCACCACTTTCGCTGAACTTGGTTTCACTATAGTACAATCTCGAGCGATGTGGCCTTCCTTTCCACAGTTGTAACATACCTTGGATTGTTGTGGACAGTTTGGGCTGATATGTCACTCCTTCCCACATTTGTAACATCTAACTGGCGGTCGTTCTCCTCCCCTAGAAATTGTTGTTGGTGCTGGTGCTGCTGCTGATGTCTTCCCGTCGTTGTTGAATCTCATCTTTCTGAAATTTCCACTTGAGTCACCTCTTCTATTATCATGGCCACGATTACCACCTGAGTGGTTACTGTCTTTGTCCGTATTCTTCCTTCCTCGCTGGTTATTAACGTTTTTATGACTGCTGTCACCGATATGACCCTGGTTGTGGTCCCTCAGTTGAGTATACTCACTATCTCGCTCTAACAACTGAGCCCTGTTTACAACATCTGAATATAAAGAAAATTTATGAGATATAAGGTATTGATGAATGTCGGGTTTTAAACCTCTCAAAAACATCCGCATCATGCGTTCCTCATTCTCCACTAAATGAGGTGCAAACCTGGACAACTCTGCGAACTTTGCCTCGTATTGAGACACCGTCATGTTATTCTATTCGAGTCTAATAAACTCTACCTCTTTCATATGACGAATACTTTCAGGAAAGTACTTGTCATTGAAAAGTTTCTGAAATCTTTCCCAAGACATGTTGAGTGCATCTGGTTGGGTACGCTTCACAGATTCCCACCAGTAATCTGCTTCACCACGAAACATAAAGGTAGCGAATGGAACCTTCTGTTCCTCCGTGCACCCCAAGACATCGAATATCTTGGTAATTTGCTTGACCCACGTTTCTTCCTTGATCGGATCCTGCTTTCCATGGAAATCTGGTGGTCCCAACTGCTTGAACTGCTTAGCTGTGACAGACCGCGTGTTGCCATCATTTCCACCCGTATTTTGCACACGAGTCTCCCTCGTTTGATTTTGCATGAACTGAAAAAAGTTCCTAAACATTCAATCATTCATCGTTTGTTCGGTAACATTGTTTACAGGAGGAGTATTTCCTTCCTGTTTCACGTTCTCCTGGTTTGTGACTAAAGGTTGTTCGACCGTCTCAAAAACTCCATTGTTAACGTTCTCAGCAGCCATTCTTAAATACTGCCATAAAACAAAGGTTAATTAAACAAATTAACGTATCACAGAATATCCCTATATTATGACCGGCCAACAAATAATCTTTAGGTAGGACACACTAGCGAAGGATTTACTCATCTCGCCCCTCCTAGTTCTATTCCCCGATCTCCACCAGAGACCATATCCCTAAGCTCTGATACCAACTGTGACGCCCCCAAAACAGGTATACAACACCCATTCTGAGTGGCCAAATACATGGTACATAAAGCAAACTACAACTTCAATAATACAAATGTCGTGTGAAATACGACAATATCTACTGTGAGTTTAAATACAAATATTGTCTTCTAGACAATATCTACACGCAAATAAGTCCTCAGTACAATTATTCAAACACTATTTTACAGAAATAGTGAGGACTGCGAAAACATCTTTCTAGAAACCTCACTCAATACCCCGACTCGATCCTGCTATGTTCTCACCTCCTGAGAAGAAAAATGGAACAAAAAGGAAAGGGTGAGCTCAACTAGCCCAGTAAAGAATATTATGACTAAGATAATATACAACAAATTATCGTTAGTCTTCAACAGGAAAAAATCTGATAAAATATAAAAGACAACAAGTTTTAGATCAACAAATGCAGCGGAAACAACAATCCATTAGAAGAGTCACGTAGAAAATGAATTCTAATGTCTTCTAAGATTTAAAAGTCCATCATCAATATTTCAAACCTGTAACAACAATCAATATACATATTTAATCATCTTTGCACTGCAGGCTAAAGATATTCATTTGTATCACCAGTTGGTCATGTTCATCTCAACACCTGTTCATCTTTGCACTACGGGCCAAAGATATTCATCAGTAATCATTTATCTTTGCACTACAGGCCAAAGATATTCAATAATATCATCATTAAGGACTGAGGATGATGAAAAATATTTTTAAGAATGAATCCATTGAGATAGAAGGACAAATATTAGGGATTTATATAACAGCTTTATCCAAGATTAATAATACTCCATAATAACCAATTTTGAAGCAGAATTCAAAAATAACGATCAAAACATGGATACAATAAAAGATAGTAGCCAAAATAGACATCTTGGACAAAAAGAAGAAATTTTTATTTTTTGGTGAATAGTGCCGTATTCGTGAATAGTGTTGTATACGTGAATAGTGATGTATACGTGAATAGTAACCCCGACACAACAAGTTCCAAATTTGATAAAAAGTTCATACCAATATTTTGGCGTAATGATATTGAAGAAAATATCATTTAAGAAGAAGATAATATCCTTTACCTCAAAATAACCGTACTTTTGACTGAATTTCGGTATAGTGCTGACAGAAACTCGCACCGTATAGCAACACTCAAAGTATACTCACAAGAATATGCTCGATAATATAGAGAGAGAAAGAGAAAACTTTGTTTCTGGTGTGATTTTCAATTCTAACTTAGTCATCTATTTATAAGAAAATGCTAGAACGTCAAAGGAGACTAAATTAATAAAATATTAATATTTACCAAATATTCAAGCCCACCACCAAGGAATCTGATTTTAGCCATCAAGAACATGTTAAAGATGCTCACCAACCTTTGAAAAATGTTTTTCTTGAAAATAATAAATAAAACTTCCAAAAATCAATTATTTCGGAACTCCGGAACTTCAATAATTCACAATAAATAGCTCTTTTATCAGAAAATTCAAATCTCACGATTTTTATAGGAATTTCAATTCTCTACAACTTTACAGAAGAAATGTTTTCCAAATTCCAAACAGAAATAATCCAAAATCCATAAACGGACAATTTTACAATCTATAATCATTTTTCGGTCAAGAATTTTGTCCACCGACACACAAAACATGTGTTAAACATTTAATGCCACAAAAATACTCTTCCTTCTCATATACTCATATATCCCACATTCATTGTAAAAATATCACAGTTAATATTTTATTAAAATAATATATTTAAATGAATTATTTTATCAGAAAAAGATAAAATATTAATTTTCAACAATTGTCATATTAAAAATTTTCTCCATCTATATCCACATAAAATGAATATTTTCTTTATCATAATAATCAATAATTAATTATTTAAAAATAATATTACAAAATCACAGTACTGAAAACCAGACCGTTCCCAGGATAGAGGGGGCTTTCCAATAAGGATTTCTCCTTACTAGCGCGTAATTAGATGACCAAACCTCTTCTTGACAGAACTTTCTAGACATTGCCAATAATACTATCTAATAATATTATTCAAATAATATGAATTATTGATCTGATAATGAGAAATACTGTGCAATGACAATTATTGAAACAATAATAATATAAACTAATAATGCAGCAATTATTGAATCAATATAATAAAATAATGAACAGTAATTACTGTAACAATTATTGAGTAGTACCTTCTTATGTACGAATCAATAATTCAACCATACTGTGCAATACCGTTTGCTACTGTACAACCACGCGTATTACTGTATTTTAACCACCAGGTAATCCAACAGTGTTAACGGTAACAATTTACGCCGTTATTTATAAAACTAAATCTTTGTCGTTTTCTTTCATCCAACCGTTTTTCGTTATGGGGCCCACAAATGACTGTGCCGTCGTACGGGGATTCCCGATAATAAGAATATTCCACGACCAAACGAATATTCCCCGACAAAAAGAATATTTTGTAAAATTTTCACATTTCACCCATAACCAAAGCATTATATCTAATTAACCCTTATTAATTTAGAATAATGAATAAAGGAAAATTCAATTTTATTTATAATAAGATGGGGTCTTACATAGTAACCCCGACTCAAACAGGTAGAAATTCTACAATAAAATCCATACCAATATTTCAGTATAATGATATTGAAAGAATAACATCATTATGAAGAATATAACATCCCTTACTATCCCTTACCTCAAAAGAGCAGCACTCCTGACTGGATATTGGATATGACGCTGAAAGAAACTTGCACTGATGAATATCAACTCACCAAGTATCCAAATACTCACAAAATACACTCGATAATCTAGAGAGAAAAAGAGAAAAAACCTATGAATTCTGGTGTGATTTTCAATTCTAACTTAGCCCTCTATTTATAGGAAAATGTTAGCACGCCGAAGCAGACATGACCTGCTACCTGATGGCTTTACCTGCTACTATTCCACCCACCAAAAATCAGCCATCTTTCCCAACAACCAAAAGTGGGGCCCACCCATTTTTAGAATTTTCCACCAAAATCATTTGTAAACCTAATTTCCGAATCAGTCACCTCTTAAAATTCATAACAAATCATTCGTTCATTTTTAACGGTTCAAAATTTGTGAACATATACTCAACTTATATATGTATAACATATCCAAAAATCACAACGATCCAACGGTCAGATTAAAAATTATAGCTCACACAATAAAACTGTAAGAACACTGATTTGATCTTTTAATACCTCCAATCTGACAAAATACTGATAAAATACGTCAACATTAATTCTTTCATTTATAACCACATAAATAAATCCATCATTTATATCCACATCAATTAAATATTTCATTATCATATAAATCAATAATTAATTATTCACAAATAATATTACAGAACCACAATAACGACAACCAGGCAGTTCCCAGGAAAGAGGGGGCTTTCCAATAATGATTTCTCCTTACTAGCGCGCAATTAGGTGACCAAACCTCTCCTTGACAGAACTTTCTTGACATTACCAATAATGCTATTTAATAATATTAGTCAAAAAATGTGAATTATTGATCTGATAATGGAAAATACTGTGCAGTGACAATTATTGAAACAACAATAATATAAAATATCAACGTAGCAATTATGGAATCAATAATATAAAATATTGAACATTAATTACTGTAACAATTATTGAGTAGTGTATTCTTACGTAATAATCAATAATTCAAAAATACTGTGCAATACCGTGTGCTACTGTGCAGCAACGCGTATTACTTTACTTTACCAACCGGGTATTCCAACAGTGTTAACGGTAACGATTACGCCGTTATTTATAAAAACTTAATTTTGTCATTTTCTTCATCTGACAGTTATTCTGTTATGGGGCCTACAAATGGCTGCGCCGTCGTACGAATATTCCCCGACAGAAAGAATATTCCAATACTAAACGAATATTCCCCGACAACAATGAATATTTTATAACCACTTGCGTATTTTCAAAAAAAATTTATATATCACCCTTAACTTTAACTTTTATCAATTTAACCATTTAATGAATAGAAAAATTGAATACTTTTATTTCATAAAATTCGGGGTCTTACAATCTCCCTTACTTATAAAATTTTGTCCCTGAAATTTACGTACCTGGTATTTCAAAGAGTTAAGAATACCTTGCTTTCATTTCAAATTCCGTCTTCCCTGTCCTCATAATTTCTCCACGCTCATCTCCTGTATTTCAAATATCATTCTAGAATACAACTTCAGAACAAGGGTTAATCGAACAAATTAACATTTCACATAATATCCCGATATTATGACTGACCAACAAATAAGCTTAGCTAGGACACACTAGCGAATGATTTACTCATCTCTCCCCTCCTAGTTCTATTCCCCGATCTCCGCCAAAGATTATATCACTAAGCTCTGATACCAACTGTGACGCCCCCAAAATAGGTCCAATCCACCCAACCTATTCTGAGTCGCCAAATACATGGTACAGAAAATAACTACAACTTTATTACAACAATTATCGTGCAAAATACAACAACACATATGTTGTGAGTTTTGATACAAATATATACCAACTGTGACTCACATCCTAACCTTAGATAAAACGTCACAATGGCACCTTACATAAAGGTCTAGTCAAAAACTATTTTAGAAATTATAATCTTTGGGAAGTGCTCAAGGAAACCTTCGTACATGGGAGGCCATGCGTCTAGGTTATAATAGATATCATATGGCCACAGAATTATCCTTGGTTGACAAAATAGACCCCAAAGAAAAACGAGAAGATTACTATCATATTCTTTATAATGGTGAGTCTTCTCTTGACTTATCATTATCTCCATTGACTCTAATTGAGAATTATACTTCAAACAAACACCAAGATCATATAGGTAGTGTGCGTCGATATACTCAATAGGTGGATGTGCACAACCCTGTCTTATGATGGCAAGATGTTGTATATCTTTAGAACTCTTGTATGATAGTGGCAAAACACCCTTCCAACGTTGGGTTTGCCTCACCTTATTTGATTCACCATATATAACTACTAAATGATGACCACCGCTCTATTCCCCTGTTACCCCCACTCGACCCAGCTACACTCTTATTACCTAAAAGGAATTGTGAAGAAAAAGGGTGAGCACATCTAGCTCAGTAAAGAATATCATGACTAAAGATAAATAAATTATCAATAGCATTCAATAGTAATAAATCTGAGATTTAGAACATATGGTAGATGATAAAAAATTTCAACCATAGTCGCAGCGGAACGAGCAATCCATTAGAAGAGTCAAATAGACCATAAAATCTATTAAATTCTCCATGTTAAAAGTCCACTAACAATGTTTTATTCCTGTAACATCAATCAACAATTTCTGTCCACAATCACATTTATAACTCATAATCGTAATTGTAGTTCTAAATTCCTTTTCTCATTCAGGACAAAGATAATTTTCATCACCTGAAACATCAAAGATCTTGGTTATACCAAATCACAGTTCCTGTTCATAATCATGCTAATAAATTCATCTTTGCACTACGGGCCAAAGATATTTATTAACAGTTCATCTTTGCACTACAGGCCAAAGATATTCAACAACAGGTCATCTTTGCACTACGGGGCCAAAGATATTCAACAACAGTTCATCTTTGCACTACAGGCCAAAGATATTCATCAACAGTTCATCTTTGCAATACATGCCAAAGATATTCATCAACAGTTCATATTTGCACTACAGGCCAAATATATTAATATCTCAAAGAAATATAAAATCATTTCAAAATCTATATAAACCATAATTATTACCATGTTGATCAATTCACCTTTCCACTTAAGCTAAAAATATTCAATTGTAAATTCAATGGTCATGATCATACCAGTCAACGATTCAACTTTTCACTACTAGCCAAAGAGAACCCATTGTCATGATCATACCAATAATCTACTCATCTTTACACTCAAGTCAAAGAGAAATTTCTTCACCGTGATTATAAAAATGTTATATATGATAATAAAAACAATATGATCAACAACTGTATTTAATTTCAAGAGTAAGATTCATAAATCAATGATAATTTGGTCAGAAAAAGAAACCATTTTTTGTCGTGAATAGTACCCATGAATAGTAACTCGTGAATAGTAAATCGTGGATAGTACTCCGTATTCGTACATAGTACCGTATACGTAAATAATGTCATATACGTAAATAGTGCCATATGCATGAATAGTGTCGTATACGTGAATAGTAACCCCGACTCAAAAAGGTAGAAATTTCACAATAAAATACATACCAATATTTCAGTATAATGATATTGAAAGAATAACATCATTATGAAGAATATAACATCCCTTAATATCCCTTACTATCACTTACCTCAAAAGAGCAACACTTCTGACTGGATATCGGATATGACGCTGAAGGAAACTTGCACTGATGAATAGCAACTCATAAAGTATCTAAATACTCACAAAATACACTCAATAATCTAGAGAGAAAAAGAGAGAAAACTTATGAATTCTGGTGTGATTTTCAATTCTAACGCAGCCCTCTATTTATAGAAAAATGTTAGCACGCCGAAGCAGACTTGACCTGCTACCTGATGGCTTTACCTGCTACTATTCCACCAACCAAAAATCAGCCATCTTCCCCAACAACCAAAAGTGGGGCCCACCCATTTCTAGAATTTTCCACCAAAATCATTTATAAACCTAATTTCCGAATCAGTCACCTCTTAAAATTCATAACAAATCATTCGTTCATTTTTTAACGGTTCAAAATTTGTGAACATATACTCAACTTATATATGTATAACATATCCAAAAATCACAATGATCCAACGTTCAGATTAAAAATTATAACTCACACAATAAAGTTGTAAGAACACTGATTTGATCTTTTAATACCTCCAATCCGATAAAATACTGATAAAATACCTCAACATTAATTCTTTCATTTATAACCACATAAATAAATCCATCATTTATATCAACATCAAATAAATATTTCATTATCATATAAATCAATAATTAATTATTAACAAATAATATTACAGAATCACAATAATGACAACCAGGCAGTTCCCAGGAAAGAGGGGCTTTCCAATAAGGATTTCTCCTTACTGGCGCGCAATTAGGTGATCAAACCTCTCTTGACAGAACTTTCTTGACATTGCCAATAATGCTATCTAATAATAATATTCAAATAATATGAATTATTGATCTGATAATGGAAAATAATGTGCAGTGACAATTATTGAAACAACAATAATATAAAATATCAACGCAGCAATTATTGAATCAACAAAATAAAATATTGAATAGTAATTATTGTAACAATTATTGAGTAGTGTCTTACGTAAGAATCAATAATTCAAAAATACTGTGCAATACCGTGTGCTACTGTGCAACAACGCGTATTACTTTACTTTACCAACCGGGTATTCCAACAGTGTTAACTGTAACGATTACGCCATTATTTATAAAAACTCAATTTTGTCGTTTTCTTCATCCGACAGTTATTCTGTTATGCGGCCCACAAATGATTGTGTCGTCGTACGAATATTCTCCAACAGAAAGAATATTCCACGGCTAAATGAATATTCCCCGACAACAATGAATATTTTATAACCACATGCGTATTTTGAAAAAATTTCATATATCACCCTTAACTTTAACTTTTATCAATTTAACCATTTACTGAATAGAAAAATTGAATACTTTTATTTCATAAAATTCGGGGTCTTACACATATCTTATGCCTTGCAACAACTTAAAAAATATAAGAGGAATTATCCTACTCATGATCTAGAGTTGGCAGCAGTCGTTTTTGCGCTAAAGATCTGGAGGCACTATCTATATGGGGAGAAAGTGGAGATATATTCAGACCATAAAAGCCTCAAATATTTCTTCACTCAAAAAGAACTCAACATGCTACAACGACGTTGGCTCGAGCTGTTGAAAGATTACGACCACACTATTCAATACCATCCAGAAAAAGCAAACGTGGTAGCTGACGCGTTGAGTAGAAGATCATATGCAGAAATGAGTGCGATGATGTCAAGTATACGCATAGAACTAACTTTAATCGATAAAGTTAAAGTTGTTCAAGCCACAGACCCGGAGCTGATGCATATGAAGAAGAAAGTGCAAGAAGGTGCTATCCTAGAAGCAAGAATCGATGAAGAAGGAATACTTCAAGTCCACTCCAGACTTTGTGTTCCAAACGATTCTATTTTGAAGTACAAGATCATGATGGAGGTACACAATACACCATTTGCAATCCATCCTGGAAGTACCAAAATGTATCGTGATCTTCGACACATATTTTGGTGGAACAATATGAAGAGAGAGATTGCAAAGTTTATCTCGAGGTTTTTAACTTGTCAACGTGTAAAGGCGGAGCATCAAGTGCCTAAGGGTCCATTGCAACCACTTTAGATTCCAAAATGGAAGTGGGACAATATTACCATGGATTTCGTTACGGGTCTTCCCACGGTTTCTCAAGGCATAAATGCGATTTAGGTTATTGTTGATAGATTAACCAAGTCTGTCCATTTCTTACCGATACGGGAGAATTATTCCCTTGAACATCTTGCTCGAATGTACGTATATGAGATTATGAGATTGCATGGAATGCCAGTATCCATAGTTTTGGATCGTGACCCAAGATTTACTTCAAGATTTTGGGTTAGCTTGCAAAAAGCTATGGGCACGGATTTACGGTTCAGTTCGACATACCATCCTCAAACGGACGGACAATCAGAGAGGACTATTCAAACTCTTGAAGATCTATTAAGACTTTGTGTCCTCGATTTCAAAGGGAGTTGGGATAAGTACCTACCATTGGTGGACTTCTCCTACAACAACAGTTATCAGGCAAGTATAGGTGTGGCTCCATTTGAAGAATTGTATGGACGAAAGTGTCGCTCTCCAGTATGTTGGGATGAGGTGGGAGAAGCAACGTTGTTGGGACCAGAGTTGGTACGAATGACTACAGAGAAGATCCAAACGATTCGACAACGTATACAAATGGCACAGGATCGACAAAAGAGTTATGTGGATCTTCATCGAAAGGACGTGGAATTTTACATTGGGGATCATGTATTATTGCGTGTGGCTCCATGGAAAGGAGTTACAAGATTTGGGAAGAGAGGAAAGCTCAATCCACGATTTATTGGTCCATTCCAGATTCTTGACCGAGTAGGAAATGTGGCCTATAGACTCGCGTTACCTCTAAGTATGTCTCGTGTTCATAATGTTTTTAATATATCTGTGCTACGTAAATATGTGAAAGACCCAAACCAAGTTATTGAGTTAGAACCAGAAGAGATAGCCGAAGACTTAACATACGAAGAGGTACCTGTCAAGATCTTGGATAGGAAGGAGGATGTCCTATGCACGAAGGTCATACCACAAGTTAAAGTTTTATGGAGAAACCATGTTATTGAGGAAATGACCTGGGAGTTGGAAACGGAAATGAAAGCGAGGTATCCTCATCTTTTTGAAACACCAGATACGTACGTCAATTTCGAGGACAAAATTTCATAAGAAGTGGATGTTGTATGTGACGCCCCCAAAACAGGTATACAACACCCATTCTAAGTCGCCAAATACATGGTACATAAAGAAAACTACAACTTCAATAATACAAATGTCGTGTGAAATACGAAAATACATACTGTGAGTTTAAATACAAATATTGTCTTCTAGACAATATCTACACGCAAATAAGTCCTCAGTACAATTATTCAAACACTATTTTACAGAAATAGTGAGGACTGCGAAAACATCTTTCTAGAAACCTCACTCAATACCCCGACTCGATCCTGCTATGTTCTCACCTCCTGAGAAGAAAAATGGAACAAAAAGGAAAGGGTGAGCTCAACTAGCCCAGTAAAGAATATTATGACTAAGATAATATACAACAAATTATCGTTAGTCTTCAATAGGGAAAAATCTGATAAAATATAATAGACAACAAGTTTTAGATCAACATATGCAGCGGAAACAACAATCCATTAGAAGAGTCACGTAGAGAATGAATTCTACTGTCTTCTAAGATTTAAAAGTCTATCATCAATATTTCATCCCTGTAACACCAATTAATATACATCTTTAATCATCTTTGCACTACAGGCCAAAGATATTCATTTGTATCACCAGTTGGTCATGTTCATCTCAACACCTGTTCATCTTTGCACTACGGGCCAAAGATATTCATCAGTAATCATTTATCTTTGCACTACAGGCCAAAGATATTCAATAATATCATCATTAAGGACTGAGGATGATGAAAAATATTTTTAAGAACGAATCCAGGGAGATAGAAGGACAAATATTAGGGATTCGTATAACAGTTTTATCCAAGATCAATAATACTCCATAATAACCAATTTTGAAGCAGAATTCAAAAATAACGATCAAAACATGGATACAATCAAAGATAGTAGCCAAAATAGACATCTTGGACAAAAAGGAAAATTTTTATTTTTCGGTGAATAGTGTCGTATTCGTGGATAGTGCCGTATACGTGAATAGTAACCCTGACACAACAAGTTCCAAATTTGATAAAAAGTTCAACCAATATTTTGGCATAATGATATTGAAGAAAATAATATCATTTTTCGAAAGAAATAACATCCCTTACCTCAAAATAACCGTACTTCTGACTGAATTTCGGTATAGTGCTGACAGAAACTCGCACTGTATAGCAACACACAAAGTATACTCACAAGAATATGCTCGATAATATAGAGAGAGGAAGAGACAAAACTTATTTCTGGTGTGATTTTCAATTCTAACTTAGCTCTCTATTTATAGGAAAATGCTAAAACGCCAAATGAGACTAAACTAATAAAATATATTATTTATTTTTTCAAATCCCACACATGCTTTGAATATTTTGGGCAGCCATGTTGGAAGAATTCAGCAGCCCATGTGTTGTTGACACCAACTAAAGTGGGACCACCCATAAAATTTAATAAAAATTATTTTATTTTCCGAAACTTCAACAATTCATAGAAAATAGACCGTTTATCAGAAAAATAAGAATTTTATGTCTATTCTGTCTGAAATCAAATTCTCTACAACTTTGCAGAAGGAAGTTTTTCCAAATTCCTAACAGAAAATATCTGAAATCCATAAACGGATGATTTTTAATACTTCTGGTCCGACAAAATACTGATAAAACACCTCCACATTAATTCCTTCATTAACAACCACATAAAAAATAAATATATCCATCAATTATATCCACGTCAAATAAATATTTCCTTATCATATGAATCAATAATTAATTATTCTTAAATAATATTACAGAATCACAATTATGACAATCAGACCGTTCCCAAGAAAGAGGGGGCTTTCCAATAAGGATTTCTCCTTACTGGCGCGCAATTAGGTGACCAAAACTCTCCTTAGACAGAACTTTCTAGACATTGCCAATAATGTTATCTGATAATATTATTCAAATAATATGAATTATTGATCTGATAATGGAAAATACTGTGCAGTGATAATTATTGAAACAATAATAATATAAATATCAACGCAGTAATTATTGAATCAATAAAATAAAATAATAAACAGTAATTACAGTAAAAATTATTGAGTAGTGCCTTCTTACGTACGAATTAATAATTCAACAATATTGTGCAATACCGTGTGCTACTATACAAACACGCGTATTACTGTATTTTAACCACCAGGCAACCCAACAGTGTTAACAGTAACAATTTACGCCGTTATTTATAAAACTCAATCTTTGTCGTTTTCTTTCATCCAACCATTTTTCGTTATGGGGCCCACAATTGACTGCGCCGTCATACGAATATTCCCGACAAAAAGAATATTCCACGACCAAACGAATTTTCCCCGACAACAATGATTATTTTATAACCACTTGTTTATTTTGTAAAAATTTTCACATTGCACCTATAACCAAAGCATTATATCAAATTAACCCTTATTAATTTAGAATCATGAATAAAGGAAAATTCAATTTTATTTATAATAAGTTGGGGTCTTACAACCTCCCCTCCTTATAAAATTTCGTCCTCAAAATTGACTTACGTACCTGGTGTTTCGAACAGGTGAGGGTACCTCGCTTTCATTTCCGATTCCAACTCCCATGTCATTTTCTCAATTGCATGGTTTCTCCACAAAACCTTAACGTGTGGTATAACCTTCGTGCGTAAGACATGCTCTTTCTTATCCAAAATCTTAACAGGTACCTCCTCGTATGTTAAATCTTCGGCTATCTCATCTGGTTCTAACTCAATAATATGGTTCGGGTCTTTCACATATTTACGAAGCATAGATACGTGAAAAACATTATGAACACGAGACATACGTGGAGGTAACGCGAGTCTATAGGCTACGTTTTCTATTCGGTCAAGAATCTCAAATGGACCAACAAATCTTGGATTGAGCTTTCCTCTCTTTCCAAATCTTGTAACTCCTTTCCATGGAGCAACACGTAACAGTACATGATCCCCAATATTAAACTCCACGTCCTTTCTATGAAGATCAGCATAACTCTTTTATCGATCTTGTGAAGTTTGAATACGTTGTTGAATTATTTGAATCTTTTCTGTAGTCATGTGTACTAATTCTGGTCCCAACAAAGTTGCTTCTCCCACCTCGTCCCAGCATACTGGAGATCGACACTTTCGTCCATATAATGCCTCAAATGGAGCCATGCCTATACTTGCTTGATAACTGTTGTTGTAGGAGAATTCCACCAGTGGCAAGTACTTATCCCAACTTCCTTTAAAATCTAGGACACAAAGTCTTAATAGATCTTCGAGGGTTTGAATAGCCCTCTCTGATTGTCCGTCCGTTTGAGGATGGTATGCCGAACTAAATCGTAAATTCGTGCCCATAGCTTTCTGCAAGCTAACCCAAAATCGTGAAGTGAATCTTGGGTCACGATCCAAAACTATGAATACTGGCATGCCATGCAATCTCACAATCTCATTCACGTACATACTAGCAAGACGTTCAAGGGAATAAGTCTCACGTATCGGTAAGAAATAGGCAGACTTGGTTAATCTATCAACAATAACCCAAATTGCATCTATACCTTGAGAAACCTTGGGAAGACCCGTAACGAAATCCATAGTAATGTGTTCCCACTTCCATTCTGGAATCTCAAGTGGTTGTAATGGACCTTTTGGTATTTTATGCTCCGCATTTACACATTGACAAGTTAAACACCTCGAGATAAACTCCGCGATCTCTCTCTTCATATTGTTCCACCAAAATGTGTGTCGAATATCATGATACATTTTGGTACTCCCAGGATGGATTGCAAACGGGGTGTTGTGTGCCTCCATCATGATTCTATGCTTCAAGTCAGAATCATTCGGAATGAAAAGTTGAGAGTTGAATCAAAGTATTCCTTCTTCATCGATTCTTGCTTCTGGAATAGCACCTTCTTGCACTTTCTTATTCATTTGTATCAGCCCTAGGTCCGTAGCTTGAGCAGCTTTAACTTTATCAATTAAAGTCTGTTCTACTCGTATATTCGCCATCATCATGTGGGTACCTAGAGTTTTCATCTCCATCTCTATTATTTGTAAGTTATATGAAATGAGTCTTTGACAATATCGTACTCGTACTTGTATACGATCTTCTACTCAACACGTTAGCTACCACGTTCGTTTTTCTAGGATGGTATGGTCAGAACATGTGCCGAAATGAGTCTCCTCTTGAGTTCTTCGAAGCTCTTCCCACATTCCTCGCTTCATTCGAATTTTGTATCTCTACGAGTCAGCTGAGTTAATGGAGTAGCGATTTGAGAAAATCTTTCTACGAATCTTTGATAATAACCAACTAACACTAAAAAGCTATGTATTTCAATTACTGACTTAGGTTGCTCTCAACTGTGACTCATATCCCAATCTTGGATAGCACATCACAATAGCACCTATCAGTTTACTACCGCACGAATATGGCGTCCCCTACGAAGAGTTTGGCTTCGGTGCATTCCACAAAGGAAGTCATAAAATAGAGGCTCGTGTATCAACTTCTATAGTTGGGTTTTTAACTCCTGAAGTTCAATAGGAGCCATTCGATATGAGATTTTAGAAATGGGTTTTGTACCGGATTTAAAGTCGATACAAATTCAATATCACGCTCTGGGAGTAGGCCAAGAAATTCTTCAGGAAATACGTCAGGAAATTCACTAACAACAAAATTATCATTCAAATCTGACGTATTATTGTTCAAGTCCATAACATGGCTAAGAAAGCTTGACATTCATTTTTCAATAAACAAATAGCTTTGTGGTTTGATATGACAGTGACTGATTTTAGTGGTTTAGTGGTTTGAATTCGTATGACAGGTTGGTTAGGAATATGAAAACTAACAACCTTACGAAAATAATCAATCTTGGCATGATGAGTTGTTAACCAATCAATTCCAAAAATGAAACAACCCGGGTCAAATCCTGAGTCCGGAACAAATCTTAGGTTAAATCCCAAGTCCGAATCGAATCAAATCCATCACAATAAGGCCTCAAACTACTAGCCCAATATTATCTTCTTGGGTCATCTTATCCCACCACAGGCTCCCAAAAGGTCATGACTTGAAGGTACTATTGGTAGTAACTTATTTCCTTATATACAGACAAATTTTTCCTCTATCTTTTGATGTGGAACTGGGGTGTTACAAACTCCCCCACTTAAATTTCTGACATCCCCGTCAGAATCGATCACACACACGGCCCAAAGATCTTTGCCTCTCTAGCCATTGTGGGATAATACCGGCTGGCTTCGTGTCCCCACCTCCAGACCTCCATCTCTCCATTGTGGGATAATACCACCAGCCTTCGTGTCCCCACCTCCGGCAACCCGATCGGATGACCCGACCCGAGCTTTCGAGAGTCAGCTTTGATACCATATGAAACAACCCGGGTCAAATCCCAAGTCCGGAACAAATCTTGGTTCAAATCCCAAGTCTGAATCGAATCAAATCCATCACAATAAGGCCTCAAACTATTAGCCCACTATTATCTTCTTGGGTCATCTTAGCCCACCACAGGCTCTCAAAAGGTCATGACTTGAAGGTACTATTGGTAGTAACTTATTTCCTTATATACAGATAAATTTTCCCCTATCTTTTGGTGTGGGACTGGGGTGTTACATAAAATCACATCAAAAGAAAGTATCTTTAAAGAAATAAGGTCAACAGGTAATGCGATGGTGCCAACTTGGATCAAACAAGATTTATAAACAGTGGATGTAACAAAAGTTTCTCATAACGGAGTTTCAACAGATAAGTCAAAGTCTAATTTCTCCAGAGTCAAGTTTAAATGTTGAGAACAAGCAGGAGAGATAAAAGAATGGGCAGAACCGGTATCTAATAAGGTATAAACTTCGTAAGAATTTATAATTAACTAACCCTTGCTAACTTCTTTCGGGTTTCTGGCATTCTGACCAGTCACGAAAAACGCTATTCCAGGAACTGCTGATTTCGACTTATCCGGGACAGCCCTTGGAATCACCACTCCCGCTGAACTTGGTTTCGCTATAGTACAATCTCGAGCTATGTGGCCTTCCTTTCCACAGTTGTAACATACCTTGGATTGTTGTGGACAGTTTGGGCTGATATGTCCCTCCTTCCCGCATTTGTAACATCTAACTGGCGGTCGTTCTCCTCCCCTAGAATTTGTTGTTAGTGCTGGTGCTGCTGCTGATGTCTTTTCGTCGTTGTTAAATCTTCTCTTTCTAAAATTTCCACTTGAGTCACCTCTTATATTATCATGGCCACGATTACCACCTGAGTGGTTACCGCCTTTGTCCGTATTCTTCCTTCCTCGCTGGTTATCATCGTTCTGATGACTGCTGTCACCGATATGACCCTGGTTGTGGTCGCTCGGTTGAGTATACTCACTATCTCGCTCTAACAACTGAGCCCTGTTTACAACATCTGAATATAAAGAAAATTTATGAGATATAAGGTATTGAAGAATCTCGGGTTTTAGACCTCTCAAAAACATCCGCGTCATACGTTCCTCATTCTCCACCAAATGAGGTGCAAACCTGGATAACTCTGGGAACTTTGCCTCGTACTGAGACACCGTCATGTTGTTCTGTTCAAGTCTAATAAACTCTACCTCTTTCATATGACGAATACTTTCAGGAAAGTACTTGTCATTGAAAAGTTTCTGAAATCGTTCCCAAGACATGTTAAGTGCGGCTGGCTGGGTACGCTTCACAGATTCCCACCAGTAATCTGCTTCACCACGAAACATAAAGGTAGCGAATGGAACCTTCTGTTCCTCCGTGCATCCCAAGACATCGAATATCTTGGTAATTTGCTTGACCCATGTTTCTGCCATGATCGGATCCGGTTTTCCCTGGAAATCTGGTGGTCCCAACTCCTTGAACTGCTTAGCTGTGACAGATCGCGCGTTGCCATCATTTCCACCCGTATTTTGCACACGAGTCTCCTTCGTCTGATTTTGCATGAACTGCAAAAAACTCCTAAACATTCCATCATTCATCGTTTTCTCGGTAGTGTTGTTTACAGGAGGAATATTGTCTTCCTGTTGCACGTTCTCCTGGTTTGTGACTAAAGTTTGCTCCACAGTCTCGTACACTCCATTGTTAACGTTCTCAGCAGCCATTCTTAAATATTGCCATTAAACAAGAGTTAATTAAACATATCACATAATATCCCTATATTATGACCAACCAACAAATAAGCTTAGTAGGACACACTAGCAAAGGATTTACGCATCTCTCCCCTCCTAGTTCTATTCCCCGATCTCCGTCAGAGACCATATCCCTAAGCTCTGATACCAACTGTGACGCCCCCAAAACAGGTATATAACACCCATTTTGAGTCGCCAAATACATGGTACATAAAGCAAACTACAACTTCAATAATACAAATGACGTGTGAAATACGACAATACATACTGTGAGATTAAATACAAATATTATCTTCTAGACAATATCCACACGCAAATAAGTCCTCATTATAATTATTCAAACACTATTTTACAGAAATAGTGAGGACTGCTAAAACATCTTTCTAGAAACCTCACTCCATACCCCGACTCGATCCTGCTATGTTCTCACCTCCTGAGAAGAAAAATGGAACAAAAAGGAAAGAGTGAGCTCAACTAGCCCAATAAAGAATATTATGACTAAGATAATATACAACAAATTATCGTTAGTCTTCAACAGGTAAAAATCTGATAAAATATAATAGACAACAAGTTTTAGATCAACAAATGCAGCGGAAACAACAATCCATTAGAAGAGTCACGTAGAGAATGAATTCTATTGTCTTCTAAGATTTAAAAGTCCATCATCAATATTTTATCCCTGTAACAACAATCAGTATACATCTTTAATCATCTTTGCACTACAGGCCAAAGATATTCATTTGTATCACCAGTTGGTCATGTTCATCTCAACACCTGTTCATCTTTACACTACGGGCCAAAGATATTCATCAGTAATCATTTATCTTTGCACTACAGGCCAAAGATATTCAATAATATCATCATTAAGGACTGAGGATGATGAAAAACATTTTTAAGAATGAATCCAGTGAGATAGAAGGACAAATATTAGGGATTCGTATAACAGTTTTATCCAAGATCAATAATACTCCATAATAACCAATTTTGAAGCAGAATTCAAAATAACGATCAAAATATGGATACAATCAACGATAGTAGCCAAAATAGACATCTTGGACAAAAAGGAAAATTTTTATTTTTCGATGAATAGTGCCGTATACGTGAATAGTAACCCCAACACAACAAGTTCCAAATTTGATAAAAAGTTCAACCAATATTTTGGCATAATGATATTGAAAAAAATAATATCATTTCCGAAAGAAATAACATCCCTTACCTCAAAATAACCGTACTTCTGACTGAATTTCGGTATTGTGCTGACAGAAACTCGCACCGTATAGCAACACACAAAGTATACTCACAAGAATACGCTCGATAATATAGAGATAGGAAGAGAGAAAACTTGTTTCTGGTGTGATTTTCAATTCTAACTTAGCCCTCTATTTATAGGAAAATGCTAGAACGCCAAAGGAGACTAAACTAATAAAATATATTATTTATTTTTTTCAAATCCCACGCATGCTTTGAATATTTTGGGCAGCCATGTTGGAAGAATTCAGCAGCCCATGTGTTGTTGACACCAACCAAAGTGGGTCCCATCCATAAAATTTAATAAAAATCATTTTATTTTCCGAAACTTCAACAATTCATAGAAAATAGACCGTTTTTGAGAAAAATAAGAATTTTATGTCCATTCTGCCTGAAATCGAATTCTCTACAACTTTACAGAAAGAAGTTTTTCCAAATTCCTAACAAAAATATCTTAAATCCACAAACGGATGATTTTAATACTTCTGGTCCAACAAAATACTGATAAAACACCTCCACATTAATTTCTTCATTAACAACCACATAAAAAATAAATATATCCTTCAATTATATCCACGTCAAATAAATATTTCCTTATCATATGAATCAATAATTAATTATTCTTAAATAATATTACAGAATCACAATTATGACAACTAGGCCGTTCCCAGGAAAGAGGGGGCTTTCCAATAAGGATTTCTCCTTACTGGCGCGCAATTAGTGACCAAAACTCTCCTTAGACAGAACTTTCTAGACATTGCCAATAATGTTATCTGATAATATTATTCAAATAATATGAATTATTGATCTGATAATGGAAAATACTGTGCAGTGACAATTATTGAAACAATAATAATATAAATATCAACGCAGCAATTATTGAATCAATAAAATAAAATAATGAACAGTAATTACTGTAATAATTACTGAGTAGTGCCTTCTTACGTACGAATTAATAATTCAACAATACTGTGCAATACCGTGTGCTACTGTGCAACCACGCGTATTACTGTATTTTAACCACCAGGTAACCCAACAGTGTTAACGATAACAATTTACGCCGTTATTTATAAAACTCAATCTTTGTCGTTTTCTTTCATCTAACCGTTTTCCAGTATGGGGCCCACAATTGACTGCGCCGTCGTACGAATATTCCCGACAAAAAGAATATTCCACGACCAAACGAATATTCCCCGACAACAATGATTATTTTATAACCACTTGTTTATTTTGTAAAAAATTTTACATTTCACCCATAACTAAAGCATTATATCAAATTAACCCTTATTAATTTAGAATAATGAATAAAGGAAAATTCAATTTTATTTATAATAAGTTGGGGTCTTACATTGTAAGACCCCAAATTATTAATAAATAAAATTTAATTCCTCTATTTATTATTTTAAAATAATAAGGGTTGATTTGATTAATGTGGTTAGTTGTGGGTAAAATGCGCAAATATTTTAAATAAGTAAGTGGTTATAAAATACTCATTGTTGTCGGAGAATATTAGTTTGGTCGTGGAATATTCTTGTTGTCGGGGAATATTCGTACGACGGCACAGCCTTTTGTGGGCCCTATAACGGAAAGCGATTGGATGAAGAAAATGACAAGTATAAGTTGTTTATAAATAACGGCGTAGTTGTTACCGTTAACACTGTTATAATACCCGGTGGTTAAAACATAGTAATACGCGTTGTTGCACAGTAGCACACGTTATTGCACCAATTATTGATTCTTACGTAAGAAGGCACTACTCAATAATTGTTACAGTAGTTAATGTTCAGTATTTTATTTTATTGTTTCAATAATTGCTGCGTTGATATTTTATATTACTGTTGTTTCAATAATTGTCACTACACAATATTTTCCATTATCGAAGCAATAATTTATATTATCTGAATAATATTATTAGAAAATATTATTGGCAATGTCTAGAAAGTTCTGTCTAAGGAGAGGTTTCGTCACCTAATTGCGCGTCAGTAAGGAGAAAATCTTATTGGAAAGCCCCCCTCTTTCCTGAGAACGGCCTGGTTTCCAGTACTGTGATTCTGTAATATTATTTGTGAATAATTAATTATTGACTTATATGATGAGGAAAATATTGAATTTTTATGGATATAGATGGAAAAAAATTTTAAAGTGACAATTGTTAAACATTGATATTTTATCTTTTCTGATAAAATAATATTTTATTATATTATTATAATATAATAATGATGATATTTTTGCAATAAATGTGGATATATGAGTATATGAGGAGGAAGAGTATTTTTGTTATATTAAATGATTAACACATGTTTTGTGTGTCGGTGGATCCCATTTCTTGACTGAAATTTGATTATAGCATGTAAAATCGTCCGTTTATGGATTTCGGTTAATTTTTGTTTGGAATTTGAAAAAACTTTCTTCTGCAAAGTTGTAGAGAATGAAATTTACTATGGAAAAGACTTGTGGTTCAAATTTTTCTGATAAAAGGGCTATTTATTATGAATTATTGAAGTTTCGTAGTTCCGAAATAATTGGTTTTTGAAAGTTTTAATTATTTGTAGTTACAAAAAAGTTTTTTTGGTTTTTGTCATTATTTGGTGGCTGAATTCAGATGGTCAAGGTGGGCTAAGGAAATTAAAAATAAAATATTATTATTTTATTAAATTTTCTGCTTTGGTGTTCTAAGCAATTTCCTATAAATAGGGTGCTTAGGTTAGAATTGGAAATAACATCAGAAACTGAAATCTTCTCTCTATTTCTTTCTCTATAATATCGAGCATATTTTTGTGAGTATTTTAGTAATTTGAGTATTGCTATACGGTGCAAGTTCTTTCAGCACTATATCCAGTATTCCATTCAGAAGTATTATCCTTTTCAGGTAAGGGGTGTTATTTTCTTCGTAAGTGATATTATTTCTTCAATATCATTATGCCGAAATATTGGTTGGAACTTTTTATCAAATTTGGAACTTTTTCATATCGGAATTACTATTCATGAGTTATTATTCACGAGTTACTATTCATAATTTACTATTCACGAGTTACTATTCACGAGTACTATTCACGAAGCATGATGATTTTCTTGTGGAATTTCTATCTTTTGGTGTCGGAATTACTATTCACGTATACAACACTATTCACGAATATGACACTATTAACAGAAAAATTAAATTTTCGTTTTTCGTCCAAAATATCTATTATGAATACTAGTTTTGATTGTATCCATGTTTTGATCATTCTTAAATTTTACTCCACTATGATTATTTATGAGGTATTTTTGGACATGGAATTGTTGAAATACGAATCCGTAATATTTATTCTTTTGTTTCACTGGATTCGTTTTCTTTAAAATATTTTTTCATCATCCTCCATCCTAAATGATGATATAATTGAATATCTTTGGCCTGTAGTGCAAAGATGAATGATTTTATGATGAATATCTTTGGCCCGTAGTGCAAAGATGAACAGGTGTTGAGATGAACATGGCCGACTGATTAATATCTTTGGCCTGTAGTGAAAAGATGACTATTTGATTCAAGATGTATATTGATTTATGTTACAGGGATAAAATATTGATGATAAACTTTTAAATTCATAGATGATAGTAGATTTCATTTTCTACTTAACTTTTCTAATGAATTATTGTTTCCGCTGCAGTTGTTGATCTAAAACTTGTTGTCTATTGTATTCTATTAGATTTTTCCCTGTTGAAGACTAGCAATAATTTGTTCTATATTATCTTAGTCATAATGTTCTTTACTGGGCTAGTTGAGCTCACCCTTTTCCTGGTTGTTCCATTTTTCTTCTCAAGAGGCGAGAATGTAGCGAGTACTAGTCAGGGTGTGGAATGATGGTTCTAGAAGTGATCCTAGTAGTCATCACTATTCTGTAAAATATTGTATTAATAATTGTAATGAGGACTTATTTGAGTGTTGATATTGTCTAAATGACAATATTTGTATTTAAACTCACAGTTTTTTTGTTGTATTAATAAAGTTGTAGCTGTTTCTGTACCATGTATTTTGACGACTCAGAATGGGTGTTGTATACCTATTTTGGGGGCGTCACATTATCTATCATGTAAGGAATTATAGTAAAGGTTGAGTACTTGGGATTAGACTCTGATATATGTAAACTAAGTTTGTTATTTATATTATTGTTATTATTATTAGTATTATTCCGCTCATATAAATGGTATCGTGAAGTACCGAGTTCGGGTTTCAAGTACCTGAATTTGGGGGCGAAAACCTTAGGTGGGTTAGACCTTAGGCTATAACCTTGGAACATAGGGAAACTTTGAAAATACGATTAACTCATATAGAGTTTAAAAAGGAGATGAATTGAATTAGTTCATCGTCAAACAAAATAAAAGATAACTTGTATAAAGCCATTATTTGTTGTGTGTATATATTAAGTGATAATCAAGATAGTTGGTGTGTAGATGACAGATAACAAAGGATTAGGATACCCTCATATCGTAAAGAAGGACTCAACTTCCATAACCGAGCCAATATCAAAGCCAATAGCTGAAATAGAGGCTCACATTGAAAGCTACCTCAATAAGGTGGTTGATTTGAAAAGTGTAGTTCCAGAGCCAGAAACGATAGTATACCTGATAGGTAAAGTATAGTTAAAGAATATGTGGGCAATGTCGAGTTCTTAAACTCATATGTTTGTGGTGAGTTCTTAAACTCATAATGTACGGTAAGTTGGGCGAACTAGGTATAGTAGGTGTGAATGGATTATTAAGGATAATGGGAATAGACAGATTTCTAAGCAATTGATCCTTAGTGGAGGCGTAAGAAATAAGTAGTATTAGTATTACGTGAATAGCCATGATTCTGTGTTATATAGGTATGTCAGTATAAGGTAATATTTGTAACTTTTATATAAGTATGGCAGCGAATCCCGACTTTTGAGTCACAAAGGGATAGTGAATGTTTAAAGCAGAATGTGCTATGGTATGTCAAGTGTTATGAATATGAGTCTATGTGGGATTAATGAAATAAGTTGGTATAAAGATAGTAGATATTTATCTGAACACTTGTTAATATAATAAACCCAATTTTCAAAATTTAATATTTTGAGTACATGATAATCAGAATATAGGATTTCGTGTTATATGATTTTACGTATACGATAAGGCTTAGAATAAAGAATAAATTGTGATAATGCCGCCAAGGAGACGAAAATGAAATACACGGGCAGAAAAACCTGTCGACAAGGCTGGAAGGCAACCAGACCCGATACGGAATTTTGCGAATATGGGCGATCAAGCTATGCAGAACGGAATACCAACTGCGGGAATATCAGCCAGATAATCGAACAACAAACATCAAAGACTTCAAGGCAATCAGACTGCCAAGATTTAGAGGATCAACTGACCCGGTGGAAGCATTTGTGATAGCTAAGATAAGGAAGGGGCAAAAGATAGTTTTGTCACCTATACGATACAAGGAAAGGAGATAAAGGGAAAGTCTGTGTGTTATAAGTATGAATCAATGGAGTATAAGGTGGAAGACTGTCCAAGAAGGAGAATGGAGGCAAGGAATGCTCAAATAAGGAAAAGGCAGCAGGACATTGGCGACGATGAGACCAACATCAACAATCAAACCAACGTAATCAACTGCAAGAGTCTTTAACATGACCGTTCAAAAAAAACTGTAGCAGTCAAGGATGCAACTCCAGGTATTAGTCAAACTAATTTTATTTCTTATATATTATTTTCTTATATATAGTAAATTATTTTATAAATTATTTTGAAGGAGGAATTTGAGTTCTCTTAGAAATCAAATTTCCATTTAATAAGATAGATAAGTTTTTTGCTGAATAGTTAAAGATCAGTTCGATCAATTTTGATCGAGATCTAATCGCAATGATTGTGTATGATATGTACCCGTGTATGTATAGGTTTTAAAACGGTGATTCCGGGGACGGAATCTTTATAAGGGAGGGTGAATGTAACAACCCGATATTTTCTAAATAAATAAATCAGAAATTTTGCGTATAATTTTTTTTTTAAGGATGAGGATTTGTACAAGATAAAGCTTATGTAATTATTGTAATAAATAAAAATATATTTATTACATGAATGCTTGCAAATAATTTTATTGATCATTATAAATTATATTCTTATAATAATTAATTTTACAGTAGAAATGTTTTTATTAATTATTTTCCATGAAAATATAATTATATATTATTTAAATAATATATGAAATGATTATTAGAATTAGTTTAATAATTAATCTATTTTAATATATGAATTTATGCTAGTTTAATTAAGTTCATTATTTTAACTTAATTAACAAGGTTAAATATGAATAATAAATCAGATATGGAATTCAAACCCTAGTTTTGGATTTTTATCGAGGAATGAGAATAATAATATAATATTAATTATATTTTGATTTTTCAGTGCTATAAATAAGTATTGTATGTACGAATTGGTCAATAATGGTGCGGTATTTGAAAAACCCTAGTTTAAACCTAAAACCCTAATTCAAACCTTAAGTAGGAAACTAAGACTGATTGTTAATCAGGTTGATGTGATCAAGGAGACATGTTAGTGATTATGAATGTAATTAGGGAAAAACCCTAACGATTATCAAGAAATCCTAAATGCTAAGTTAGAAACCCTAATTTAATTTCTGAGAAATCCTAAACCCTAATTTTTAAACCCTAATTAGAAATTAGCAAGACCTAATGGTAATTAGCAAGCCTTAAGATTAAAGTTATGGGAAATATATGAGATTACAAACAACCCTTAAAATTCAAGTGGAAAAGACCAAAATACCCTTTAGTGTGTAAAATGACCAAATAACCTTTTACTCAACTTGTAAGAAAAAGATTTTCTAGAATGTCATGACTCATCACTTGTGCTTATCCCATGTGCTAAAATATCATCCAATATCAGATTTCAAGTGCCACCTAGCATTACATACATCCTTTGTATCTAACTAAGAGAATTAAAGAAAGAAAAAGTCTAAAGAAGTTGCTCATTCTTACCAAACACTTAACCTAGCTATCCTCTCTCTCTAAGCCACGAAATCTCTAAGTATTCAGTTCCTAAACAACTCTCTAGAACACCAAGATCAGTTATATAGAGCAAGATCAAAGCATTTTCAAGAAAGAGGTAAAACCCTAAACTTATCCTAGATTTTGTATGCTCAATCAAATTTTGTGTTTATGTGTTTATTTAAGTGTTAGAAGATGTTATATGATGATCTATGATGTTACATCATAGATCTATAGCATCAAAGTGCTCAAAAATCAACTATTCAAAACTGTCCAAGAACCCTAAAATTATGGCCTGACAACCGAATGTCAGGGGCCACAGATCTGAGCCTGTTAATGATTTTATATGTTTTATGTTTTGGACTTGTAGTATGCTATATGGACTTTGCTCTGGACTTGACAAATTATAATAAATGTTTTAAAATTATATTAAGTCATTTAAAAATAATATAACTGATACTAAGTTACAGGACAGAGTCTTAGACTCGATAATTACCCGATAAAGTCGTCGGTACACCGACATGTTTCAGAAATTGATCTAGACTTAGATAATTTGATTAGATATGTGTTTATTTGTGATTCAATGGTTGTAGAACATACGTGACAATGTGATTAGATTATGTGCTGACTGCAATAAGCAATGCTATGTGTTATAGTATGTTATTCTAATCGATCAAATGATCTTATTACTGATAGGTGTTATATAAAGATAGAACTAAGTTACGAACTGTAAGCAGCGCATCAGGCAAGTATCTTACCTTTGCATTTCCTTTATGCAATGGACATGAGTAAGAAGTTTCAGTATTATATTATTATTGTGCTATATTATTAACCCTATTATGATATATTCTATATCCAATCATTGTTTATCAACATGTTAGTATATAGTAATTCATATATATATTATGTTCGTTAATTTCAAAATATGGTTATGCATGTGCCCCACTTGGATAATCATTGTCTTTAAACACATGTTGATATATATATATATATATATATATATATATATATATATATATATATATAAGCCGTCTAAGCTACTTGATCAGCTAGACACAAATTTTGAAATGTCGTTGAATATGGTAAAACCTTTTTGTATCCAATTAAATTGTTTTGATTCGGATTCCAGACTAGGTATGAACATCCCGATCACGGGAAAATTTTTATGCGCCAAGGCGGACAAAAGATGAACGATAATATCGTTCTAGCAATGTAGTATTGATCAATACAGGGCACATTGGGCAGATCACCCTCGTGCCTGTAAGTTATGACGGTTTGCAGATAAAGTTCTGTTAAATCTTAGCGAAAACTAAAAACAATGTTCATAATCTGTCAACTAATACCTATATATATAATCAATACGTAGTTTCAAAAATTTGAGATAGAATTGTTATGTTATTATTATCGGTTCAGTTTACTTTACAACTATAAATTCGTTGTAGAAGTGATGTACAAAGAAAACATTTATTTCTTTCAGCTAATTATATTTCTAATTGTTATTACTTGCTAGGCACTCAAATGCTCATCCTTGCTTAATTTAAATGTTTTCAGCTAAGCGTGATCAACCTGAAGGTTCAGACTAGAACAAGTGAAAAAGGAAAGTAAACTGAATTTGTGTAATGGTATCTTTTGTAATAGTTAAACAGTATTAAGGCAATGAGATATATTATCTATCATGTAATGAATTATAGTAAAGGTTGCGTAAATTAGACTCTGATATATGTAAACTAAGTTTGTTATTTATATTATTGTTATTATTATTAGTATTATTCCGCTCATAGAAATGGTATCGTGAAGCACCGAGTTCGGGTTTCAAGTACCTGAATTTGGGGGCGTCACAATTATGCACTTGTTGATTTCTTCCAAGCACAAGGCATTCTAAGGCTGCTAGTTTAAATATATGTTAAAATTACCATAAACAAAAAATTGAAATTTATCTAGAAATAATAAAAAGGAATGGCAGACTGCAAAAGGCATTGGTTTCATTGTTATATGTTCCCACTCTCTTCTCTATACATACTCGGATGTTGCAGACTACTTCTTCTTAGCTTTAGTTATCCAGTTTGTACATTCACTCTATATAGCTACATTAGATCGTAATTACTACTACTAGTATTTTTATAGCATGTAACAAGACAATGAATCTTAATAAGTTTGATATAAGTTTTACATTTTTCTATTTTTGTTGGTGTTTCGCGCTTAATGTTTCTGTCTTCTACTTTCTAGTTTCTACAGTTTAAACACCATGCTAGTTCTTGTTCCTGTTATTGATATAATGCAGTAATGTTCATATAATCCCATTCTTGTTTACTTTATTAATGACTACCATTTTGTCAATTATTATAGAAGCTGGATACTAAAATGGGACCTCACCCTTCATACATACACATCAACCTTAGCCGTAAAAATGACTTAGTTTGCCTTTGTTTTGTCAAGGCAATTTTGTTAAACTGTTAAAAATGTACATGGAATTGCACTTAACTATATGAACATATCTCAGAATTGTAATTTTGCTTTTGTAGAGTATTGAACATTCTGATCCTGAACTCTATGAACAACAGGTTAACAACAGAGATATATCTATTGCTGTCTTGAGGGCATTTATATCAAAACAAAAACAAAAGCTTAACGGGTATCAAATATTGAATGTGCTTCATTTCAGTTTTTTTTTATTTTTTTCAAAGATTTGTTCAGCACAGAAAAAGCTCCGGAGTGTATGCTTCATATAATTCCCTTTTCACATATTCTACATTTGGCCATTCATATTTAATTAACCATGCATATTTTAAGTTTTATCCTTGGTATTAGAAAATAGTAGCGGTGACTTGGCTTTGTTATCCCTGTTTTTATTCTATGAACATGCCAGAGGTAGGCCCTTAAAATTTATCATGTTGTGAAATTTAACAAAATATAAACTAGAGGGTAAAAGGAGAAGATACAAAAATATTTTCCAACATCCGCATATATGAAAGCGTGTCTGGGAGATAATTTATGAATTTGATGCAATTGCACATAGAAAAGTATCATGTTATGCATGTCTTCTTTTGATAAGTGTGGATGAGTGGCATGTTTTAGTTTTTTACTTAAAACACTAAGTGCAAATATGTCAAATGACCTAATAAGAACTATTGTAGTTTAGTCTCTTAATTATCTTAGAAATATGCTTGCTTTTACCTTATCTTGAAGTGTTATTGTTAGCCTCAAATATGGAAGAGCCCATCATCTATAATTGAGCTTCTTTTTTCTGTGGCCTTGCAGGGTTCACAAACCTCAAATTGCAAGTAGTGTTTTCACCCTGGGAACTGTAGCTGTTCATTCATTCTACACCCTCGTGGTTTTGGCTCCAAAAGCTGAGCTGGTAATTTTTATTACAAAACATGGTGACAGCTCCGATTGATTTCCATCTTCTATGATGTAATATGTACTTTGATTGAAGAACTATGGTAGTTTTAGATAATTAATTGTAAAGATAATGAATGATTATGTAGTTGATGATTTTATTAAGTTAATAATATTTTAGTTTTTTGTATTTTTGTCATTATTTGTTATAGGGACATTGAGCCAGTTAGGTACACAAAAAAAATGCTAAATTTTGATTTGGCAACAATATAATTCATTACCAAAGCATTGAACAAGTTTTAATATAGCAACAATTTTTTATACATTTAGCAAAAAAATTCATTGTTAATGGCGTTAAAAATATAATATTTGGCAACGAAAAATTAACCTAATAACAACAGAGAGGATATTGTTGTTAATACTAACATAAAAGGCAACATTTTTTATCGTTGCAAATCATATTAACTTTCGTTGCATATATAAAGAAACGGCAACATATAATGTCGTTGCTAATATACGACTTTCGTTGCTATTGAAAAATAACCAGCAATAAATATTTTCGTTTCTGATTCAGCATAATGTTGTTGCCAAATAATATAATAAGCAACGAAAAATAGTTGCTAAAAAGTTTACATTCCGCAACGAAAGCAAGCTTAGGCAACAATTTTCATAATTTACTACAACAAAAAATGTCGTTGCAAAATAATGTCAATTGTAACGAAAATGCATGGTCGTTGCAAAAAAAAGAGTTCATTTCTTAGCCAATTAGCAGGCTTTTGCAACGAAATGGAGTTTTTAGCAATGAAATTTTAATTATTCTGCAACAATACATTTTGTTGCTAAAGGATCGATGTCTCTGTACTAAAGCCAAATTTCGTTGCAAAATGTAGTACTTTTGGCAACGAAAAAAAAATATTCGTTGCAGAACAATTAGCAACGCTCATTGCGCAACGAAAGACACAACGACAGTAAAGTCGTTGTCAAAACCCTTTTACAACGAAATTTGACACCTTTAGCAACAAAAATTGATTGTTACTACAGCCCCCTTTTTGTAGTGAATCATGCCATGTAATATTACAGACAAATGATGTGGTGAAAGTCCTCATTGGCCCGTAGTACATTGATGGACAGTTGTTGACATGATCATGACCACTGGTGATAATAACGAATATCCTTGGCCTGTAGTGCATGAAGAAGTCGTGGATGTGATACTAACGAATATCATTGGCCCGTATTGCATGGATAATTCAATGATATGAATTATTTATTGAGATGTGTTAAACCGATAAAATATTGATTATGAACTTTTAAATCGTAGAAGATAGTATACATCATGCTCTACTTGACTCTTCTAATGAATTGCTTGTTCCACTGCAGTTAAACTTGTTATCTATTGTATTCTATCAGTTTTTATACTGTTGAAGAATAAGGATAATTTATTTCACATTATCTTAGTCATAATATTCTTTACTGGGCTAATTGAGTTCACCCTTTTCTTTCATTATTTTCTTCAGAAAATGAGAATATAGCTGGGACTAGTCGGAAAATGGAGTGATGGTCCAAGATGGTGGCTATAGTAGTCCTCACTATTCTATAAAATAGTATGATAATAATTGAAATGAGCACTCCATTTGAGTTTGGATATTGTCTACGAGACAATATTCGTGTTAAAACTCTCAACTTATATTTTGTCGTATTCTGCACGACAATTAATAACAGTGTAAATTAAGTTTGTATTTAAATTATGTACCATGTATTTGACTACTTAAAATAGAATGTATATCTATTTTAGAGGCGTCACAGGAGACATACTAGATATTCTATATGTAGTCGATATCGACTATTTATTTTGTGATTTGCTACATTATCGTACAAACAATCTATCTGTATAACCCTTCATTACTTAATACCTACAACGAACATAATTTACATGGAATTTAGGTCCAAACATCTACAGAATTTTAACTGACTTACAAAGTTATCCATCCCAATAAATCTTACTCAAAAAATTTAAATATACTAAAAGTTCTGATCATTATAAAATTAAACTATATTTTAGGGTTTTTGCACTATTTTTTGAAAATTTCAACAAAGTTTGTTTCAATTTTTTAAAAATTTCAACAAAGTTTGTTTTAAAATTTCAACAAAGTTAGTTTTAATATTTTTTTTCTTGTTTCATGTAAGATTTTTAATTTTTTTCCCATAGTTCATTAGACCCGGCAAAATATGGTTATGGGTTGATTTTGGTTTTCAAAATATAGTTAACCAACCATTTAAGAACTAAAACCATATTAAACATGTTTAATATGGATAATATGGGTTGGAACCATATGGTTATGGTTAAAAACCATATTAACCATTTTAAGATGTTTTGACTTTGAAACAAAATTTAAAAAAAATGAAATTAATATATACTATAGATAGAGATGGTGGAATTTAGGCTCCTTAAGTAATGCTATGAAATATACATAATCACATAATATTATTTTTTTGGGTGAGGGTGAGGGTGAGGGTGGGGGTGGGGGTGGGGGGTGGGGGTGGGGGTGGGGGTAAAGAGTGTACACATAATCACATAATATTATTTTTTTGAGGGGTGGGATGGGATGGGGTGGGGTGGGGTGGAGGGTAAGGGGTGTATATGTAATCATATAATATTTTTTTTGGTGGGGTGGGGATGGGGGTGGGATGAGGTAGGGTGGGCGAGTGGGGGGGGTGGTGGGGTGGGGTGGGACGGGGCAAAGTTCATGTTATCACACCCTAACATGTTTACTCTTAGCATGTACTATTTAAATATACATACATATTTACTCCATAAAAATATTTTTTTATAATTTTCTAATTAGTTCATTTTTTTTTTCCTTATTTATTTTTTTGTATTTTCAACTTTTCCTCATGATCCATGGTATCATAACTAACAGATTTTCTACTTCCTTTTATTATTTATTACTCCCTCCGTCCCAAATTAATTGCTCAGTTTTGACTTTTTAAAGTCAAATTGACCATTTTTAAAACTAATCTTTTTACTATTTTTGCTAAAATATAGGTGAAAAGATTATAACCAAAAGAAAGTATATATAATTTATTACTAATCCTAATTTTTATAATTTTAGTAATATATTTATATATGCTTAATTATTAATTCTAAAAATAGTCAATTTGACTTAAAAAAGTCAAAACTGAGCAGTTAATTTGGGACAGAGGGAGTATTTTATTATTTTTTTATTTGTTTATATTTTATATTTCATATTTTATATTTTATTTTGAATTTTGAATTTTGAATTTTGAACTTTGAATTTTGAATTTTTAATTCCTTACCAACTCTCTCGTTGTCTTCTTCTACTTCCTTATCTTTTAGTATTTATTTATTCTTTCTCCTTGCCGCATGGTGTGTTGTCTTCTTCTACTTCCTTGTCTTTTATTTATTTATTTATTTTTTATTTATTTTTTCACCGTGCCGAATGGCGCGTTGTCTTCCTCCACTTCCTTTTTTTTTCTTTATTCTTTTAATATTTTTTTTCTCCTTACCTACTCTGTCGTTGTCTTCTACTTCCTTTTCTTTTATCTATGTATTTATTTAATTTTTTTTCTTCTTTCCTTATTTAATTACTCTTCTAGTTATAAATTATATGATTATTATTAAATTTGAAAATTAATTTAATATATTTTTAAACTCAAAATTAATAATTTATTATAAATTATAAAATAATTAAAATTAAAATGAGTAATATTTTTTAGATAGTTTATAATATATATTTATCATTGTATTTATTACAATTAAAACAAATCTATGTCAATTTTGAGTTTAATTTTTTTTAAGTTTACTTCATCCGTTCCATATTATTTGATCATTATTGATTTTTGAAAATTAATTTGAGATATTTTTAAACTTAAAATTAAAAAAACTCATTAAAAATTATGAAACAATAAAACTTACATTAATTAATACTTTTTAGATAGTATAAAATATTCATTGTTATATTGATTAAGATTAAAAATCTTTAACTTTAAAAAATCTACGATAATCAAATTAATATTAAGATTTTATAAACTGAATAGAAAAAAAATTAATCATCAATTCAAACACTGATTATTTTTGTGGAATGGATGGGGTGTATTTAATATACTACTATAATATTTGGTGGATAATGCATGGTTGACTTCTTATAAATGTGGTATGTGGCTTGTTACTTGATTACAAGTTAGCTAACATTATATTAGCTGAGACAAAAAGAAATCATGTCACGATGCAGTATGATAGCTCCGATCATTATTGTGGTTTTAAGCGTTTGGCTATGGCGACGCGGCAGTGATCCAGGGGCCAAGCGTAATGCACAAGTGGCTGGATATCGCTATGTCCAAGAATGGCCGCCAGCAGTTTGCAGTGTCAACTCCAGGTTATGCCACGGAATTGTTAAACGATTTACGATTCATGGCCTTTGGCCCTTTGATAGCAACGGTAGATCCATTACGGGATGCGTGGGAAGTGCATATAATGTTTCTCTAGTAAGTTCTAAATTAGTTTTGATTCCTTATTTACATTGGGACAAAAATACATTGATTCTTACTTTGAGTAAACGAAAATTTGTAGTCTGTAAATTATTATACATATATATATATATATATAATTGATTGATGATGTACTTACTTGGAAGAAAAATTTACATTTTTTAGTGGCAATACATACATATAACTACCTACCACTCCAAGTCTAATTTCTTTGCGATATCTGTACATATATCTTGACTTAAATACATTTTAAACTTTTTTTACAACTTAAACTTTAACATATTCTTCTTTTCTCTAGTCAATAACTCTAACCTCCATCTTAGATCTAGGGGAGAGCTCTCTTTTTGGAGATAGCCTCTCCTAAATATCTCTTATTAACTAGTTGACAATGGTTTAGTTGGTACCCAATCCTCTTGCTTTGTAAGAGAAAACAAGAGGTTTTGACTTCTACTCCCACCCCAAACTAGCGAAAAAAAACTTTTATTTTCCTTTTGTTGGATTTGTTTTCTCCATGAGATGACTTACTTTTTTTTCTTTTGTGAGAAGATTTCATTACCATATGATTTTGAGAGATTTTGTTTTCTTCAATTGAGAGATTTTATTTTCTCCGTGTGAAAGATTTTTTTGTCAGTAAGATATTTTTCCGATGCATTATTTGTTGAAAATAGAGTACTCAAATTTGGATGTAACACTTTTCAAATTTGGATGTAACACTTTCACGATAATTTGTTCTTCCATTGCCTTTGCTAAATAATGGTCCAAATTTGCAAATTTTATTATTATTTTGGTGTTATGACTATATTTTAGGAGTTTATTTAATTTGATCTCCCCTAATAGTGTTGCTAAGATTGATCATTTTTTATAATTATTTGTTATTTTATTTGAAAGATTTACTATTTGTATTTGTTTATTGTAATAATTTTATTTTTGTAACAAATTACAATTTTATTATATTTTTGTCTGTTAAACTAATTTAGATATTTGTTACATTGTATTTTCGGGTCAACCCAACTATTAATTATATTATGTGCGATGATCAACCGAATCAATATACTTATAGTTTTTTTATTTAATTACCAATTTATATCCTTACGGACTCTTAGGTATGAATCAGAAAGTTAGTAAACGTTATTATCGTTATCTACACAATCGAGATGCATATTTTATTCTTTTATTTAAGGATTTAATTGATACACTTTAAATCATGACATTTTTTTTCAAATTGACCATAATACTTAAAGAATAATGCTAGAGACACAAACTATTTTACAAACATTTTACAAACTGCTGATGTGGCATACTCCACATCAACATATTGTGTGGGACCGAAGAGTACATTAAACAATTTGTTGATCAATAGGCTGACGTGAAGTATGCCACATCAGCAGTTTGTAAAATATTTATAAAATAGTTTGTGTCTCTAGCACCACTCTTACTTAAAAAGAGCTAGGTAGGTTAACGTGGTCCATGTTTTCTCTTTTAGGTCTCCTCCTTCTTGGCCAAACTAAATTATTCATGGCCTAGTTACGACAACCGTCCATATAGATATTTATGGGAACACGAGTGGGATGTGCACGGGAAGTGTTCGGAAACGATATTGTCGCAGGTGAAATACTTTAACAATTCAGTGAATCTGTATAGTGGCTTCAATTTACTGTCAAGACTTCAATCACAAGGTAAATACAAGTAATTAAAATTTACTTCCTCCCTATCACGAAAAGTTCATATCAGATATTTTTACAGTCCTTTTGTAAAATTTTAAAATATAAAATAGATGTGAATTTATTTGATTTTTTTTTGTTCATGAAATATTTAATATTGTAAACTGCAATATTACCAAAAAAAAATTCTCCCAAAAATGAAAATAAATTTAAATCACAACTTGAATTTAAGAATTTATAAATTGGGACCTTTTTGCTGAACGGCGGGCGTATTAGAATTTCACATTTTCATATTTAAAAAAAAATACTTTCATTAATCCAAGTTTTTTTTATATATTTCATTTTTAGTATCGCAAATTAAAATTAGTGTACATCTTATAGCTTTTCACAACTCTTTCTCTTTATCTCTTCTTGGTGTTGTATTTAGTACTACCTCTGTTCTAAAATTAGAAATACATATTTTTAGTCCGTTCTAAAATTAGAAATACTTTTCTATTTTTAGACTATAAAAAGTTTAATTTGTCATCATTTTCAATATCACACCACCATAACCGAATTCCTAGTTAATACTTATAATGTTATAGTATTTGATAACATAAAATTATTATTAGAAGTCGTGGTTTTACAAATATATTTTTAATTTTGGAGTGTATGGAGTACTTTTCACGTTGCATTTTTTCCCCTAGCTAACTTGATGGATTTGTTAAAAATTGTAGGTATTAATCCAGACAACAAGGGTTATAAAGTTCAAGATATATTGAATGCATTCCCTACTGTTGTTCAAGTTAATTGCAAAACTAATTCCGCTGGTAAAGTTTTACTCTATGAGATATTTATCTGCATAAATCTAGGAGGTCAAGCCACCAGTTGTACGGGAGCCAGCCAGATAAACTGTGGCGGCACTCAAGCCAATATCACGTTTCTTGCATGAATTATATGTCAAGTAATTGGGATGACATCCCCAACAGTACAAGCAACTCTTCTTCTGCTACCATAAATTTGATTATATGTCATGAATTATTGTGTAATTGTAGCATGTTTAAATTTGATATATTACAGAACATTCATTGTTTAGGGTTTGATCTGTTCAATTGAATGATGAATTTGATAATCTGATATAAATTTGATTTTTATTTTATTTAACATGTTCATAATTGTTAAGGTCCGAATTTGCAATAGTTAATCTAAAATAGGGGTTGAATAGATTAATTTACATTTTAGAAAATCTTTGCCTATTTTAAAAAAAATTTAAATCTAATTCTCTAAATGATTTTGTCAAAATATTTTAAAATATTTGTTGTGAACAAAATAAAGAGATAAGGTTAGAGAGATACAATTTATGGATTAGTTCTTGCAAAATGACGGTTAAACCAATGATCACAGATAATATGTAAATTTATATTTTAGGTTTAATTTGGTTGATATATAGAATACTTTTCACAAGATGAGATTAACACTTTGAATAAAGGTCAATTTACTATAATTTATAAGTCAAGTGTCTATATATTTTGCGTATCACTCTCAAAGAGAGGACTATATACGAATCGTAAAAGGAACAATTTTTCCCATATAAAAATTATAAGGATAAACTAGTTATCCAATCTTGCTGTAGAAAATTGCAATATATTACTTTACTAAAAAGGACTATAGTTCACGACTTACAAGTAGACCTATCATATACGTATAGTACCTAGTGGATAGTTACTGAAGGTTCGATCACTTGTTTTTCACTTTTTTTTGAAAAGACTGTATAAAATTCAGATTAATGTATATAAACTTTTAATTCTAGTGTATACAGATATAATCAATGATCAATGATGATCCACTTGAATGTAGCATAATAATATGATGAATGCAAGTGAAAATATACGTTTGTGCTTGTGATGTTTAATATGAGAATAAATATTATAATTGCAAATTCAACACCAATAAGAAAGTGATAAGTTAGCACAAAAAATAATCAAGTGTGTATGCTAATTAGTAGAAGAGCAGTGTGTGTGTGTGTATATATATATATATATATATATATATATATATATATATATATATATATATATATAGGGAGATGATCCATGGAAAACGTTAGATATTAACACTATTTCAACTAACGCTAATCTAGCCGTCCAATATTAGAGTTAATGGCTGAGATGAATGCCCAGCCGCTAGAGGGAGTAGCGGCCAGCAATAAATTAAAAAATCATCTCTGCTGGCCGCTAGAGGGAGTAGCGGCCAGTCAAAACGTCGACGTTTTGACTGGCCGCTACTCCCTCTAGCGGCCAGCAGAGAGGATTTTTTAATTTGGCTCGACTGGCCGCTACTCCCTCTAGCGGCCAGTAGAAAGAATTTTTTAATTTGGCTCATGCTCCAGCCGCTAGAGGGAGTAGGGCCAACAATTTTTTTTGGCTTAATTACATTATCCTGATTATCCTCTCACATACTATTTATTAATCAATAAATAAAATAATAAAAATTATAAGAATAACTATAAGGATAATCAATAATTATCTTTATACTTATTAAGATAATTACTGATTATCTTTATAATTATCCTTATAATTTTTTATTATTTTATTTTACTGATTAATAAGCAATATGTATATGGATAATATCTTAATAAGTATAAAGATAATTATTGATTATCCTTATAGTTATTCTTATAATTTTTTATTATTTTATTTATTGATTAATAAATAGTATGTGAGAGGATAATCAGGATAATGTAATTAAGCCAAAAAAAATTGTTGGCCCTACTCCCTCTAGCGGCTGGAGCATGAGCCAAATTAAAAAATCCTTTCTACTGGCCGCTAGAGGGAGTAGCGGCCAGTCGAGCCAAATTAAAAAATCCTCTCTGCTGGCCGCTAGAGGGAGTAGCGGCCAGTCAAAACGTCGACGTTTTGACTGGCCGCTACTCCCTCTAGCGGCCAGCAGAGAGGATTTTTTAATTTGGCTCGACTGGCCGCTACTCCCTCTAGCGGCTGGGCATTCATCTCAGCCATTAACTCTAATATTGGACGGCTAGATTAGCGTTAGTTGAAATAGTGTTAATATCTAACGTTTTCCATGGATCATCTCCCATATATATATATATATATATATAATGGATCCTGTCCCGGAGTCCGGACAGGTCCTAAAATGCGGACCAAATTTTTTTTTCTTTTTTTTTCTTTTTTTTTTGAAACAACTAAAAAAAAAAAAATTTATGGAACTGAAATTTTTCCATAATACAGTGTTTTGGGTGTGTTTTTAATACCTATACCAACCAATGTATGTACAGTCTACCCAGACTGTACAGAAATGTTTTGGTATGGCATCCAAATCACGCCCAAAACACTGTATTATGGAAAAATTTCAGTTCCATAAATTTTTTTTTTTAGTTGTTTCAAAAAAAAAGCAAAAAAAAAAAAGGTCCGAATTTTGTTAAAATCCGGGAGTCCGGACCTGACCCGGACTCTATATATATATATATATATATATATATATATATATATATATATATATATATATATATATATAGTCCATTAATTAGGCTCACCCTTATTGAGCTCACCTTGCTTCTTTTTTTTTATATAAAAAAAAATAACTAATAAAAAATGTATAATAATTTTTGGAATTGAAAGTTTTTTTAAAAAAAAATGTTTTGGGTGTGATTTGAGTACATATAACAAAACAGTGTTGTACAGACTGCTTTATTATATGTACCCAAATCACACCCAAAATATTTTTTTTAAAAAAACTTTAAATTCCAAAAATTATTATACATTTTTTATTAGTTATGTTTTTTTTATAAAAAAAAGGCAGGTGAGTTCGAGGTGAGCTCAATATGGGTGAGCCTAAGATCCTTTTCGTGTATATATATATATATATATATATATATATATATATATATATATATATATATATATATATATACAGAGAGAGAGAGTCCGGATCAGGTACGGACTCCCGGATTTTAACAAAATTCGGACTTTTTTTTTTGCTTTTTTTTAAAACAACTAAAAAAAAATTTATGGAACTTGAATTTTTACATAATACAGTATTTTGGGTGTGATTTGGATACGTATAACAAAACATGTCTGTACAGTCTGGGCAGACTGTACATACATTGGTTGGTGTAGGTATTAAAAATACACCAAAAACACTGTATTATGAAAAAATTTTAGTTCTATAATTTTTTTTAGTTGTTCTGCAAAAAAAAAAAAAAAAAATTGGGTCCGGATTTTGATCAGGTTCGGGAGTCCGGACCTGATCCGTGTTATATATATATATATATTGGTCCGGATCCTGAAAGGGATCCCTTACTTTCTTAAAATGAGGGACTTTTTTTTTTGCTTTTTTTTAAAACCACTAAAAAGTTTAATATTTTATGGAACTGAAATTTTTATATAATACAATGTTTTGGATGTGATTTGGATACGTAAAACAAAATAGGTATGTAAAGTCTGTGCAGACTGTACATATATTTTTTGGTATATGTATCCAAATTACGCCCAAAATATTATATTATGAAAAAATTTCAGTTCCATAAAATATTAAATTTTTTTTTGTTGTTTTAAAAAAAACAAAAAAAAATCCCTCATTTTAAGAAAGTAAGGGATCCCTTACTTGATCATTTATATATATACTAGCTGGGTCCCGTGCCTCCGGCACTGTATGGATAATATGATTTATCTCAAATTTTGAACGACCATAATAATTTATTGAGTGAGCGGGAAATTTAAAGTCATTTGTATTTTATTAAATTATTATTAGATTATTAGATAAATAGATGTTTTTTATTAGATAGATGTATGAACGGTGTGATTTATCCCAAACTTTGGACGGTCCAGATGATTTATTGAGTGAGCGGGAAATTCAAAATCATTTGTATTTTATTAGATATATATATATATATATATATATATATATATATAAAAGAAAAATTCGGCTATATATGCATGTATTCCTTTGGAATTTTCTTGTTTTTTGATCACTTTCTTAATCCCACTAGAATTTAGCTTTAGTAAGAATTAAAATAGATAATGTACGCAGAGTTTGACTTGGGCTAGATTCATGAAAAAATAAAGGGTTCTTTACACTAATATACAACATTTAGAAAGTAATTACAAAAATAAAACATACACAAAATAATTACAAAAATAAAACATAAGCAATATAACGCGCCTAAAATAACGTGTCATTATCCGGTCAGTTATCCAATTTCATAATTCAAATTAACTGTCCCTAAAATCATGCAACTTTGAAAATTCAACAACAGATCAACGACAGAGAAGACAAAAAAACGAAACCGACGACTCCTGTCGCGACTAAACTCGTAATCGGAGAAGGCGAAAGCCGGTTGTCGCAACGCATCTCTAAGATCGAAATCAAAACCAACGCCTTCAAGATCAGTAACCAAATACTGCAGTGATTGTTGCATACAAGATCGACATCAACTTCGATCAAAAAATACTGAGGTGTGTGAATTTAAAATTTATAATAATATAGTTAGCTATTGTTACTACGAATGACTATATTGGTTACCTTTCTTAAGTTTTTTTCATTTAAAATGGTCACACTGTAAGAATAATGAATGTTTTGATTGCAATATGAATGTTTTGATTGCAATAGCATGTAAAAATGCACTTGGTTACTGCTTGACATTACATTAGTTACTGTCTAACTATGTATATGTTGCTGTTTAATGCTGGATTGGTTAATGCATAATGGTATTAACTAATGTTGAATTGGTTGCTGACTAATAATAATTTGGTTACTGTGTCAATTACATTGGTTACTGACTAATAATGAATTAGATATTGTGTACCATTGCTTTGGTTACTGACTAATAATGACTTTGTCAATGTGTAACATTATAATGGTTACTGATTATTATTTGGTTACTGACTAATGCTGACTTGGTTACTGCTTAAAATTACATTGGTTACTGTCTGACTATGTCTATGTTACTGTTTATGCTAAATTGGTTAATGCATAATGGTACTAATTAATGTTGCATTGGTTACTGACTAATAATGATTTGGTTACTGTGTACAATTACGTTGATTATTGACAAATAATGAATTGGCTACTGTGTACCATTGAATTGGTTACTGACTAATAATGACTTTGTTAATGTGTAACATTATAATGGTTACTGATGAAGACTTGGTTACTGACTAATGCTGACTTGGTTACTGCTTAACATTACATTGTTTACTGTCTGACTATTTCTATGTTACTGACTAATACTGATTTGGGTACTGTGTACCAATGCATTGTTTACTGACTAATAATGACTTTGTTGATGTGTAACATTATAATGGTTACTACTGAAGACTTGGTTACTGACTAATGCTGACTTGGTTACTGCTTAACATTACATTGTTTACTGTCTGACTATGTCTATGTTACTGACCAATACTGATTTGGCTACTGTGTACCAATGCATTGTTTACTGACTAATAATGACTTTGTTGATGTGTAACATTATAATGGTTACTGATGAAGACTTGGTTACTGACTAATGCTGACTTGGTTACTGCTTAACATTACATTGGTTACTGTCTGACTATGTCTATGTTACTAACTAATACTGATTTGGCTACTGTGTACCAATGCATTGTTTACTGACTAATAATGACTTTGTTGATGTGTAACATTATAATGGTTACTGATGAAGACTTGGTTACTGACTAATGCTGACTTGGTTACTGCTTAACATTACATTGGTTACTGTCTGACTATGTATATTTTACTGACTAATACTGATTTGGTTACTGTGTACCAATGCATTGTTTACTGACTAATAATGACTTTGTTAATGTGTAACATTATAATGGTTACTGATGAAGACTTATTTACTGATTAATGCTAACTTGGTTACTGTTTAACATTATATTGTTTACTGCCTGACTATGTATATGTTACTGACTAATACTCATTTGGTTACTGTGTACCACTGCATTGTTTACTGACTAATAATGACTTTGTTAATGTGTAACATTATAATGGTTACTGATGAAGACTTGGTTACTGACTAATGCTGACTTGGTTACTGTTTAACATTATATTGGTTATCGGATAACATTGATTTTGTTACTTACCATTACTTATTCTATTGACAGACAATGGAGATGATTCCAGTTGTACTTTACTTCAACAGCACATGGACTGATAGTAACCAATACAGCAAATTTGAAGTTACTGGCATATTAGTTCCATCAACAATTTCGTTCAAAGAAATACTAACCAAAATATGCAGTGCATTACGGCTAGACACAAACGCAGCAACATTGTCAATCAAATTTCAGATTAGAAACGACATTCCACCGATCAGTATATCAGATGAAGCAACCTTACAATTCTTTCTGGAAGTGAGTAGAAAATCTGATGAACAAGGTAAATTCCCACTGATTTTAGATATTGAACACAGAATGGGACGCACAACGATCTTGCATAACTTGACAAATGTAGAAGAATCTATAATTCACGATGTAATGCCAATCAGATTAACACAAGGGAATTCAGCACTAGTTCCACAAGCAAGCCAATCAAGCCAATTTGGAACGCAATATGCTGATCAGCTTGCAATGGAAATTATTGAACAACAACGAGACAGACAACATGACTCATCATACGCAGAAGAACGATATGATGATGTAATATCGAATCCGAATGAACGTGAAGTAAAATTACATCAAACCTACTCAGACAAAAAAAATCCTCTCACAAGCTATGAGGCTGCATTCAATCAGAAAAAACAGACAACACAAAGTCCAACGAACAAGTTATAGAGACTTTGTGCTAGTGTGTGTATGCGATGAAAATTGCAAATGGAAGATGAGAGCATCAAGTTTCAGAAAAACCAGTATGTTCAAGGTTAGAGAATTCAATGATATCCACACTTGTTCGGTCAATGTATTGTTGGGAGACCACAGACAGGCAAATAGTGAGTTGGTCAGTGAATGCATAATGCAAAAAATAACAAATTTGAAGAAAATATACACACCAACCGATATTGTGGAAGACATGATCTCAGAATATAATGTGTCTATCTCTTACCAAAAAGCATGAAGATCAAAGGAGAAGGCGTTGGAAAAGGTGAGAGGAAATCCACACGACTACTCACTCATCCCATCATAGTTATACATGCTGAAGAAAACAAATCCAGGTAACACCTTATTACATTTATTTGTTTTATAGCATTATACAGTAACCAATATGATGTTCAACATTAACCAAGATATCATTACACGATAGAGTGTTTACTAATGTAAATTTTTTACTGATTAATATTGTATTGGTTACCTTCATGCAATAATTGATTACTGTATAATGCACTGGTTACCAACATGTGGTTACCAAGCATTAGTCAGTAATATTATTCAGTAACAAAAATAGCATTATTCAGTAACCAATTAAGCATTATACAGTAAACAATAAACTATTACACAGTAACCAATACATACATAATTACACAGTAACCAATAAACTATTATACAGTAACCAATTAACTATTACACAGTAACCAATTAAGCATTATAGAGTAAACAATAAACTATTACACAGTAACCAATTAAGCATTATACAGTAAACAATAAATTATTACAAATTGTGTACCTTTAACCACATGAACAGTTACCGATTACTAGTTATTTGGATACAGTATACTACTTGTAATTCTAATGATAGTTCTGATGTTTTATATCAGGTTCCGTCACAGCCCTTGAGTTGGAAACAAATGGTCGTTTCAAGTATCTAATCTTTGCCATTGGAGCATCCATTCAAGCATGGCACCATTGTTTTCCAATCATCGTAATCGATGGCACATTCATACAATCAACTTACGGGGGGACATTACTGATAGCAAGCACACAAGATGCAAATCGAAATATTATTCCGATTGCTTTTTCAGTTGTTGACAGCGAAAATGAATTGTCTTGGAAATGGTTTTTCGTAAATTTGAGAATTGCTTGTGGAGTTAGGGAAGGTCAATGTATTGTTTCAGACAGACATGAAGCCATTATACAAGGACTGAATTGTGTGTTTCCGGATATCATGCATGGTTCATGCACATATCATATATTGAAAAATATAAAAAACAGATTCAAAAAGAAAGGAGAAGAAGTTAAACAGGCTTACAACGGGGTTTGTAGATCTTACACTGTTGAACAATTCAATAAACACATGGCTGAACTTGATGCCATTGATCCTCGAATAAGGACATATCTGGAGGAAGAGGTCAAGTTGGATAGGTGCACCAGGCTCCATGGGACTGTAAGCAGGTACTCAACAATGACTTCAAACACCGCCGAATCTATTAACAATGCAATCAAGTTTATCAGGGATCTTCCAGTTGTGACAATGATTGAATGCATACGTTGTCTGGTTCAAAAATGGTATTTCACAAACAAACAAACAAGCAGCCATATCAACATTCACAACACTTTCCACAACAGCTGAGAGAAAGTTGCAATCTAATATCTTTAAATCAAAGATACTTAAGGTAATTAATACTCGATTTAAATTATTGCATCCTAATTTGCATTTGCAATCTACTGACTATTACTAACTTGGTTACTGACTATTGCTGAGTTGGTTACTGTGTAACCATATAATGGTTGTTGGCTATTGCTGAGTTGGTTACTGTGTAACATTATACTGACTAACAGTAACTTGGTTACTGGATAAAATTATAATCTTTATTGGTTACAGACTAATACTAACTTACTTAATGTGCAACATTATATTGGTTACTGACTACTACTGAATTGCTTACTGTGTACTTATATACTGATTACTATATTATGCTTATTTGGTTACTGTGTAACACTATGTTGGTTACTGATCAATACTGACTTAGTTACTATATAACATTATAATATTACTGTGATTTATAATTGTTTCTTTTATATTTGTGGTTACTTATTGACTAATATTGTGTACTAGTTAATTGGTTACTATGAATTTGGGATGCAACTCTTAAACATATAATGGTTACTGACTATTGCTGAATTGGTTACTGTGTAACCATATAATGGTCACTCGCTATTGCTGAGTTGGTTAATGTGTAACATTATACTGACTACAGAAACTTGGTTATTAGATAAAATTATAATCTTTATTGCATAATATTACTGAATAATACTGATTTGGTTACAAACTATTGTTGACTTTCTTAATGCAACATTATATTGGTTACTAACTACTACCTAATTGCTTACTGTGTAATTATATAATGGTTATTGTATAATGCTTATTTGGTTACTGTGTAACATTATACTGGTTACTGATCAATACTGACTTAGTTACTATGTAACATTATAATGTTACTGTTATTCATAATTCTTTCTTTTATATTGGTGGTTACTTTTTGACTAACATTGTGTACTAGTTAATTGGTTACTGCATATTTGGCATGCAACTGTTAATCTGATTGTATACATTGGGTGTTGTAGGTTGAGACATCAAACTTAGTGATTTTTACTGTTTACGATGTCTCTAAACAGTATATTGTGGACATCGAACAAAAGACATGCACATGCCGTAAATTTCAGTACCATGAGATGCCTTGCCCGCACGCTGCTGCTGTTATGAGCAAGAGAAATTTGAGCTGTTATGATTTTTGCTCAAGAAATTACACTAAAGCAACTTTGGTCAAGACATATTCAGCTTCCATCATGCCATTAGATGACAAAGAAAACTGGGATGTATCAGAAGAAGTAAAAAACATATGTATAAAACCACCCAACACAAGAAGGCCAGCAGGAAGACCAAAAAAGGGAGGTACAAACACGGATCTGAAATCAAAATTCAAAACAAATGCAGCAGGTGTCAAGAAAAAGGACACAACAGAAAGACATGCACTAATCCCCCGGTTTTAAAACCACTAAAAAGGGTCTGATATCGTGCAGTTAAATTAAGAGTATAGATACATGAATGTATTATTGTTTACTTTGAGTAACCATTAAACGATTGGTTTGTAAAATTTTTGATTGTGTTTAGTAAACAAAATTGTTATTCATTTATATATTGATTTTTGATTTCAATTAAACATTAACAATAACAGTAATCAAACAAATACATAACAGTAACCATAACAGTTTTTAATGGTAACCACATATTTACATATCAGTAACCAGAACAGTTACCAGCTAATAACATAACAGTAACCATACCAGTTTTTAACCAAATTATTACATAACAGTAACCATAACAATGTTTAATGATACCCAAATAATTACATAACAGTAACAATCACAGTAACCAACTAATTTCATAACAGTAACAATACCATTTTATAATGGTAAGCACAACATAAACAACATGTATATCCAGCAACATATAATTAAAAGGGTATTGAAGTTTATGAAACCCATGTATACTCACACATGTCCACTTAACATATGACATATGTCCTGATACAATATCGTTACTCTGGTTACTATCAAATCATTATCTGGTTACATATTTATACATGATTGGTTACAAACTGTATATTACAAAATTATAATTGGTAACCATTTTATACATGACAGTAACCATAACAGTAACTATGCCGGTTTTTAATGTAAACCAAATAATTATATAACAGTAACCATAACAATGTTTAATGGTACCCAAATAATTACATGACAGTAATCATCACAATAACCACCTAATTTCATAACAGTAATCAAATCAGTTTATAATGGTAACCACAACATAAACAACCTGTATATTCAGCAACATGTAATTAAAATGGTATTGAAGTTTAAGAAACCCATGTATACATAACACATGTACATTTAACATATGATATATGTCCTGATACAATCTTGTAACTCCATGTTTACTATCAAATCATTATCTGGTTACCCCTTTATATATGATTGGTTACCAACAGTATATTTCAAAAAAATTCAACAAACACAACTTAAAAAGAAACAAAATACCAACCAACAAACAATATCTCTTTCATTAATGCTAATATAATCAAATATGTAATCCAATCTACATTAGATCCAATGAACATCAAAAAAATCATAAACAATACACAAATGTTGTGTATAACACCAAAACTAAAACAAAAAATACACAACAAAATTAATAAAGACAAAACAACGAAATCCGAACTAATCAAAATCTGGAACAAATCTTCGTGGAAATTCTCTATCAGTATCATAGCCCTCCAACTGCTTGTTCCTAGCATGCATAAATAGGTTTGTGCATAAATTTTTCCGATACTTCGCAATGGGGAAAGGAATAGGAATCTGATCAAACTTCTGATGAATGACATGCTCAGCAAAACAAATTGTGAACATCCCACAATCACTGTAACAACAAACAACATATAACAAAAATCAAAAATAAAATCAACCTATATGTAATAATTAAAAAAAATGTACAAAATTTAACCCTTACCCCTCTACTTGTTCAGGAACCGTCTCACCAAATTCCAACTCAATTATATCGTCTTCGTCCTTGTTGCGATACGGGTCACTGCTGAAGTCAATGTCAGACCTATCCTTCCAAAAACCAGACTTGCGCAGTAGTATGGGAAGAATGAAGATGTACGGCTCACAAACATCAGATATTTTAATTTGCATGGATTTCCTTTTTGGTTGTAGAGAATTGTACACAGTTAGACACCTACGATGCACATCAAAAGACAACAACAGCCAATGGTCCGGTGATGACATATGAATTGGGAACAACACATAGTCAACATTCCTCCATGGTGTGTTGACATCCATAAACAGCCCATGTATGTATTCAGCAACATCACCCTCCCCAGACAGAACAATTTTGTCACAATTTTTTTTGTATACTCCTCGAAAAGAGCGGTGATCTTGCTGTGAAACCAACAATCCGTAGTCGTTACCCTTATAGGAACACTTTCGGAATGTCTCTCCAATTTACGGAAATAATACAAGGCAATATTGATGTGTTGAGCCAAAAAAAAAATTAATATGATATTAACAGTTGTTGGCAAATGCAAGTATGTGATTAATATAACTAAATAATGTAAACATAACTACAAAAACATTAACCAATACATCATAAGACAGTAACCAAGACATCATTATACAGTAACCAATACATCATAAGACAGTAACCAATACAGCATTATACAGTAAACAACATGTTGCAAAAAGGTAACCAATGTAAACTGCTTACTTATTAATGCAGTCTTGATTATCTTCATGCAATATGTTGGTTACTGTCTAATACATTGGTTACCAACCATGTGAATACCAATTATTAGTCATAAATATTATGCAGTAACCAAAACAGCATTAGTCAGTAACCCATTCAGCATTATACAGTAACCAATACAATGTTGCACAGTAACCAATACAGCTTTAGACAATATATTGGTTAGACATTAACCAAAACATCATTAGACAATAATAAAGACATCATAAGACAGTAACCAATATATCATTAGACAGTAACCAAGAAAGCATAAGACAGTAACCCAAAAATCATAAGACAGTAACCAAGACATCATAAGATAGTAATCAAGAAATCATTAGATAGTAATCAAGACACCCATAAGACAGTAACCAAGACATCATTATACAGTAACCAATACATCATTATACAGCATTACTTAATATGATACTAACAGTTGTTGGGAAATGCAAGTATGTGATTAATATAACTAAATAATGTAAACATAACTACAAAAACATAATTTTTAAAATAATACTCACATCGTCGTCTAACCACTGCCCAGGCGTCTTTAATTTATAGAACCACATCTTCGATGATATTGCAATGGATCCAAATTCAAAAGAAGGCATGATAATATCGTTCTTTCCAGGAAATTTGTCCGTCCTTCAATATAAAAACATAATATTAGTATACACACTAACATTAACAATTACCGTATTAATATACACACTACTACAAATCAAACTTGCACGTTCTATAATTAACATACTAATGAACCAACTTAATTTTAAACAGTACCCTGCTAACCAACAAATATTAAAATCATAACCATAATCAAATAGTAACTAATACATAACTAATAGGTAACCGAAACATAAACTAATATTAACCATAATATAAAGTAATAGTAACCATAACATTAATTTAATAGTAACCACGCCATTTATTTAATATTAACATTTAATAAATATTTAATATTACGCAGTAACCAAAACAACATTAGTCAGTAACCAATTAAGTATTATATATTAACCAATGTAATGTTGCACATTAACCAATACAACATTCGACAGTAACCAATACATCATTAGACAGTAACAAAAACAGCATACCAAAATCAGTAAATTAATAAACAACTTAATTTTAAACATTAATCTGGTAACCAAACCATAATCACATAGTAACAGAAACATAACTACTAGGTAACCAAAACAGCATGTCTAATATTAATCAGAATATAAAATAATAGTAACCATAAAATTTATTTAAATATTAACCATATTTTACTACAATAATAAAAACTTATTTGTTTCATAAAAAACTATAGCATTGTTAACAACAAAAACAAACCTTTTTCTGTTGTTTATTCCAATTTTGAACCATTCTTCAAACAATGCCTCTTCAATTTTTGAGGGCATCTCCATGCATGATTTGGGGAATGCACTTAAACGTGCAAGTGTTTGACTATCATCACCCACTACAGTAGATGATGAACCAGCAGATCCGAACGCTGCTGTATATGGAGACCGTAAAATGGCACTCTTTGCAGGATCACGTAAAGGTCTACCACCAGCTTTCTGGACACTCTTCTCCAACTCATCACACATAGCTATGTCCTGTGTGGTGAGAACCATAAGATCAAGAGCATACCTGCTTGCTGCCTCACCTTTCTTCCCCTTTTTCAGTTGACATAAAAAGGTAATATATACGATTAGTAACCTGAATAAAATAAACTAGTAACCAACTGACTTTACAAAAGCTAATGAACTAAAATGAACATGTTATATTAGCAATCTGAATAACATAAACTAGTAACCAAATCACAATATAATAGTAGTCAAAACATAATATAATTGTAACCAAAACACAATATCATAGTAACCAATTCACTATATGATGGTAACCAAAACATAAATAACATTTCAATAAATGATGTTTTCAATAAATGATGGCCCATAATTATAACACTAACCTTATCAGCATCATACACAACAATCTCTTTCCCAGAACATTGGCTTAATATGTCAAAAGATGGCATGTCATTATTATTGTCAATCTGCGTAAAATAAAGAACCATTTAATAATTAAAACAAAATACATATAACACATAACAGAACAAACAAATATGTCTAACCTTGACAATTTCTTCATCATCATTATTTTTTTTTTCATCGGGTTCTTCAACCATAGCAGCACGTTCAACTTCATTAGCAATCTCAATTACATTCACATCACTCTTCTCCACGAATATTGACACATCATCACCAACTTCATTAACCAATTCAATTTCATTCCCACCCTTCTTCTCAACTTCATCCAACACATCATCACCATCATTATTCTTATTCACTTTTGAACCATGATCAACATCCTCATCAACATGGACCTCCTCCACCATGACATCAGCATTCTCATTATCAATGTCATCGGAAGCATCATCATCAGCTTCATCACCTTCACCGCCTTCATAACCTTCATCACCTTCATTTTCATCATCATCATCATCATCATCACCAGCATTGTCAGAATCGTCATCATCAGACTCACCATCAAGCTTTTTGTCCCCCACGTCTTTGATAGCACGTAACTCATCTCTAATAATGGACCTAAGGTCCCTGCATAACTGGACATGTAAAAGCTGCATTTCATCTTTAATATCAGTTCGCAAATTTCCAAATTCTTTCTTCAATTCAGAAACATCTTTCTTCAATTCAGACACTTTCTTCTCCAACGGCTTAAACCGTACATCAATTGCCTCTTTCACAGCAGATAAATCAACACCAATGTTGTCGGCCTTCACTTTTTTATCTACTTTCTTGTCACCATCCTTCCCATTAAAAAAGTGAAAACCGCCCAAATCAAGTCGATCCTTCTCATCGGCCATGGGAGTCAAACTGTTTATCCTCATCTAAAAAATAATAAGTATAGTTTAGTATATCATCTAACAAACAATGTACAATTACATTGAAATAAACAGTAAATAAGGAATCATAAAACATAATCAGTAACCAAATACATATATACAGGTAACCAAATGTATAATAAGTAGTAACCAACTAAATGTATAAATGTAACCAAAATGTGTATATGATTGGTAACCAAAAACAATGTCATTAGTAACCTGAATGTAATCTAATCAGTAAACGTATTTTAATATTCAAGTAACCAAAAACATTGTTATTATTAACATGCATATAAAATAATCAGTAACCAAACGTGTATATAAAGATAACTAACTACTTTGTTGATAGTAAACTTCTCATAATATTTTCATTTATCAAGTATATAACTAAAAGTGAAACAACATACCTGTCCGGAACAAAAAACTAATTCATTCAACTTGTCATTAGAAAGCGGCTTCATTAACTCCTTCCATCTGAATAAACGGACATCCGATGGATGCTCGTCATTGCATATACCCCGACTTTTGAATGTCGGAATAGTTTCAAACATAAAAACTTGGAATACATACGGAAGCCCATTCAACTTGTACAGTTTGGTGTAATGATCCATGTAAAAATTGTATGTTGAAACACCATTCTTTCCTTTCCTATAACGCCCTTTTAAAGCATTAGACAAAGAGTACTTTGTCATCTCAAAAGCAACTTTCCCCCAAGGAAAACTATTAACATCGCCGTAACACAAAAAATTAACCATTGCCCCATCAACGAAATTTTCAGAAAATGTGCACATAATGAAATTAAAGACCAAAAATATCATAGACATCTTAATAGCCTCGTCATCATCATCAAAAACTGCCTTCCTATATATCCTACCTATACTACTACGTGTCACAGCTTCGTCACCAAAAAACTTACCAACAAGCATATTATCCATACCTTTATATGGAGTTATATCATCCTCACCTTTCCATCTCAACCCAGATATCATACAAAACTCAGGCAAACCGAACCTGACCCTTTTCTCTCCGAACAAAAACCACATTTCACCGTCATCCCTCTGGTGAACCTCCCTCACAAGAGCGTGGTGAATGATCTGGGAATACATTTGGTGCTCACCAAACTCAAGAAAATTACCAAAACATGTTGCCTTAAATTTATCCAGCTGACTCTTATTCAATTTTTTTGCAATTATACTGGGGACTTCCATGTCGCACCAATATATCACTTTTCCGTTGAATTTTCTGTTCCATTCCTCGTAATAAAGATCCCATAACTGCAAGTAAACAAAATCATATTTACAAAGTTAACCAACCAATCATATGATAGTAACCAAAAAAACATAGACAATTAACCAAAACAGCATTAGTCAGTAACCCATTCAGCATTATACAGTAACCAATTAAATGTTGCACAGTAACCAATACAGCTTTAGACAATATATTGGTTAAACAGTAAACAAAACATCATTAGACATCATAAGACAGTAACCAATATATCATTAGACAGTAACCAAGAAAGCATAAGACAGTAACCCAAAAATCATAAGACAGTAACCAAGACATCATAAGACAGTAATCAAGACATCATTAGATAGTAATCAAGACACCCATAAGACAGTAACCAAGACATCATTATATAGTAACCAAGACATCATTAGACATTAACCAAAGACACTCATAAGCAGTAACCAATACAACATTATACAGTAAACAACATGTTGCAAAAAGGTAACCAATGTAAACTGGTTACTTATTAATGATGTCTTGATTATCTTCATGCAACATGTTGGTTACTGTCTAATACATTGGTTACCAACCATGTGCATACCAATTATTAGTCAGAAAAATTATCCAGTAACCAAAACAGCATTAGTCAGTAACCCATTCAGCATTATACAGTAACCAATTAAATGTTGCACAGTAACCAATACAGCTTTAGACAATATATTGGTTAGACAGTAAACAAAACATCATTAGACATCAATAAAGACATCATAAGACAGTAACCAATATATCATTAGACAGTAACCAAGAAAGCATAAGACAATAACCCAAAAATCATAAGACAGTAACCAAGACATCATAAGACAGTAATCAAGACATCATTAGATAGTAATCAAGACACCCATAAGACAGTAACCAAGACATCATTATACAGTAACCAAGACATCATTAGACATTAACCAAAGACACTCATAAGCAGTAACCAATACAACATTATACAGTAAACAACATGTTGCAAAAAGGTAACCAATGTAAACTGGTTACTTATTAATGATGTCTTGATTATCTTCATGCAACATGTTGGTTACTGTCTAATACATTGGTTACCAACCATGTGCATACCAATTATTAGTCAGAAAAATTATCCAGTAACCAAAACAGCATTAGTCAGTAACCCATTCAGCATTATACAGTAACCAATTAAATGTTGCACAGTAACCAATACAGCTTTAGACAATATATTGGTTAGACAGTAAACAAAACATCATTAGACATCAATAAAGACATCATAAGACAGTAACCAATATATCATTAGACAGTAACCAAGAAAGCATAAGACAGTAACCCAAAAATCATAAGACAGTAACCAAGACATCATAAGACATTAATCAAGACATCATTAAATAGTAATCAAGACACCCATAAGACAGTAACCAAGACATCATTATACAGTAACCAATACATCATAAGACATTAACCAATACATCATTAGATAGTAACCAAAGACACTCATAAGCAGTAACCAATACAACATTAGACAGTAACCAAGACACTCAAAAGACAGTACCCAAGTCAGTTTTGGTTACCTTCATGCAACATGATGGTTATTGTCTAATGCATCATAAGACAGTAAACAAGACATCATTAGACAGTAACCATAGACACTCATAAGCAGTAACCAATACAACATTAGATAGTAACCAAGACACTCATAAGACAGTACCCAAGTCAGTTTTGGTTACCTTCATGCAACATGATGGTTATTGTCTAATGCATTGGTTACCAATCTTGTGGTTACCAATCATTAATCAATAATATTATGCAATAACCAATTAAGCATTATACAGTAAACAATAACAATATTTAAATTAACACACCTTTAAAATTCGTTGAGTTGGAATTATCTTCTGGATAAGCACTTGAACTTCATTCTTAACAGGGACATCAAAATCAGAATCTAATTGCACTACGGAATGTTTGATATCACTATGTATCACCAAACTACTATCATTCTTACTTGATTTATTACCTACATCCTTCCCCTTTCCCTTCCCCTTTCCCTTCCCCTTCCCCTTGCTCTCCACAACAAACTTCTTCAATTTCTTAACAGAATCACCCTCCACGATCCTTTTCCTCTTTCCATCCTTCTTACTTGTATCATTCCTTGTATCAACCATTCTATACAAAAACATAAAAATAACACAAACCAAAACAATGAATACTCCATTCTGTTAGTAAATTACTTTAATATATAATACATTAAACTTAATAAGAAAATACTCACTTGAAGAAATAATAAACACCAGAGTCGATAAATGGAGAAGAATAACGAGTAACAACGATAATGAACCAGACGAGTAAAAACGACAACGACAATGAACCAGACGAGTAACGAGTAACAACGACAATGACGAACAACTGAACGAGTATGCCGAACAACTAAACAAATATGATAGAGATGAAGAACACACGAACTCAGATGAACAACAATCACCGGAAACAATAGTTTTTAACTCCGATTACGTTTAGTCGCGACAGAGGAGAGAACAAGGGTTTCAGCATGTGCAAAAGGGTTTGGTAACTGCATAGTCCTGTACAAATGATAGGCGATTATCACGCGATTCAAAAAAAAAACTTTTTTTATGTCAGCCAATTAATATTTATCCCTTAAATTAAGGAATCTTAATTGTATTAGTTGTATTAGTATTGTAAATATATATGATGAAATGTCATATTTTTGTAATTATTTTATTAATGTATGATTTTTGTAATTACTTTCATAAATGTACTATAATATGTAATTGTTCCAAAAATAAATGAAGTATACTTACAATTTATAAGTCAAAAATATTTAAATGGATGATTAGGATTACTTTTATTAAATAATGGTCCAAAATACTTAGCAAAAAAAACAATTTCCTCCATGCTCAGGTGGCCGAAAAGATGGGAGGGTGATGAGTCACCAAATTTGCCAACTAATATAGCATATGTATGAAGAATTATCCACAAACATTAATACTGTAGCTTTACATTGAATACATAATTAAAATAGATATTTTAATCACAGCTAATTATCGATATATATATATATATATATATATATATATATATATATATATATATATATTAAAGTAATAAAAAGTCACGAATTTATAATTCAGGCTCGACTGTTCGATTTCGAGATATATATACATATAATTATATATATTAAAGCAGTAAAAAAATCACAGATTATCAATCCAGGCACATCTGTTCGATTTCAGCATATATATATATATATATATATATATATATATATATATATATATATATATATATATATATATATATATATATATATATATATATATACATATATATATATATATATATAGAGAGAGAGAGAGAGTCCGGATCAGGTCCGGACTCCCGCATTTTAACAAAATTCGAACCTTTTTTTTTTTGCTTTTTTTTTAAAAACAACTAAAAAAAATATGGAATTGAAATTTTTACATAATACAGTGTTTTGGGTGTGATTTGGATGCCTATACCAAAACATTTCTGTACAGTCTGGGCAGACTGTACATACATTGGTTGGTATAGGTATTAAAAACACACCCAAAATATTGTATTATGGAAAAATTTAACTTCCATAATTTTTTTTTTAGTTGTTTCAAAAAAAAAAGCAAAAAAAAAAAAATTTATTGGGTCCGTATTTTAGGACCAGTCCGGGAGACCGGACTGGACTATATATATATATATATAGAAAAGCGAGTAAAAACTTCATATATGAAAGGATCTTACAGTGTGTAGCGAGGAAAGCTTTAAACTGCTTTTGAAGCTTGAAAACTCCGTTTCTACTGGTTAAAATTTGATATGTTATAGTATATATGTATACAAGTATTTACAAAGAGGAATATCGAAGTTTGGAACACTATAGGAGGGGTTAAAAGCTGAAATGGACGAAATTCCCTCCGTTTTCTTCTTCTTCTTTTTTTATTTGGTCGATAGGGCGGGTCTATTTATAGACAAAAGTAGACGCGGGTCTACCTGCGACTACCCGAGTGGGCCTGGGCCCCGTGGGTCTGGTTGTCTCGAAGTACGTGCACTCGGACCAACGCGCAGTCTGCTCGAACCTTCATAACTTTCAATTCAGGCATCCGATGGAGGCGTGCTATACCTTCCCAGAAAGCCCTTTCCGTGAGTTACACAATGACATGAGATTTGTCCTTTTCCGAATCAGGGAAGATGGGTCCATGACCAAATCTTCGTGTCTTTGCAATCCATACGTTGAGCTGTTTTGTGTTGTTTTCACTCGGGATTGACGATATGGTTCTAGATGACCTTTGTAGCAGTGATTTGAATTTATTTAATGTTGAGTTAAGAAAATTACTATTTCCCCCTCCCGGGTCGGTTCTGGGCTTGACAATGTGGCATCTGTGTTCCTCGAGGGTTATCTCCGAGGTTGGCCTGCTGCTTGTCTTCAGGGTTGCTTCTGAAGTTGATTTGATTTTTCGGGGTTGGACTTGATCTCCCGGGGTTGGACTTGGTCTCCTGGGGTTGTCTTCGGGGCTTGACTTGATCTCTTGGGGTTGTCTCTGGGGTTTGCCTTGATCTCCCGGGGTTGTCTCCTGGGTTTGGATTTGATCTCCTGGGGTTATCACCGGGGTTTGACTTGATCTCCCATGATTGTCTCTGGTGTTTGACTTGATCTTCCAGGGTTATCTCCGGGGTTTGACTTGATGATTTTGACTTCTAGGGTTGTCTCTGGAAGATACAATATGATTCTGCCCCTCATGTATGGTTAGTAACAGAAACACAAAATTTTAAGTGCCTAAACCATGCATGCTCGAAGAAGTTTTGATGTGTTATAGTTAATCCTTAAATTTTTATAATTTATGATTGCCCATGTTAGTTGTAAAATAACTAAATTAAAGAGAATGGAGATCATAATCATAATTAAGTTAAAAAATAGAAGAGATTGAATTACTTATTATGTTTATTATTTAATGGATTCAGATTCCTAGATTGCCTACTCATTATTAGTTTTCATATTCTAGTTAATTAATTCTCAATCTTTATTTCTAATTCGCCTAAAATAGATATTAATGATACATTTAAATTAATCTAGTCTTTGCGGGTTCGACCTGTACTTGTTAGTTTTTCAACTTGACACTGTTAACTCGCAAGTACATAATTTTATCACACCAATAACCTAATATTATATATTAGGGATGTGAATTAAATAACATAAGGGTTATAGTAATTGAAGAATACTAGTATTTAAATTACATACTATTAAATTAACTTAAGAGATTTATTTTATATATCTCAACTAATTAATTATTTTAACATAATTAAAGAAAACCTAATTGGGTTATATAATTAAATCTATGTAAGTAATTATTTAAAATCCAAAATGAGTGGATTAAAATCCTAAATAAATAATTAGGGTAAGATAAAATTAGTGTGTTGAACTATGTTATTTACATGACCTAAACAATTTAATTAGAAAGCCCAAATGAATTTATGAAAAGCCCAAACCTTGGCCCAGTTAGGGGTGGGACTTTTAAGTCATTTTATTTAGCAACTTTGGCAATTAAATTAAAACAAAGTTTGGCAAAAGGTGGAGGTGAAATCGAGAAAGCAGGGAGTATTAGAACATGTGGTTAATTCATTTGTAAAGATTGGTAGAGATAAGAACGAGAAAGAAGAGATAAGAAAGAGAAAGAAGAGATATAAAAGAGAAAGAAAAGATGTTGGATAGATTTACAAGCAAAAGGAGAGAGAATGAAAGAAAAGGAACTTGCTCTCTTCATTTTACACCCCACACCCGACCATGAGAGAGAAAGAGGAGAGATAGATCAGCTATGGGCAAGAGGAGAAAGAGAAAGGAAAAAAGAAAAATGAATTCAAGAGGAAGAAAGCTTTAAAGGTATAAAACCCTATATTTAAGCTTGATTTAATTATTTTGGTTGTTTTACAAAATAAAGAACTTATGATTATAAAACATAAAAACCTTGTATGAACATGTTTTATTGTGATTTGTGTATAGATTTAACCATTTTGGGTGTTAAAAGTTTGATCAAAATAAAGATAAGTAAAGAAACCTTTTGGACAATTTTTGGACTGAGTTTGAGAACTTTGTATGCTTATGTTTTATGTTTGAAAGCTTAAGTTTGATAATTTTATGTTATAATTCTCTGAGTTAAGAACATAACCCAACTTGAATGAACCAAATCGGAGTTAAAACGAATCTATGGTGAAAGATTTAGTGAAACATGTCAATTGTTCAATTTGAAGTATATTTTCATGCAAGTCAAGTATGTAAAGTCCATTCAGCAATTTACCAACACCATATAAAACATTTTTATTATAAATGGAACAACTATTATTCTTTATAATAATATCAAAACCATCCATATCCAATACAGAAATTGAAATAATATTTCTAATGAGTGTTGGAACAAAATAACAATTATTTAAACTATTTGACTTCCCCGTAGGTATTGCTAAACAATAAGTTCCTACAGCTAATGCATCAACCTTTACTCCATTTTCAACTCGTAGGACGACCTCATCCTTGTTTAGCTTTCTATTTCTGACCAGTCCCTGCATAGTATTACATATGTGAGAACCACAACCGGTATCCAATACCTAAGTAGAATTTTGACTTTCAGAAAAATTAATTTCAATCATGAACAAATCTTTATTGGGATTCAAAGCTTCTCCAAGCTTCTTCTGCAATGGAAACATATTTCTTTGTTAGCTGGATCAGGTTTCTTATTATCATTCACTTTTGCCTTGCCCTTAGCCTTCTTGTTTTTCTTCATTTCAGAAGATACCTTGGGCCTCTTCCTTTACTTGGAAGAATCATCCACCAAAAAGACTTGGTCCTCTTGGATGGGAAGTGACCTTCAGCAGTTTTCAACATGTTAAGTAATTCAGGCAAGCTGACATCCAACTTATTCATGTGAGAATTCCCAACAAATTATGAGAAGGTTTTCGGGAGTAACTGCGAGATCAAATCTTGACTTAAAGTTGTCCAATCTGTTCAATCAAATTGATCATCTTAATGACACGAGTCTCAACGGTAGTGCCCTCAGTCATACGAGATCAAAAGAGCTTCATAGATATCTGATATCTACCAGCCATACTTTGCTCACCATAAAACTCGTTACTCATGGATGATAGCCTGACATATTGAGCAATAGATGCATCATCTTGCCACTTTCTAAAAGTAGTAATCTGTTCCTCAGAGGCCGAGTCTATAACATTTGCAGGAACAAGAGAATTTAGGACATAAAAAATCTTTTCAGTAGTGAGAACAATTCTCAGATTCCTTAATCAGTCCATGAAATTTGGTCCGGTCAATTTTTTAACATCAAGTATGCTACGTAGTGATATTAGTGAATTTGACATTTTTCAAATTCTACATGTGAAAAAGATAACATTTTAGCATTATTCATTTAATTAATTACCAAAATAAATTAGGTCTTGTTTTAAATTGGCATCTCCCACTATTTTCTTCAAACTATATTACCATCACTTATATAGTTCGGTAAAATCTAGTTAAAGACTTTCTAGTGAGAATAAGGATCTCATTTCAAATGTATATAGTCTTGTGCTACACAACAAACTAAATGTAAGTAAATAGGTAGAAAAATCTTGTTAATTACACCACCATGTAACTCATTGTATTTTGCCTCTTAGATTATTATGTTCATGGTGCACATCCAAATCATAATTATCTAAGTTAAGTCAGACCTAGCACTTCCATATAAGTGAAAATATAAATAATACCTTTGCGCGACACAACAAAGCAATATCGTTCAATTCCTTATAAGCATCAAATGTGATAAAAAAAACAATTCAAAAATTAAAATAAGCCTTGCGCGACACAATAAGCTTATAATGATTAATTGACACTCTATCATTTTATCATGCTAGAAGGAGACGTTTGATATTCTAAATATCTTTGAACGTTACAACTTAATATAATTTCTTTGAGGAGTTTGTTATTATTTGTCTCATCTTGTTTAACGCGCATACATATATATATAAAAAAATACACATCATATTAATTGACATTTGAAGCATGTTGCAATATATATATATATATATATATATATATATATATATATATATATATATATATATATATATATATATATATAGTATAAGAATGCACATATAGAATACTATATTCTACCTAGATTGATTATGGACTTTTATTTTAGTTTGCTTCAATAGAGCCACCAAGTGAACCTAAAGGTCAAACCTAGAGTGTAAAAACTGAAATTTAAATATAACTATTACATTTAAAATCGGGCTCCATTATAAACGGGTCTTCATGCACTCCTTGATCTCTGGTTTTTTAAGTAATTCTAACTAATCCTATTACATAAACTATTTACATTAAATAGAAACCTTGATCAGCAAATAATGTGAAGTATATAGGAGGAAAATAAATTTTACATCAGGAAAAACTAGAGAAGACGAGTTACATTGACACCATTTATAAAACCCATACATTCATGCATCCAACTAAAATAAAATACAATCACATTGGTCAATAATCCATAATCAATCTCATTTATTATCATACATATCAACATATGTATCAATAAATAATATTCATCTCATGAATAATAAATACATTCCATATATGCATCAATATCATTTAATGGGCAAAAGTTTGTTAAAATTTAGTTTTGAAACAAAATAAACTCTTTTATTTTAATTAAAAAAACCAAATCAAAATTAAACTCCTTTAATTTTTAGAAATCTGAAATCATATTCTAGATAACATAAACATATTTATTTTAAACTTTTATCAATTGAATAAATTATTTATGTTAATTAAAAAATAAAAAAAATAAGATTCTGCAGAGTGGCGCGACTGATGAGTATGATTTATACCCACGAATCGAGCACTCTAAACCTTAAGAAGTTGCATATTTATCATAGTTTATACTGCTTTATTATATTTATTGCTAATTTTGGCTTAAAAGTGCTTTGTAGGGATTTTTAGGTTATTTCCAGCTGATTAAGGGCAAAACTGTCATTTTTATATAACCGGCGCGCCTAGTTTCCTTTGTAAAGCGGCGCGGCGCACCACATGCCTTCCATATCATATCCTTTTCGGTGCCCCAACATGGATGTTCTGTGCAAATGAGGCGCCGCAGCGCGACTTTTTGACCAGACAACCTTGACTTGCGCTGCAGCGCCTGTCCAAGGCATAAAGGGTGGCGCCGCAGCGCTACCTCCGGTCTCCAGGCAGAAAGCAGTGTTTAATGACCTAGGGGTTTGAGACTTATATTCATTATGCAGTAGCAGCCTCCTAAATCAGATTAAAGAGAATAGAGAGAGTATAGTTAGCTAGTTTTAGGAAGAGAGAAAGTTGGATATTCAAGTACTCCAAGTTCATTGCTTCCTTCATTGCTCGGATTCTACACGAAGGATAGAAGAGTTGGAGCCAGAAAACTTTAGAAGAGGAGTTTTCTTTAACAAAATCTTTCATTTATTAGTGTATTTTGAGCATGTTGAATACTTTGATAAAGTTTATTAGTTCTGTAGTTATGAACTAATTACATTTCTAGGATTGCAATGTAACTTAATGATTAGCTTAATTGAATTTCTCTCTTATTTATTATAATGAATCATTTTTGAATTGGTTGTTGTATTTCATGCTTATTTATTGATTGCTTGGCTAAGGAATCGATATAGGTATTAATTGATATTGGAAAATGGATGTTAATGCCTAACCCTAAATATAGTAACACTTGTTATGACCATGCTTATGGGAATGAGAGCATAAATGGCATAATAGAATAGGAATATATCTATTTGTCTTGTGTAACCATTGAGATTATGCTTAATGACCCTTAGTCTAGTTATTTTCACCATAGGAATATTGTGATTTATCTAGCTAAAGGATTTGCATTTGACCGTCGGAAGAGGCTTATGTGTACTTAATGTTCTCAGCTGGCCATTCTTGTGATTTATTAGTTAAATGGAGAGTTAGAAGATTAGGAGAAGCATTATGGGAGTTTTAATCCTAGCTTGCCATACTTGTTGCAACTCGATCTCATAATTTACTGTTTTAATCATATAGCTTTAAGCATACCATCTTTATTTACTTGTTTAGATAAGATCGGTTTGATATAATTTTAGTAGTTGAATAGCGTTAGTACTTTGTCCTCGTGGGTTCGACACTCATCTTATCACTGTATTACTTGTTAGACCGTGTATACTTGCGCGTGTTTAGTTATTGTTAATCCGACCAATTGGTTTTTGGCACCGATGTTGGGGACTTAGTATTATTTGTCTTTCAATATTATTACTAATTCAAATAGATCTTAATTTAAATTAATTTATCTGTTTAATCTTTTTCTCAGGTACTCTTAACTGTGTGTGCCACCTCGCAGGAATCGAAATATAATACCCTGAGGTAGACAGAACTTTTAGATGACTGAGAAGAGAAAAAACTCAGGAAATACAAACTCCAATTATAATGGCCCACTACACCAAAAATGGCTTATAGCGAAGGAAATTTTGTGAAGGAATTTATTCCTTCACATGAGGAGCTGTTTAGCGAAGGAACAGTGAAGGAAGAAAGTATATTGACAATATAGTTATTAGCGAAAGAAACATCCTTCACAATTTATATTTTTTCCTCGCAAAATTGGGGCTATAGAAAGATTTTTGGAGCCAATTTATGATGAAAATTTGCGAGGAAAAAATATATTTAGTGAAGGAATTATTACTCACTATATATTATTATTCAAATTTTTTTTGTGAGAGATAAAATTGGTCGCTATCTTGTTCTAAATAATTTTTTTAATTAATTGTGGTGAATATTATATACCTTAAATTATTTATAATAGTAAATTTAATTTTAATAACACTTTTTAAGTTAATTTTAATAACACTTTTTAATATCAACTATTTATTTTAATAAACTATAAAGTAAATAACTTTACACTATGTTAAACTTTCAAATTTCTCCATAAAAGTTTATTTTTATGATCATAATTAAATAAAGTTAAAGTTAAATAAAAATTAAATTAAATAATCTAAAAGACTTTAAATTTTATTTTAAGTATATAATATTAATTCAAAAAAGTCTTTTAGAGATTAATTTAAAGTAGTTTATTTTTTGGTATTGTGTTTAACATTCACTTAAATAACAATTTGGGAGGGACACAACAGTTGTTCTTTCTCTGTTTTCCTCCATTGAGTTCCTACCATGTGTAGTCCTGGTCTGGACCCCTAACCATCTCAGCACCACCATCAATCTCTCTAGCTCTCCCCTCGTCAATCTCTCTCTCTCGTGGCTTCCTAGGTCTCCCGTTGCTCTGCTCCTTAACCAACTCAGCATCATCATGTTGTTAGCAAAGGACAATCGGGTATGAATCTGGTTTATATTTTTTTCCAATTTTGTTCACCTCTCTCTAAAAATCTCAACCCCAACACAAACAAAACAGACAAAACTTCTCCCCTCTCCTAATTTGGGCCCTAAATTTGAACAAATCTGATAAGTGGATTTTATATACACTTATCCGGTATCTTTTAATTGAATTAGTTACTTATATTTATGTGTCTTAGTTGCTTTTCATGCATTTTGTGTTCATTTTGTAGGTTATACGTTTGGGAGCGATGTGAGCGACTATTAGTAAGGAAAAGTAAAAAAAACGCAGAGAAAAACAAATCGGAAATCATTTGGGCTTTCATGTTTACTTTATGTTCTTGGTTTGGAACTTAGCTTAAATTGAAGAGCATCGTCTTATCTTTTCGGAACATTTTGAATCATTCCAATTGGAGTTCGGATGCAAGAGTTATGATCGTTGTACCAACGGAAGTCGAACGTCATGGTTTTGGGTGGTCATTTGCATAGAAGTTACTTCCTCAATTTAAGCCTTCATCCACCTAGAAATTCTCAATCCTCAAAGAATTAAAGTTGTAGATCTTGTCGATATCTTCGATTTGATAGGTGGCAGGCCCCGTAACCCCTCTCGGATCAAAAGTTATGGCTATTTTCCCAAAAGACGTCGGAGCAGAAAATGTCAAAATTTGGGGCCAGCGCCGGGGTGCCCAAAATAGGCCTATGTCCAGCGCCGGGGCGCTAGGGAGCAGTGTCTGAGCGTCAAGCCCAGAGCTGGGGCGCTGGGGAAGAGGTTGGTTGCGGCTTGGACGCATTTTGGACGAATTTTGACACCTTTTTGACTCCCCAAATTGGATTGTGTTTGTTCCTAAGCTAAAAATTGGACTTATAACCTATAAATACATGATATAAGGCATAAAATAAAGGGGGATTACATAGCTTAGCTTAGATAAAAACACTCCATTAGATTAGAATATAAACCCTAGCTCTTAATTAGCCATTGGAGATTGAAGCAAATTGAAGAACACTGAAGATCAAGAGTAGGAGCAAGAGGGGAGCATCAGATTTACTGACAACAAATTCTATTCTCTTCTCTTAACATACTTTTATCTTTTAATGTCTATTCAGCTGTGGATTCTTGGTTTCCATTCATTAATTATGAACCAACTCTTTTATTAAGATTTCAATTGAACCTTTTATGTCTATGAATTAATTATTTGATTTATTCCAATTATTTATGTCAAGGTGAATTGTTTATCTTGTCTTGTGCTTATTACTTGATTATTTGATCAGTAATTACCTTGTTACTCTAGAAGGAATTGAAAGAGGAATTCTAGGGTTAGAACTGGGCATGATATCATATGACTTAGTTATTTGCAAAAATAAATAATTAGGTTTGTGAATTGAATGGAAATATCTATTCACCGCATGTAACACATAAGAAATTGGGATTAGAAGGAGTTTAATTCAATTGTTTTGCGTAGGAATATAGCAAGATTAATCTGGATTAAATAGAAGGCAATTGATCACTTGGAAAAGGACTTTTAGCATTTAAGAATTCCTGTTAACAATTCTGTAGACATAATAATTGGGATAATTGATTTACAGTTCATAATTGGAGATATTGAAGTCTTAATCTTTATTTATTTGAATTAATTTTAGAGTAATCTAGTTTTAATCGACTAATTTAGTTTTCTTAATTAAAAAAATCACAATTTATGGTTGTTTAAATAAAATTGATTTGTTTAAGAGTTAGTACTTGGTAATTTTAATTAAATAATTCCTCATGGGAACGATACTTTTCTTATCACTTTATTACTTATTGACCGTGTATACTTGCACGTATATTTTGATTGTGAAATCGATCAACAAGTTTTTGGCGCCGCTGCCGGGGAATTAGTTTAATATTTTTTTACTAATATTAATTTCAATCAAATTAGTCTTAATTTAAATATTTTTATTTTTATTTTTAATTCTCTTCTTATATTTCTCTCATTTTAGGTACCATGGATGACTTTGAGTATCAATGGTCATACATGAACGTGACTCAACCAAGGGGGATGGAGATTGACAGACTCGCGACACTTTCCGCAATGTCAACACAAATTAAAGAACTTTCGAGGAAGTTGGACGTTATCGTATCCCAACAGAGTCAAAGGATGGCAGTTATGTGTGACTATTGTGCTGGCAATCACCTGAGTAATTAATGCACCATCAATCTTGGGCAGGTACAGTATGGTGGTAACTACCTCAATCAGTATGCATATGATAATTATGAATAAGTTTGGGGGTATCACCCAGATTTTTCATGGAGCTACAACTATCAAGACCAATACTCTACTCCAAATCCAACATACACGCCGGAATTCTCATATCAACCTCTATTAAAAGAAAAAAAATTCAAGGTTGGAGGAATTGTGGTCCAAGTTCGAGGAGAGAGGGATTAATCAAACGGGGTCAATTCTAAATCTTGCGGATCAGATAGAGCAAATGACCAAAGTCATAAACAACCTTCCTCCAAACACTTGGATTTATGACATGGATGACGAAATTGATGAAGTGCCCGAGCCAAATCTACAACTGGATGAGACACGAGATGTTGAAAAAGAGGAGACAAGTAGGGATAATGAAAATAAGGTCGGTGAAGAACTAACTATGATTACCAATGAGGAGGAGCCGATGTTATTAGTGCCCCAAGTTCCTTCTCCGTCAAAGTTCAAGAATCTGGTTAGATTTGCAAAACCATGTCCGCTAGGTAGTCATGTCGTCGGCAATACTCCTTTTGACGTAAAAGCGAGTACAACTTCGAAGCCATGGTTTAATGAGTTGGAGAAGATAGAAGAAGAGATTGTTGTGTCCGACAAGCCTCAATGCCTAAATCTATTCGCAGACACAATGGAAAAAACACCTAGATGTTGGACGTTCTTTAATGTGATCTTATCTAAGCATGCTAGGTGACTTTAATACAATGACTATCGTAAATGGAACCTACAAAAAGCTATATTATTTCCGATGGATGGAGGGTTCCTCAACTTTCGAAGAGGAATTGGATAGCATTGACCAGACAAAGTCAGGCTGAAAGACAATAAATCAAGCGCTGACTGGGAGGCAACCCAGGAATTTTTATATTTATATGTTTTACTAGTTTATTTAGTAGATAGGAATTAATTTGCTTAGTAAGTTCTCTTATAATCTAATACATGTTGTCTCTCTTCATTGCAGGTATTGGAGGTTCAATGAATAGGAAAATGATCGTCGCTACCATCGCCACCAGCACCTCACGCTTAGCTGATTACAGGGAAGTTTTCTTCTACTTATCGCTATATTCTTACAATGAGGACATTGTAATTGCTAAGTTTGGGGGAGTTTAGTTTAGTTCATTATTGAATGTTTAGTTTCATGTTTATGTTATGTTATTTTGCATATGTTGTTAATATAGTTTAGGTTCATTATAAAAAAATTCAAAAATTCAAAAATAATAGTTAGTTACTATGTTCATTTTGCATAAGTCCAGCGGTTTGTTATAGTTAAGTTTATTTTGGCCAATGATGAGATTGGAATTGGGTAGACAAGTATAATACTGATTATTAGAACTTTGATGTGATTTCTTGTTATGAATTGAATCTTTTTCTGTTTGAAACTAGTATAATAATGATAGCACAGTAAAAACAACTTGTTGATTGATTGAGTTTAAATTGATACATAATGGGACTCTAAAGGATAATGCTAGTTTGAATGAAAGAATGATAAGAATAAGTAGTGATGACTAAAGTTAGACAATAACCTAAGTTTGGGGGAATATATGTGGGGTATATAATCTTTTTAAAAAACATGTTGAGTCTTGTGGTGGGTTGAGGAGAAACACTCCCCATAAACACAAGCGTGAGATGGAGCGTAAAATGCACTCACCAACCATCTATCAAAAGAAAAAGAAAAGGGAAATAATCACGGGAAAAGAGCAAAAAGCCCCCGTGTAAAAAAAGAAAAAAAAGAGAAGGAAGAAAAGAAAGTATAAGTATCCTGCATGTACCCTTGAATTTGGTTGAGTTTAATTTTAGTTGAATCGTGCCTATCTTTGAGATTTCTTGAGTTTACACTGTATGATGCCTTCGAAAAGTCTTATTATGTGTTAAATTTGATTTTATATCAGTTAGCATGGTTGTTGATCACACACACGCACTATACCAGTAATAACAATTTAAGACTTGATGATTGACTAGGAAATTGTTGATTGATTTTGATATGAAATATTGTCGTGTTTGCTTGATTACTCTAAGGCCGAGTGAATAGATTTGATTTATCAAATACTGCTGGATTCATAGGCATATAGATTAGTTGCATTTCATTGCATTGCATTGCATTATGTTGTGTTACTTGGGGACAAGCAACAGTTTAAGTTTGGAGGTATTTAATAAGTGGATTTTATATACACTTATCCGGTATCTTTTACTTGAATTAGTTGCTTATATTTATGTGTCTTAGTTACTTTTCATGCATTTTGTGTTCATTTTCTAGGTTATACATTTGGGAGCGATGTGAGCGACTATTGGTAAGGAAAAGCAAAGAAAATGCAAAGAAAAGCAAATCGGACATCATTTGGGCTTTCATGTTTACTTCATGTTCTTGGTTTGGAACTTATCTTACATTGAAGAGCATCGTCTTAGCTTTTTGGAACATTTTAAATCATTCCAAACGGAGTTCGGATGCAAGAGTTATGATCGTTGTACCAACGGACGTCGAACGTCATGGTTTTGGGTTGTCATTTGCGTAGCAGTTACTTCCAGCTAAATTTCAGCCTTCATCCGCCCAGAATTTCTCAATCCTCAAAGAATGAAAGTTGTAGATCTCGTCGATATCTTCGATTTGATAGGTGGCAGACCCCGTAACTCCTCCCGGATCAAAAGTTATGGCTGTTTTTCCAAAAGACATCGGAGCAGAAAATGTCAGAACTTAGGGCCAGCGTCGGGGCGCCCAAAATAGGCCTATATCCAGTGCCGGGGCGCTGGGGAGCAGTGTCTGAGCGTCAAGCCCAGAGCTAGGGTGCTGGGGAAGAGGTTGGTTGCGGCTTGGACACGTTTCAGACGAATTTTGACACCTTTTTTACTCCAAATTGGATTGGGTTTGTTCCTAAGCTAAAAATTGGACTTGCAACCTATAAATACATGATGTAAGACATAAAATAAAGGGGGATTACATAGCTTAGTTTAGATAAAAACACTCCATTATATTAGAATATAAACCTTAACTCTTAATTAGTCATTGGAGATTGAAGCAAATTGAAGAACACTGAAGATCAAGAGCAGGAGCAAGACAGGAGCATCAGATTTGCTGACAACAGATTCTATTCTTTTCTTTTATCATACTTTTATCTTTTAATGTTTATTCAGTTGTGGATTCTTGGTTTCCATTCATTAATTATGAACTAACTCTTTTATTAAGATTTCAATTGAACCTTTTATGTCTATGAATTAATTATTTGATTTATTTCAATTATTTATGTCAAGGTGAATTGTTTATCTTGTCTTGTGCTTATTACTTAATTATTTGATCAGTAATTACCTTGTTACTCTAGAAGGAATTGAAAGTAGAATTCTAGGGTTAGAACTGGGCCTGATATCATGTGACTGAGTTATTTGCAAAGTGAATAATTAGGTTTGTGAATTGAATAAAAATATCTGTTCACCGCATGTAACACATAAGAAATTAGGATTAGAAAGAGTTTAATTCAATTGTTTTGCATAGGAATATAGCAAGATTAATCTGGATTAAATAGAAGACAATTAATCACTTGGAAAAGAACTTTTGGCATTTGAGAATTCCTGTTAACAATTCAGTAGACATAATAATTGAGATAATTGGATAATTGATTTATAGTTCATAATTGGAGATATTGAAGTCTTAATCTTTATTTATTTGAATTAATTTTAGAGTAATCTAGTTTTAATTGATTAATTTAGTTTTCTTAATTAGAAAAATCACAATTTATGGTTGTTTAAATAAAATTGATTTGGTTAAGAGTTAGTACTTGGTAATTTTTATTAAATAATTCCTCATAAAAACGATACTTTTCTTATCACTTTATTACTTGTTGATCGTGTATACTTGCAAGTATATTTTAATTGTGAAATCTATCAACAAAATCTAGCCCCAATTTGACCTATTTTCTTACTTGGAACACCCTAAACACTCACTGTTAGTCAAGTCTATATTTTTCACAGTCCCAATCGGAAGAGTCTACATCCGTGTTGGTTGATTTTCTCAATACTATTTCCGATTCGGTTGTAACGGATCCGAAAAATGAAGAATTTGAGAACACTGCATTTGAAATCCTTTCAGAAATTCATACATATTTATCCTCTCCTTTACTGGACCAGGTATGAATCATTCTATTTTTCGAACTTCTATAATTCCGATTCTGTAATTTGTGGCTAAGCTTGTGGTTTTTGGGTTGTTTGTTGTTCCTCTATAGAAAGTTATGGACGCACTTTCATTTGAGTTGCCTAAGGCTGTTGCTAGGTTTTCAAGTGCCCCGAAGAGGTGTATTAGTGTTTCAGAGGGTATTATTGATCGGTTTGTAGTTAGGTTTAGCCCTCGCAATATGATTTATATTATGTGTGAGGTATTATTCTAGTATTCCTTTTTCTGTGATAAATTTCCCAATTTTATTGCATGAGTAGCTATATCAACTACAAGTACTTTGATGTGGAGGGAATTACAGTGAATGTTCTGTTTGATTTTTCATCGTCCCTTTAGCTTCCTCCTAGAGAACTGGATTTTGGGGTAGAACTTGTAGTCAGGTTCATGGCCCCCCAAGTAGTAGCCTAAAAGCTTTGGAGTATATTTATGGATTATTCATGTTATGAATTAGAATCAATTCAAAATGTTTTTTTTCCAGGTTAAATATAACGGTACTAAATCATTACCTAATAAATCAATTCCTCCTTTTAAGCACCAAAACTCTTGTTGCGCTTAATTTAATTTAGGTCCATTGATCAGATGGTAACACCCATACCTCTGTCCTTGTTTGTTATTTGTGCATAGTAATATTATTACATTCTAGAATAGATCTTTTCTTAGAACTGAAAATTTTCAGTAATACATCCACATTATTGGCATGATTCAAGTAATGCCAAAGCTCTATAATATAATGAAGCACTTTGGTTTTCTTGAATATCATACAAATATATCAGAAATGAATAATTCAATGCTATGGAGAGTTCACATATGGTGTGTCATTAGTTGAGATTACTTGCTCTATAATTATTAGAAGTGTTTTCTTATACATCCTTTCGTTTGGTATTAATATTTTCCATGCATTTGTATGGTGTTGGACTGAAGCTGGATGATGCCCTTGCATTTTGGAAAGCAGAGTTCTCCCGGAAAGTAAGCATGGTGCATTTTGGAAGATAGTCTGTTAACTACATTATGCTATAAAAGTTTCTATCTTTATTTCCTCATAGAACTCCTAGATCCATATTCTCAGTTATGTCAGCTATAAGAGGGAAGATGTTCCTCTGTTCCTTTTAGAACATTAAGACGATCAGAAAGCATATATTTTTAATATATCGCTATGTTATACATTACAATTATTTGAAGTTTCTATAAACTTAACATGTAATTGTGTTTTCAAAATTTTATTTTATTTTAAGTATATAATATTAATCCAAAAAAGTCTTTTGGAGATTAATTTAAAGTAATTTTATTTTTTGATATTGTATTTAATATTCAGTTAAATAATAATTTGAGAGGACTTTAATTAAGAAAGACTTTTAAATTATTTAATTTTATTTTTAATTAGTTCAGTACTAAATCATAAGAAAAAATTAAAAAAACTTTATTTATTTGAAGTACAGTACTATGCTTATTTAAAAAAAAGAAAAGAAAAAAGAGTACAGTAGTGTGCGTGACTTGTACGAGAAAGGGAAGCAAGCGAGATAGGAAGCAACTAGTACCTTTCCCTCTGTGTTGTTATTTTCCCATTAACTCTGATTATTTTCCTTCCATTTTTCATTATTGTAGTGACAAGCGCACACAAGCACAAGCACAATTACACAAACACCTATTCATCTCTGTCACACACATTCACTCTAATAGCTGCGACTTTTTTTGCTTATCGTTCTCAATACTGATTTTAATCTTAGGCTGCTTAGGCGGCTCTCTGTAATTGATCCATATATGATGTCTAACTTTCCGATTTCGGCTTATAAATGATTGATTAAGGTTTCGGAGCTTCTGAATCCCATAGAAAATGGCAGACTTCTATATCTATTGCTAGGTGAAGGATATCTTGATTGAGGAGTCAAATGTGCAGCCTGTCAATAGTCCCGTTACAATTTTTGGTGACATCCATGGTCAATTCCATGACTTAATGAAACTCTTCCAGACAGGAGGTCATGTACCAGACAAAAATTACATTTTTATGGTAAGCTTTATACTATCTGCACCAAACCTTCACTTTTATTGAAAATTGCTGCTTATGCTCTAAGGTTGAATTGTAGAACTTCATGTTTCTTGGCAGGGAGATTTTGTGGACCGTGGATACAGCAGTCTTGAAGTTTTTACAATTCTTTTACTTCTTAAAGCAAGGTATACATAGATATATGCTTTATGGGCTTTGTTTTTTGAGCACATGTGCATATTTAGTTGCAGATGGCTGCACCTCTATATTATAATTCATTATTAGAGACGTTTAGTGTCCTGTGAATACAATCCTATTCATATAACATATTCAAACAGAATGGTGGACCTTGATTTTCTAATGCTATTGTTCCTATCAAGAATATAATATTCTTAATGAGTCAATTCTCATGAAATTCACCACAAATTACTCCCAAACACCAATACTGTTCCTCCATTTGTAGCATCAGCAAGCATCAAAACTGTCATATTTTTTAGAAGTCGTGGTGAGAACTAGAGTGAAGGGGATGAGAAACAGAAAGAGGAGATGAGAAGTTAGATGAATTGGGGATGAGTAATAGAAGAATTTTGAGTGGAACTAGAGAGAATGGCATGAGAACTCAGGTGAATGGGGAAGAAGAGAGAGAGGTAGGGATGGGTCACAACTGTGATCTCACACATTTCATCTATATCATGATCTCTAATACAATGCTTAGCTAACGATATTTATAGGAGAGAATTCACTTGGATTCTTAGTAACAAGGAAACAAATTAAAAGACTCTTGTACCCTTCTAAAAACTTCAAATGCATAGTACTTATTCTAGAAATCACTAACTGACTACTCTTTCTATTTTTATCCTTGGCCTTTTTCTGATGAAATTGTTATGCTTGACATTCTTCTTCTCTAATTTTGCAATCGCTTTTTGTCTCTTCAATTGAACCCCTGGCACATAAAATGCTACCATGTATGTTCATACTAATTCCTATAGGATGATTCTTGTTGGCTACATCAATTGTTACCCTTATGTATATAACAAAGCCAATCCCCCAAATATGAGCTTCATTGTCAGTGTGGTACTTATATTCCATTGGCTAGAATTGAAACATAAATGAACTTGCATCTTTTAACACTCATCAATAGGGTAAAATTGAAAAGTAAGGTAAAGTTATAAATGTTTATACACTAAAATCTCTCTTAAACCTGATTGCAAAGTCAAAGAGGACAATAATATAGGGACGGGGAGTATTTTTAAGATGTTTTCTTTACATTTGTTTGATTCAGTTGATTCTGACAGGGAATTTGCTAGTTGTTTGGGATATTTTTTTATTTTGTATTTGAGAGCTTCGGTCAGCAGAGCACTAATCCTACTGGAAAAGGGTTGACTGCCCCTCTTAAATGCAAGTATAACTCTCTCTCTCTCTCTCTCTCTCTCTCTCTCTGTCTATATATATATATATATATATATATATATATATATATGCATATACAAATTCACAAAAACTAAGTAGAGCATATGCACATTCACTTAACAAGAAAAATAAATTATTGGAGGAAAGAATCATTTGTTTGATGTTCCTTAACTTTGATTAATTTTCTACTGCACTTTTCTGTAAGTTTATGGTATTTAGCTTTATCACTAATTATGTATGTGAATGTATTGTATTGTATAACATTTTGCATTTGTTACTCAGATCGGCTGAATAAGATTATTATACAGTTTTTTAGTATACAATTGGGGTGTTACCCCATTCGCTTGTCTGATTAGCATTTATCAGGTACTACTTTAACATTCGACTTTGTACATATAATTGCTATGGTGATTTAATTTGGATATTACAGTTGCTTCATAAGCTTTAGAAAACATTTTGTTTAGAATAAGGTAGAGGCATATACTATATGTAGGCTAATTATGTGTGAATCAGATAGTGTATATACTTTAAAATTATTGATTTGAGATGCAGACTGCCTTTGTTCTCATTTGGGCTGCTGGTCTTGAGCTGTTCTGGAGAAGGGATGTTGTTGCTACAGCTGTTGGCCATAAAATTGGGCTCCTTCTGCTGCAATGGTCTGATTTCCAGGTTTGAGTGCCTCTGCTACTGGACTGCTTAGTGGGTTTGGCTGCTGGAGCTTAGTTAATGCAATTGATGCTGCTACGTTGGTACTATTTAACTGCTACTGCTTTCTGCTGCTGCTACTGGTGCTGCTGCTATGTATGGGATCTGCTTTGAGTGGCTAATTGGGTTGATGATGTTTGACTGTTGTCATGCTTGCTGCTGCTAGCTGGGAAAACCTAATTGGCTGGTTGTTTTTGGTTTAGCCAGGTTTTTAAATTTGGTTAGGTCTGTCTTTATGGGTCTGACTAGGTTTTTAAATTTGGTTAACATTGTATTAGCCTGGTGATATCTCTTTTATGCTTCTTTGCATTTGGTTTACTGTTGACATCATAGGGCCTGTTCTTTGATGGTCTCTATTTGTGGTATACCCCATGAATTCTGTACAATTCCTTTTATTTAATTTCAGTTTGATTTTAGCAAAAAAAAATATAAATTGACTGATTTTAAAATTAATTATAATTTACAATGAATTTTGATTATTTTCCAATTAATTTTTTATTTAGAAGTTTATAATTTGTGAAGAATTTTATTTGAGAAAAGGACATTAGTGAAGGACTATTTTTCTCACTAAAATCTTTTTTAGTTAATTACTTAGTCATCAATGAAGGATTATTTCCCTCACTAAATTGAAGAAAGATTCTCAATTTATAAATAGTGAAGGAAAATATTCCCTCGTTAAATAAATTTGTTCCTTACAATATATTATTTGTGAGGGAATCAAGTTATTCACTAATTTCAAATAGTCCTTAAAATATTATTTGTGAAGGAAACTAATCTTTCACTAAATAACAATATTCTATTACTAAATACAATTTGTGAATAAAAAAGTTATTCACAATATATCCTTCACAAAAAATATTTAGTTACTACTTAGCGAATGTTACCCAATTGCGAGGAGGTCTAATGCGAGCACTCGTGTGAAGGAAATATTTCTTCGCAATAAATCACTTGTGAGTGATATAGGGCCTCTAGTGAAGGATTTGTCCTTCACTAGAGGCCATTTTTGGTGTAGTGGCCGAGGAAATCCAAAAATCTCTACGGGAGTATGCCATGCCCCACATCGCAAATATATCAAGCGAGCATTCTAAGGCCCGCGATTCAAGTAAATAACTTTGAAATCAAACTGGGTACAATTCAAATGATATAAAACAATGTTCAATTCGGATGGATGCCGAATGATGATCTGAACGACCATTTGATAAACTTCTTGGAAATTTATGATACTTTCAAATGCAACTGAGTATTCGGTGATGCTATCAGACTCAGACTGTTCCCATTTACTATTCGGGACAAAGCCAAGAGTTGGTTGCATTCACTTCCTCCGGGCTCCATTACCACATGGGCTGACTTGGCTCAAAAATTCATGGCGAAGTTCTTTCTGCCCGCGAAAATAGCAAGGCTCAGACACGATATCACATCTTTTATATAGTTTGAATCTGAATCTCTTTACGACTCGTGGGAGTGATTTAAGGACTTATTGAGAAGATGTCCACACCATGGATTGCCTGTATGGCTTCCAAGTCAGACATTTTATAATGGTTTATCTGGTTCTACTCCTTCGAGTATTGATACCACGTCTGGTGGGGCCTTTATGTCGAAACACCATGTTAAAGGGTATGACTTGGTGGAGACCATGGCTGGAAATAATTATCAGTGGCCTAATAATAGGCAAACATACACCAAGGAAAGTGGCAGGGGTGTACGAGGTTGATACAGTTACAACACTGTCTGCTCACGTTGTTGCTCTTACTAAAAGACTCGACTCTATTGGGGTGAAAACAGTGCAAAGTATAACATCACCATGTGAATTGTGTGCGGGGAGCCACCCTATTGATCAGTGCGCCATTAGCCCTGAATCAGTTCAGTTTGTCTCAAATTACGGGCGGTAGAATTCCAATCTTCCCACTCGCTACACCCTGGACTGAGAAATACCCCAAATTTCTCATGGAGCAACAATAACAACAACCAAGCCCAAACCTCTACCTCGAGACCAACATATTCAAATCTTCCCAAGTTTTAATCTCAAAATCAACACCAACAACATCCACGAGGCTCTTAACAACCCCCACCTCCACATTACAGAAAGCCTAGTTTGGAAGATCTCCTTTTGAGATACATTGTTCAGAATGAAACAAGGAGCAATAATCAAGAGGCATTCATCCGGAATTTGGAAGTCAAAATGGGACAAATGGCAACTACTTTGAATAGCCATCCTCCAGGAACCATGCCAAGTGACACGGATGTCAATCCAAAATGGAATGGCAAGAAGCAGTGAAAGGAAGTCACTCTCTGGAGTGGCAAGACAGTGAATGAAACTGGAGGAGAGAATTCAATAGTACAAGAGGAAGTTGTTGTAATGGAAAGCAATGTTTAGCCAGTTTCTGACAAGTCTGGGGAAGAATAGAATGTGCAGGAGGAAACCACAATACCAACCCCGACTGTTAGCAAGCCTAGTCATGTAGTCCAATAATTACCATTTCCCCAATGCCTTCAGAAACAAAAGCTTGATAAATAATTCTCGGAGTTCTTAGAAGATTTTAAGAAACTTCATATCAATATCCCATTTGCGGAGGTGCTGGAAAAAATGCCTAGCTAAGTGAAATTCATGAAGGACATCTTGTCCAAGAGGAGGAAAATGGGGGACTATGAGACAGTGACACTTACTGAGGAATGTAGTGCAATTCTACAGAACAAGCTTCCACCTAAGTTAAAAGACCCTGGGAGTTTCACTATACCTTGCACTATTGGGGATCAGTTCATCGAAAAAGCCCAATGCAACTTAGGAGCTAGCATCAATTTGATGCCCCTATCTATTTACAAGAAACTGGGGTTGAATGAGGCCAAACCTACCAGTGTGACTCTACAACTGGCCGATTATGGAAGACTTGCTTGTCAAAGTGAACAAGTTCATCTTCCCCGCTGATTTTATTGTTCTGGACTTTGAGGAGGACAGGGAGGTCCCTATTATCTTAGGCAAACCATTTCTAGCAACGGGTAGGACACTGATAGATGTGCAGAAGGGGGAACTTAGAATGTGAGTACAAGACCAAGAAGTAACTTTCAATGTCTTTAGGTCTATAAAGTACCCCAATGCCTCTGAAGATTGCTTCTGAGTCAATGTGATTGATGAAGTTGTGCGAGAAGAATTCTCTAAAAACTGCCTTTCTGACTCTCTTGAGGCCACGTTGACTGGTGCAAGTAATATGGAAGAGCCTACTCATCTCGAGTATGTTAAGTGGTTGGATGCACCCCCTAGATCAAATCAGTTCAAGCGATAATTCGAATCTTTGAATGATGAAGAAACATCTACCTCCAAGTTATAACCCTCAATTATAGAACCATATGTGCTTGATCTAAAGCCTTTGCCAAGCCATTTATGGTATGCCTATCTAGGTGAATCATCCACCTTGCCAGTTATAGTTTCTGCATCTTTAACTGAGACACATGAAGCGAATCTCCTTCAAGTTATCAAACAATACAAAAAACTTTGGGGTGGTCTATCTCAGATATAAAGGGTATCAATCCCTCATTCTGCATGCAAAAATCCTCCTCGAGGAGGGGTCTAAGCCTTCTATTGAACATCAGAGGTGGTTGAACCCCATCATGAAGGATGTGGTCAGAAAGGAAATAATCAAATTGCTTGATGCGTGCATTATCTACCCGATCTCTGACAGTCCATGGGTTAGTCCAATACAATGTGTGCCAAAGAAGGGCGACATGATAGTGGTGCCTAACGAGAACAATAAGCTTATTCCCACACGGACGGTGACTAGATGGAGGGTGTGTATGGACTATAGGAAAATGAACAAGTTCACGTGCAAGGATCACTTCCCTTTGCCCTTAATTGACCAAATGCTTGATAGATTGCTGTGCATTAATTCTATTGTCTTCTGGATGGGTACTTGGGTTATAATCAAATTGAAATAGAGACCGAAGATCAGGAGAAAATAATATTTACATGTCCATATGAGACCTTTGCCTTCCATAAAATGTCTTCCGGGCTATGTATTGCTCCTGCAACATTTCAGCGTTGTATGATGTCTATGTTTTCTGATATAGTGGAACAGACACTCGAGGTGTTTATGTAAGACCCCAACTTATTATAAATAAAATTGAATTTTCCTTTATTCATTATTCTAAATTAATAAGGGTTAATTTTATATAATGCTTTGGTTATGGGTGAAATGTGAAAATTTTAAAAAATAAGCAAGTGGTTATAAAATAATCATTGTTGTCGGAAAATATTCGTGGAATATTCTTATTGTCGGGAATCTCAGTACGACGGCGCAGTCATTTGTGGGCCCCCATAACAGAAAACGGTTGGATGAAAGGAAACGACAATGATTGAGTTTTATAAATAACGACGTAAATTGTTACCGTTAACACTGTTGGGTTACCTGGTGGTTAAAATATAGTAATACGCGTGGTTGTACAGTAGCACACGATATTGCACAGTATGGTTGAATTATTGATTCGTACGTAAGATGGCACTACTCAATAATTGTTACAGTAGTTACTGTTCATTATTTTATTATATTGATTCAATAATTGCTGCATTGTTAGTTTATATTATTATTGTTTCAATAATTGTCACTGCACAGTATTTCTCATTATCAGATCAATAATTCATATTATTTGAATAATATTATTAGATAGCATTATTGGCAATGTCTAGAAAGTTCTGTCAAAGAGAGGTTTGGTCATCTAATTGCGCGCCAGTAAGGAGAAATACTTATTGGAAAGCCCCCTCTTTCCTGGGAACGGCCTGGTTGTCATAATTGTGATTCTGTAATATTATTTAAGAATAATTAATTATTGATTCATATGATAAGGAAATATTTATTTAATGTAGATATAATTGATGAATATATTATTTTATGTGGATATAATTGAAGGAATTAATGCTGAGGTGTTTTATCAATATTTTGTCGGAGTGAAAGAATTAAAAATCATCTGTTTGTGGATTTCGGATATTTTTTGTTGGGAATTTGGAAAAACTTTCTTTTACAAAGTTGTAGAGAATTCGATTTCAGGCAGAATGGACATAAAATTCATATTTTTCTGATAAACGGTCTATTTTCTATGAATTGTTGAAGTTTCGGAAAATAAAATGATTTTTATTAAATTATGGTGGGACCCACTTTTTGGTGGGTGTTGTAGGCACATGGGCTGCTGAGATTTTCAGATTTGGTGGCTAGTTTGGTAGGTGAAAGATGGCGTAGAAGAAAGAAAAAGGAATAATAATATTTTATTATTTAGTCTCATTTGGCGTTCTAGCATTTTCCTATAAATAGAGGGCTAAGTTAGAATTGAAAATCACACCTGAAACAAGTTTTCTCTCTTTCTCTCTCTATAATATCGAGCGTATTCTTGTGAGTATACTTTGAGTGTTGCTACACGGTGCAAGTTTCTGTCAGCACTATACCGAAATTCAGTCAGAAGTACGGTTATTTTGAGGTAAGGGATGCTATTTTCTTCAATATCATTATGCCGAATTATTGGTGAACTTTTTAATCAAATTTGGAACTTTTTGTGTCGGGGTTACTATTCACGTATACGGCACTATTCACGTATACAGCACTATTCACCGAAAAATGAAAATTTTCCTTTTTGTCCAAGATGTCTATTTTGGCTACTATCTTTGATTGTATCCATGTTTTGATCGTTATTTTTGAATTCTGCTTCAAAATTGGTTATTATAGAGTATTATTGATCTTGGACAAACTGTTATACGGATCCCTAATATTTGTCCTTCTATCTCACTAGATTCGTTCTTAAAAATGTTTTTCATCATCCTCAGTCCTTAATGGTGATACTTGATGAATATCTTTGGTCTGTAGTGCAAAGATGAATGATTAAACTGATGAATCTCTTTGGCCCGTAGTGCAAAGATGAACAGGTGTTGAGATGAACATGACCAACTGGTGACCAAATGAATATCTTTGGCCTGCAGTGCAAAGATGAAATATTGATGATGGACTTTTAAATCTTAGAAGACAGTAGAATTCATTCTCTACGTGACTCTTCTAATGGATTGCTGTTTTCGCTGCATTTGTTGATCTAAAACTTGTTGTCTATTATATTTTATCAGATTTTTCCCTGTTGAAGACTAACGATAATTTGTTGTATATTATCTTAGACATAATATTCTTTACTAGGCTAGTTGAGCTCACCCTTTCCTTTTTGTTCCATTTTTCTTCTCAGGAGGTGAGAACATAGCAGGATCAAGTCGGGGTATGGAGTGAGGTTTCTAGAAAGATGTTTTAGCTATCCTCACTATTTCTGTAAAATAGTGTATGAATAATTGTAACGAGGACTTATTTGGGTGTGTATATTGTCTAGAAGGAAATATTTGTATTTAAACTCACAGTTTGTATTGTCGTATTCTACACAACATCTGTATTATTAAAGTTGTAGTTTGCTTTCTGTACCATGTATCTGGCGACTCAGAATGGGTTGGATGGAATGGACCTATTTTGGGGGCGTCACAGTTGGTATCAGAGCTTAGGGATATGGTCTCTGGTGGAGATCAGGGAATAGAACTAGGAGGGGATAGATGAGTAAATCCTTCGCTAGTGTGTCCTACCTAAGCTTATTTGTTGGTCGGTTATAATATAGGGATATTATGTGATACGTTAATTTGTTTAATTAACCATTGTTTTATGGCAGTATTTAAGAATGGCTGCTGAGAACGTTAACAATGGAGTTTATGAGACGGTGGAACAACCTTTAGTCACAAACCAGGAGAACGTGCAACAAGAAGACAATACTCCTCCTGTAAACAACGTTATCGAGCAAACGATGAATGATGGAATGTTTAGGAACTTTTTGCAGTTCATGAAAAATCAGACGAGGGAGACTCGTGTACAAAATACGGGTGGAAATGATGGCAACGCGCGGTCTGTCACAGCTAAGCAGTTCAAGGAGTTGGGACCACCAGATTTTCATGGAAAGCCGGATCCGATCAAGGCAGAAACGTGTGTCAAATAAATTACCAAGATATTTGATGTCTTGGGGTGCACGGAGGAACAAAAGGTTCCATTCGCCACCTTTATGTTTCGTGGTGAAACAGATTACTGGTGGGAATCTGTGAAGCGTACCCAGCCAGCCGCACTCAACATGTCTTGGGAAAGATTTCAGAAACTTTTCAATGACAAGTACTTTCCTGAAAGTATTCGTCATATGAAAGAGGTAGAGTTTATTAGACTTGAACAGAACAACATGAAGGTATCTCAGTACGAGTCGAAGTTCGCAGAGTTATCCAGGTTTGCACCTCATTTGGTGGAGAATGAGGAACGTATGACGCGGATGTTTTTGAGAGCTCTAAAACCCGAGATTCGTCAATACCTTATATCTCATAAATTTTTTCTGTATTCAGATGTTGTAAACAGGGCTCAGTTATTAGAGTGAGATAGTGAGTATACTCAACCGAGGGACCACAACCAGGGTCATATCGGTGACAGCAGTCATCAGAACGATGATAACCAGCGAGGAAGGAAGAATACGGATAAAGGCGGTAACCACTCAGGTGGTAATCGTGGCCATGATAATAGAAGAGGTGACTCAAGTGGAAATTTCAGAAAGAGAAGATTCAACAACGACAGGAAGACATCAGCAGCAGCACCAGCACCAGCACCAACAACAAATTTTAGGGGAGGAGAACGACCGCTAGTTAGATGTTACAAATGCAGGAAGGAGGGACATATCAGCCCAAACTGTCCACAACAATCCAAGGTATGTTACAACCGTGTAAAGGAAGGCCACGTCACTCGAGATTGTACTATAGCGAAATCAAGTTCAGCGGGAGTGGTGATTCCAAGGGCTGTCTCGGATAAATCAAAATTAGTGGTTCCTGGAAGAGCGTTTGTCGTGACTGGCCAAAACGCGAGGAACCCAAACGAAGTGATCACGGGTAAGCTAATCTTGAATTCTTACGAAGTTTATACCTTATTAGATACCGGTTCTACCCATTCTTTTATCTCTCCTGCTTGTGCTCAACGTTTAAACTTGACTCCGGAGAAAATTAGACTTTGACTTATCTGTTGAAACTCCGTTATGAGAAACTTTTTTTACATCCATTGTTTATAAATCTTGTTTGATCCAAGTTGACACCATCGCATTACCTGTTGACCTTATTTCTTTAAAGATACTTGCTTTTGATGTGATTTTAGGAATTGATTGGTTAATCACTCATCATGCCAAAATTGATTGTTTTCGTAAGGTTGTTAGTTTTCATATTTCTAACCAACCTGTCATACGAATTCAAACCACGAAACCACTAAAATCAGTCACTGTCATATCAAACCACAAACCTATTTGTTTATTGAAAAACGAATGTCAAGCTTTCTTAGCCATGTTATGGATTTGGACAATAATACGTCAGATTTGAATGATATTTTTGTTGTTAGTGAACTTCCTGACATATTTCTTGAAAAATTTCTTGGCCTACTCCCAGAGCGTGATATTGAATTTGTATTGACTTTAAATCCAGTACAAAACCCATTTCTAAAATCTCATATCGAATGGCTCCTATTGAACTTCAGGAGTTAAAAACCCAACTATAGAAGTTGATACCCGAGCCTCTATCTTATAACTTCCTTTGTGGAATGCACCGAAGCCAAACTCTACGTAGGGGACGCCATATTCGTGCGGTAGTAAACTGATAGGTGCTATTGTGATGTGCTATCCAAGATTGAGATATGAGTCACAGTTGAGAGCAACCTAAGTCAGTAATCGAAATACATAGCTTTTTAGGCTAGTTGGTTATTATCGAAGATTCGTGGAAAGATTTTCTTAAATCGCTACTCCATTAACTCAGCTGACTCGTAGAGATACAAAATTCGAATGGAGCAAGGAATGCGGGAAGAGCTTCGAAGAACTCAAGAGGAGACTCATTTCGGCACATGTTCTGACCATACCATCCTGAAAAAACGAACGTGGTAGCTGACGTGTTGAGTAGAAGATCATATACGAGTACGAGTACGATATTTTCAAAGACTCATTTCGTATAACTTACAAATAATAGAAATGGAGATGAAAACTCTAGGTACCCACGTGATGATATACGAGTATAATTGACTTTAATCGATAAAGTTAAAGCTGCTAAAGCTACACACCGAAGCTGATGAGTATGAAGAAGAAAGTGCAAGAAGGAGCTATTCCGGAAGCAAGAATCAATGAAGAAGGAATACTTCGATTCAACTCTCGACTTTGCATTCCGAACGATTCTGACTTGAAGCATAGAATCATGATGGAGGCACACAACACCCCGTTTACAATCCATCCTGGGAGTATCAAAATGTATCATGATATTTGACATACATTTTGGTGGAACAATATGAAGAGAGAGATCGCGAAGTTTATCTCGAGGTGTTTAACTTGTCAACGTGTAAAGGCGGAGCATCAAATGCCAAAAGGTCCATTGCAACCACTTGAGATTCCAGAATGGAAGTGGGAACACATTACAATGGATTTCGTTACAGGTCTTCCTATGGTTTCTCAAGGCATAAATGCTATTTGGGTTATTGTTGATAGATTAACCAAGTCTGTCCATTTCTTGCCGATACGTGAGACTTATTCCCTTGAACGTCTTGCTCGTATGTACGTGAATGAGATTATGAGATTGCATGGCATACCAGTATCCATAGTTTCGGATCGTGACTCAAGATTCACTTCATGATTTTGGGTTAGCTTGCAGAAAGCTATGGGCACGAATTTACGATTCAGTTCGGCATACCATCCTCAAATGAACGGACAATCAGAGAGGACTATTCAAACCCTCGAAGATCTATTAAGACTTTCTGTCCTAGATTTTAAAGGAAGTTGGGATAAGTACTTGCCACTGGTGGAATTCTCCTACAACAACAGTTATCAAGCAAGTATAGGCCTGACTCCATTTGAGGCATTGTATGGACGAAAGTGTCGATCTCCAGTATGGTGGGACGAGGTGGGAGAAACAACGTTGTTGGGACCAGAATTAGTACGCATGACTACAGAAAAGATCCAAATGATTCGACAACGTATTCAAACTTCACAAGATCGACAAAAGAGTTATGCTGATCTTCATAGAAAGGACGTGGAGTTTAATATTGGGGATCATGTACTGTTACGTGTTGCTCCATGGAAGGGAGTTACAGGATTTTGAAAGAGAGGAAAGCTCAATCCAAGATTTGTTGGTCCATTTGAGATTCTTGACCGATTAGGAAATGTGGCTTATAGACTCGCATTACCTCCAAACATGTCTCGTGTTCATAATGTTTTTCACGTATCTATGCTTCGTAAATATGTGAAAGACCCGAACCACATTATTGCGTTAGAACCAGAAGAGATAGCTGAAGATTTAACATACGAGGAGATACCTGTTGAGATTTTGGATAGGAAAGAGCATGTCTTACGCACGAAGGTTATACCACAAGTTAAGGTTTTGTGGAGAAACCATGCTATTGAAGAAATGACCTTGGAGTTGGAATCGGAAATGAAAGCGAGGTACCCTCATCTGTTCGAAACACCAGGTACGTACGTCAATTTCGAGGACGAAATTTTATAAGGAGGGGAGGTTATAAGACCCCAACTTATTATAAATAAAATTGAATTTTCCTTTATTCATTATTCTAAATTAATAAGGGTTAATTTGATATAATGCATTGGTTATGGGTGAAACGTGAAAATTTTATAAAATAAGCAAGTGGTTATAAAATAATCATTGTTGTCGGGGAATATACGTGGAATATTCTTATTGTCGGGAATCTCAGTACGACGACGCAGTCATTTTTGGGCCCCATAACGAAAAACGGTTGGATGAAAGAAAACGACAAAAGATTGAGTTTTATAAATAACGACGTAAATTGTTACCGTTAACACTGTTGGGTTACCTGGTGGTTAAAATACAGTAATACGCGTGGTTGTACAGTAGCACACGGTATTGCACAGTATGGTTGAATTATTGATTCGTACGTAAGAAGACACTACTCAATAATTGTTACAGTAGTTACTGTTCATTATTTTATTATATTGATTCAATAATTGCTGCATTGTTAGTTTATATTATTATTGTTTCAATAATTGTCACTGCACAGTATTTCTCATTATCAGATCTGTGACGCCCCCAAAATAGGTCCATTCCATCCAACCCATTCTGAGTCGCCAAATACATGGTACAAAAATAACTACAACTTTATTATTACAACATATAAACTATTGCCGTCTAGACAATATCCACATACAAATAAATCCCCACCATAATTATTGATACATTATTTTACAAAAATGGTGAGGACTACTAAACAACTCTCTCTAGAACCATTATTACATCCCCCGACTCGTACTCACTACATTCTCGTCTCCTGAGAAGAAAAAAAATAGAACAACAAGAAAAAGGGTGAGCTCAACTAGCCCAGTAAAGAATATTATGACTAAGATAATGTACAACAAATTATCCTTAGTCTTCAACAGGGAAAAATCTGATAGAATACAATAGACAACAAGTTTTAGATCAACAACTGCAGCGGAAACAACAATTCATTAAAAGAGTTAAGTAGAGAATAAAATCTACTAACATCTATGAATTTAAAAGTCCATCATCAATATTTTATCCCTGTAACATCAATCAATATATATCTCAAATCAAATCAAATATTCATCTTTGCACTACAGGCCAAAGATATTCATCAGTCAGTCATGTTCATCTCAACACCTGTTCATCTTTGCACTACGGCCAAAGATATTCATCAATTGTTCATGTTCATCTCAACACCTGTACATCTTTGCACTACGGGCAAAAGATATTCATAATAAAATCAACCATCTTTGCACTACAGGCCAAAGATATTCAGTAACACCATCATTTAGGACTGAGGATGATGAAAAATATTTTAAAGGAAACGAATCCAGTGAAACAAAATAACAAGTATTAAGGATTCGTACTTTAAACAATCTAAGTTCAAAAATACTTCATAAATAATCATACTGAAGTAAAATTCAAGAATGATCAAAACATGGATACAATCAAATCTAGTATCCAGAATAGATATTTTGGACAAAAAGAAGAAATTTCATTTTTCGGTGAATAGTGTCGTATTCGTGAATAGTGCCGTATACGTGAATAGTGCCGTATACGTGAATAGTAACTCCGACACCAAAAGATAGAAATTTTACAAAAACATCATCACACTTCGTGAATAGTACTCGCGAATAGTAACTCGTGAATAATAACTCATAAATAGTAACTCGTGAATAGTAACTCATGAATAGTAACCCCGGCATGAAAAAGTTCCAAATTTGATAAAAACTTCCAACCAATATTTCAGCATAATGATATTGAAGAAATAATATCATTTGAGAAGAAAATAACATCATTTACCTCGAAAGACAGTACTTCTAGTTGAAACACCGGATATAGGCTATGACTTGAACTTCCACTGTATAGCAATACTCAAAGTATACTCAAAATACTCACAAGAATACGCTCTATAATATAGAGAGAGAAAACTTCAGTTTCTGGTGTGATTTTCAATTCTAACCTAAGCACCTATTTATAGGAAATTGCTTAGAACACCAAAGCAGAAAATTTAATATAATATTAATATATATATATATATATATATATATATATATATATATATATATATATATATATATATATATATATATAATCATCTACGCCAACCCTTGAATCTGATTTTCAGCCATTGAACACATGCTCCCTTCTAGAAAAATAAATAAAAAACGTTTTTATTATTTAAAATAATTAAAACTTCCAAAAATCAATTATTTCGGAGCTTCGGAACTTCAATAATTCATAATAAATAGTCCTTTTTGCCAGAAAATTCGAATCTTGCGAGTTTTTATAGGAAATTCAATTCTCTACAACTTTGCAGAAGAAAGTTTTTCCAAATTCCAAACAGAAATTGACCGAAATCCATAAACGGACGATTTTACAGACTATAATCAAATTTCAGTCAATAATTGTGTCCACCAACACACAAAATATGTGTTAAACATTTAATGCCACAAAAATACTCTTCCTCCTCATATACTCATATATCCCACATTCATTATAAAAATATCATCGCTAATATATTATTAAAATAATATATTTAAATGAATTATTTTATCAGAAAAAGATAAAATATTAATTTTCAACAATTGTCACATTAAAAATTTTCTCCATCTATATCCACATAAAATCAATATTTTTCTCATCATATAAATCAATAATTAATTATTCACAAATAATATTACAGAATCACAATACTAGCAACCAGGCCGTTCCCAGGAAAGAGGGGGCTTTCCAATAAGAATTTCTCCTCACTGGCGCGCAATTAGGTGACCAAACCTCTCCTTAGACAGAACTTTCTAGACATTGCCAATAATGTTATCTAATAATATTATTCAGATAATATGAATTATTGCTTCGATAATGAAAAATACTGTGTAGTGACAATTATTGAAACAACAGTAATATAAAATATCAATGCAGCAATTATTGAATCAATAAAATAAAATACTGAACAATAATTACTGTAACAATTATTGAGTAGTGCCTTCTTACGTAAGAATCAATAATTGGTGCAATACCGTGTGCTACTGTTCAACAACGCGTATTAGTGTGTTTTAACCACCGGGTATTCCAACAGTATTAACGGTAACAACTACGCCGTTATTTTTAAACAACTTATATTTGTCGTTTTCTTCATCCAATCGCTTTTCGTTATGGGGCCCACAAAAGACTGCGCCGTCGTACTAATATTCCCTGAAAGCAAGAATTTTCACGACCAAACGAATATTCTCCTACAACAATGAATATTTTATAACCACCTGCTTATTTAAAATATTTGCGCATTTTACCCATAACTATCCACATTATTCAAATCAACCCTTACTATTTCAAAATAATAAATAAAGGAAATTCCTTTTTATTTAAAAATTTTCGGGGTCTTACAAGATCAATAATTCTTATTATTTGAATAATATTATCAGATAGCATTATTGACAATGTCTAGAAAGTTCTGTCAAAGAGAGGTTTGGTCATCTAATTGTGCGCCAGTAAGGAGAAATCCTTATTGGAAAGCCCCCTCTTTCTTGGGAACGGCCTGGTTGTCATAATTGTGATTCTGTAATATTATTTAAGAATAATTAATTATTGATTCATATGATAAGGAAATATTTATTTGATGTAGATATAATTGATGAATATATTATTTTATGTGGATATAATTGAAGGAATTAATGCTGAGGTGTTTTATCAATATTTTGTCAGACTGGAAGAATTAAAAATCATCTGTTTGTGGATTTCAGATATTTTCTGTTGGGAATTTGGAAAAAATTTCTTTTACAAAGTTGTAGAGAATTCGATTTCAGGCAGAATGGACATAAAATTCATATTTTTATGATAAACGGTCTATTTTCTATGAATTGTTGAAGTTTCAGAAAATAAAATAATTTTTATTAAATTATGGTGGGACCCACTTTTTGGTGGGTGTTGTAGGCACATGGGCTGCTGAGATTTTCAGATTTGGTGGCTAGTTTGGTAGGTGAAAGATGGCGTAGAAGAAAGAAAAAGAATTAATAATATTTTATTAATTATTTAGTCTCCTTTGGCGTTCTAGCATTTTCCTATAAATAGAGGGCTAAGTTAGAATTGAAAATCACACCTGAAACAAGTTTTCTCTCTTTCGCTCTCTATAATATCGAGCGTATTCTTGTGAGTATACTTTGAGTATTGCTATACGGTGCGAGTTTCTGTATGCACTATACCGAAATTCAGTCAGAAGTACGGTTATTTTGAGGTAAGGGATGCTATTTTCTTCTTAAATGATATTATTTTCTTCAATATCATTATGCCGAATTATTGGTGAACTTTTTAATCAAATTTGGAACTTTTTGTGTCGGGGTTACTATTCACGTATACAACACTATTCACATATACGGCACTATTCACGAATACGACACTATTCACCGAAAAATGAAAATTTTCCTTTTTGTCCAAGATGTCTATTTTGGCTATTATCTTTGATTGTATCCATGTTTTGATAGTTATTTTTGAATTCTGCTTCAAAATTAGTTATTATGGAGTATTATTGATCTTGGACAAACTGTTATACGAATCCCTAATATTTGTCCTTCTATCTCACTGGATTCGTTCTTAAAAATATTTTTCATCATCCTCAGTCCTTAATGGTTATACTTGATGAATATCTTTGGCCTGTAGTGCAAAGATGAATGATTAACTTGATGAATCTCTTTGGCCTGTAGTGCAAAGATGAACAGGTGTTGAGATGAACATGACCAACTGGTGATACAAATGATATCTTTGGCCTGTAGTACAAAGATGATTAAAGATGTATATTGATTGTTGTTACAGGGATGAAATATTGATGATGGACTTTTGAATCTTAGAAGACAGTAGAATTCATTCTCTACGTGACTCTTCTAATGGATTGCTGTTTCCGCTGCATTTGTTGATCTAAAACTTGTTATCTATTATATTTTATCAGATTTTTCCCTGTTGAAGACTAAAGATAATTTGTTGTATATTATCTTAGTCATAATATTCTTTACTGGCTAGTTGAGCTCACCCTTTCCTTTTTGTTCCAATTTTCTTCTCAAGAGGTGAGAACATAGCAGGATCGAGTCGGGTTATGGAGTGAGGTTTCTAGAAAGATGTTTTAGCTGTCCTCACTATTTTTGTAAAATAGTGTATGAATAATTGTAACGAGGACTTATTTGGGTGTGTATATTGTCTAGAAGGAAATATTTGTATTTAAACTCACAGTTTGTATTGTCGTATTCTACACGACATCTGTATTATTAAAGTTGTAGTTTGCTTTCTGTACCATGTATCTGGCGACTCAGAATGGGTTGGATGGAATGGACCTATTTTGGGGGCGTCACAGTTTATGGATGATTTCTCTGTTTTCAGGAGTTCTTTTGAGGCATGTCTACAAATTTTGACTGCAGTTCTAAAAAGATGTATAGAGACTAACCTGGTTTTGAAATAGGAGAAATGCCACTTCATGGTGAGAGAGGGGATTATTCTGAGGCATAGAGTGTCTACTACTAGGATTGAAGTAGATAGAGAAAAAATTGATGTTATTGATAATCTTCCATCGCCGCCCTCAATAAAAGGAGTTAGGATTTTTCTAGGGTACGTATAGTTTTACAAGTGGTTAATCAAAGACTTCTCTAAAATTACCAAGCCGCACTGTAGCCTATTGGAAAAAGATATACTTTTCAAGATTGGCGAGGTCTGCCTAGAAGCATTTAAACTATCAAAGGAGAGACTCGTCTCAGATCCTATTGTAGTGGCCCCTAACTGAACCTACCCTTTTGAGCTGATGTGCGACACCAGCGATTATGCTATTGGGGTAGTGCTGGGACAACAGAGGGATAAGGTGTTTCACACTATATACTACATCAGTAAAACCTTGACAGATGCTCAACTTAATTACACCACTACTGAGAAAGAGCTCTTGACAGTAGTATATGCCTTTGATAAGTTCAACTCATATCTCATCGGAAGCAAAGTCATTGTGTATACTAACCATTCGGCAATCAAATATCTAATCTCTAAGAAAGATGTAAAACTGAGGTTGATTAGATGGGCCTTTCTCTTCTAAGAATTCGATTTGGAGATTCACGATAGAAAAGGAACTAAAAACCAAGTTGCGGATCACCTATCAAGATTTAAGAACCCAACTCACTTGGGGGAAAATGAGACAGATATCAATAACTTCTTCCCTGATGTGCAGTTGTATGTGGTTCACAGTGTAGTGCCGTGGTATGCAGACTTTGCTAATTATATCACTTGTAATGTGCTACCTCCTAACATGAACTATCAGTAGAGGAATAAATTCCTGAATGATGCGAGCATTATTTATGGGACGAGCCATTCCTGTTCAACATTGTGCAAACCAAATTTTGCGACGATGTCTGCCTGAGGGAGAAATCAAGGGTGTGTTCCATCATTATCATTCATCTAAATATGGAGGGCATTTTGGTGGGCAAAGAGTAGAAGCGAAGGTGCTCTAATCATGTTTCTACTGGTCGACTTTGTTTCAGGATGCTCATCTATATGTATCGCGATGCAATAATTTCCAAAGAGTAAGAACCATTTCAAAAAGGCATGAAATGCCTCTGCAGAATATTATTAAGGTAGACCTATTTGATGTCTGGGGCATAGACTTCATGGGCTCGTTTTCATCCTCTTACAACAATCTGTATATACTATTCGTTGTTGACTATGTATCCAAATGGGTGGAAGCCGTAGCTTTGCCTACTAACGATTCCAATGTCATGCTTAATTTCTTGAGAAAGAATATTTTTACCAAATTTGACACACCTCGAGAAATTTTTAGCGAGGGCTCGCATTCCTGCAACATGTACTTTGAAGCCCTTCTTGCTAAATATGTGGTTTCCCATAAATTTATCATCGCATATCATCCGAAAACTAGTGGACAAGTGGAGGTATTAAATAGGGAAGTTAAGTGGATATTAGGAAAGATTGTGAACCCTAATCGGAAGGACTGGTCTAAGAAACTTGATCATACGTTGTGGGCGTATCGCACTGCCTACAAAACGCCTATCAAAATGTCTTCATATAGGCTTATTTATGGTAAGACATGCCACATCCCCGTTGAATTGGAGCACAGTGCATATTGGTCAATTTAAAAGATCAACTTCGATTTGGATTCAGCGGGTGAAAAAAGGCTGTTACAACTTAATGAATCTGACGAGTTTTGGCTCCAAGCAAATTAAAACGCAAAGTTGGGCAAAGAAAAAACTGAAGCGGTGGCATGATAAGAAGATAGTTGAAAGAGAGTTTGAACCGGGGGAGAAAGTGTTTCTCTTCAAATCCCGACTGAAGCTTTATCTAGGGAAATTGAAGTCTCGATGGTCGGGGACTTTCAAAATAACGAAGGTACATCCATATGGTGCGATTGAGGTTGAAGACCCAAACTCTAACAGAACTTTCAAAGTAAATAGTCAATGCCTTAAGCACTACTGGGGCGGTGACATTGACCGTCAAATGACTTCCATTATGGCTTTAAAACAAGCACTCGGTGGGGAGGCAACCCCATCTCAGTATCATTTTTCTACCCTTTTCATTTTCTGTCTATTGTTAATAGTATATTTTGGCTATAAATGATTATTTAGTATCGTTATTAGCTTTTGTTGGTTTTGTAGACATTTTTGACATTAGCTTGTGTTTTGCTGCTTATAAAGTTCATTTTGTGTATAATATATGTTTTCACCAAAATAAAGCTTTGTTATAGTTATACGTTTGAAAGTGTGGTTTTGGTTTGGTTCTAATGCTTAGGCTCATTGAGAAGTTCAGTTTGGCATGCTAGTTGTTATATGTGATTTCTAAGTGTCCAGTACAAGAGTTTTTGGTTTTTGGTTTTTAGTGTTTAGTTAGTTTCAATGAGTTTAGTATAGGTAAACTTTTGGTTTTAACTGTTAGTTTAGCATTATGCAGCTTTATTTTGTTTAAGTATGCCATTTGGAGTAATTTTGTTTTTGTGGCCTAAGTTTTGGCCAAGTGTTATGGTCTGCCTAGCAGATAACCTTAAAAAAATTTCACAAGTATAAGGTCGGCGTCGCGGCGCTAGTACTTTGCACTGCAAGTCGCGCCCCAGCGCCTCACTCAAAGTTCAGAACCAAGGTCTCGCGTTGTAACACCTCAAATGGCTTATAACTTTTGCCGCAACGCCTAAACTCATCCCAACCTACTGCTAACTTACACCGCGGTGCACCAGATTGTGCTTGTCTCGCGCTGCAGCACCTCAGAAAATTCTAGTATTAAGAGACGGCACCATAGCGCCTAACAAAGAAAAAATCCCAGCGCCGGTAGTGAAATTTTGTTTTTTAATTAAAACTGCTCATAACTCGGCAGCCAAGGCCATCTGTGACACCCCCAAAATAGGTATACATCACCCATCTTGGGTCGCCAGAAAATACACTACTGACAACTCCATTTATACAACTGTCGTGCAAAATATGACGACATATATACTGTGAGTTTCAATAAAAATATTGCAACGTATATAATAGGACAATATTCATACTCAAATTATTACAATGCCATCTAAAGTACAACATCAAATATTTTAAGTCCCCAAAGGAACACGAGAAGATTTTTGTCCTCTTCATTCTAATTGAGTGCATTTTTGACGCTTCCAAATATGAGTTCGCCTCACCCTATTATTGTTCACCAAAATTAAATATTAAATGATGTATAAAATATGTCACACACATTTTAAGTTCTCAGTACAATTATTATTCCATACCGTTTCATATTTTGATTAGGCTTGTGACTAATTCGTATCACCACTTTATACCCATGTTCTCTCTGCTAGTTCCAGCTACACTTTTACTACCTGAAAGGGGTGGTGAAGTAAAAGGGTGAGCAAAAATAGCCCAGTAAAGAATATCATGACTTAAGATAATTAAATTATCAAAATAATTCTGATATTTAGAACATATGGTAGAAGATAAAAGTTTTCAACCATAATAGCAGCGGAATCAACAATCCATTAGAAGAGTCAAGTAGAACATAATGTCTACTATCTCCTTTAGATTAAAAGTCCATTGTTAATATTTCATTCTTATAATACTCATCAACAATCTTTGTTATACCCAAGACAAAGAGAACTCTCATCACCTATCTTCATCTGAACCACCACAGATTATGATTAAATCACAATTCATATTTATAATCAGGTAAATCAACAGTCCATCTTTGCAATACAAGCCTAAGACATACAACTATAAAATCAATAACGCTGAGACTCAGCTCAATAGTATCACGATGAAGAATTATCCATGCACTACGACCAAGGATAATCGTGTTTTCACCAATGGTCATGATTATACTGAATAATCCCTGGTCATAATCATGCCAATCAACTGTCCATCTTTTCACATAAGCTAAAGAGGATTTTTACCATATCATTTGTAACATTACGGTCATGATTATACTGAAAATCCCTAGTCATAATCATACCAAGTCCATCTATGCACTACGGGCCAAAAATGACTTTCAACACAATATAAGCATGAGAATGATGGCAATGATATATATAATGAATAAACATGAATAATCAGAATAATAAGATAACATAGATCTTAGTGATTTTCAACTTAATTATCCAGAGTCCAAATTGATAACATAATAATAGAAGAAGCACAAACTATTAAGGATATCCTAATCCTTTAGGACTTTTTACCATTTAATGATAAACTGAATAAATGAATAATAATATCTTACCATAATATAAAGTATGAAAGAAAATTATATTCCTTTTACCATAAAAATGATACCCCTTACCACAATAATGATATCCCTTACCTTAGCATGTGATTTGATTCTGCTTTTTATGAAATTGATCAACTTAAACAATGCTTGCATTCCTTATCTACAGTTGGAGTAACATTACACTCAATAGAAATACTCATAATATTATACTCACAATATTGAAGTAAAAGAATTATATATTTTTAGTGTAGTGATGGCATGTGTTTAGTTGCTCAACTGAGCAACCTATTTATAATAAAAATTTAGTAAACAACTAGCACACCTACTTTGACAAAATAACCAAATGAGGTATATAATAATGGCAGTGGAATTTATGGTCCCACAGAGAAAATTAAACTAACTTGTACACGCTTTAAAAATAATTGAGTTATGGTCCAAACTACTTTAGTAGAGTGTCAGCAAGTCATGCCAAACTTACTTTTGTAAAAAAGAAAATAATTAAACAAACATATGTATATCATACTTATCTTTAATCAACACCTTTTATTCATCAATTATTTACACATTTTTAATATGTCAACACTTATTCATAATTATTAACATAGACTCACAATACTTCCAACTGATTTAATTATATCATATCAAATAATACGAGTTACTGTGTAATAACTAATGTGACACTTATTGACATAAATACTGAGTGACTTCTTACATAATTAAGAATCAATAATATGAATCACTGTGTAATAACTACTGTGACAATTATTAAATGAAATACATAGTGACTTCTTACGTAAGAATCAAATCAATACCTTACTATAAATAATTTAAATTATATTAAAAGTAGGGATCACCACTATATCATATTTATCTCAAATAACATAAAACCAACTAATAATTCATTCAAGTTATCTTTATTTATCGCATAAAATTATTATTCAATTTCCAAAACTTTAGAAATGAATAAAACTTGAGAAATCTAAAACCTCATATATGATAATCCACTATTCTGGTATTAACATCATTTTTACTTTAACAAAAATATTATTTTTATTTTTATATCATAACTCATTCATTACTTGTGCGTTTACATCCCGACACCTCATGAGCTTACTAACACTTCTAAAATCTTTAAAATAGTATTCTGAACTTTTCAAACAATTTTCATATTTTTCGGATTATCCAACAATTTTCTATAATTATTTCTATTTATAAAAACTATCATTTAATAGCTTCAAAATAGAAATACTAACTCCGCATACTTTTATATCTTTAAAACATCATCAATATTAATTTTACATTATTATAATATTTTTCAATATAATTCATAATTTTCCACCATTCATAGAATTTCCTATGAATCTCCTCTATTTTTAAACTAACCATAAATAGCTTAAAAATACAATAAATAATTCTGTTATTCAATAATTTATCAGAACTTCCCAGAAATTATAAAATAACATTATAAGATTTTTCACGAAGTTTTATAATTTTTCATCATTCATAGAATATTCTATGGATTTCTTCTATTTTTAAATGAACTATAAAATAGTTTAATAATACAATAATTACTTCTGCTTTTCAATAATTCATCAAAAGTTTACAGAAATTCTAAGATGATATTATAAGCATTCTGTAAAAATATTTTATCCCAAATAATTTTTCTGATGAATTAATTACAAATTCCAATATACATAATTTCAATAATTCATAATAATTAGCCCTTTTATCAGAAAATTACAGATCTTATGACCTTGTCATGTAACATTTAATTCTCTACAACTTTGTAGAAGAAAGTTTTTCAAAATTCTTACTCTTAACATAAAGAGAAAGGCTTACCGAAAAATTCTGCTACAAAGATTTCTGGATCAGTCACCTCTTTAAATTCATAACAAATTATACGTTAATCTTTAACGGTTCAAAATTTGTGGACATATACTCAACTTATATATGTATAACATATCTGAAAATTAAAACGATCCAACAGTCGGATTAAAAATTATAACTCATGTAATAAGGCTTAAGAACACTGGTTTTTCGGACTATGAGTCCTTTAGACCAGTTTCACTCAAACTGTTACCATGAAAAATTCACAAAGAATTTTTGAGTGATTCTAATTTTTGTAGTTATCTTACTTCAAGGGCTTTCTTTTGATATATGGCTCATCTCCTAAGTCATTATACACAGAGTTATGAATTTTACAAAATCAAGTAGTAAACCAATTTTTCTGAAAATCTCCATATTTCATTTTTCATTTGATTTCTAGATTTCTCTCATTTGATTCATGTTTATGCAAGTTTAAATCATCCAATACATACATAAGTATGTACTCTTTACATAAAATCTATAAATACTAAAATTATCAATATTTTGAAATTACCTTTTTCTTTTGTTCTTCTTCTTCTTTCTCTTCTTCTTCTTCTACTTCTTTCTCTCTCTCTTTTCTTGAATTATTGCTACTGGAGGGAGTGAAAAATGAGAGTAAGTGTTGAACATTTGGCTTACTTAGCCAAATTTAATGGCCAACATACTTGCCCCACAAATAAAAGAATTGACCAATGAGAGAAAAGTTGGGTGCATGATTTAAGAAGAAGTTGGAATCATTTGGAAAATAAACTCAGCATATGACTCCTCATTTATTAGCTCTAGCCGCCACCCACCTGACCCACATCTATCATAGTTAATTTTCTCCTTTTTTATTAGCTCATTTATCCGATTAATTTATCATTTAACCATTTATCGATTTAACATTTTATAAAAATCATAAATTAAATTAGACTTTTATTTTATAAAATTCGAGGTCTTACACCATCTCAACCATTTCTCTCGACAGATCTAAGCACACGACAAACTCCTTACTTCCCCAAGCCCTACCTTTGAACCTGAGAACACATCTTGTCACCAATTGAATCCTCATTCAGGTGCTAACATCAAGGTTTGATCTTGGATTTGTCAAGCTAGGGTTCTTATTAAAGGGACTAGCACAAATTCTTTTCTTCTCAAATGGAATGTATACTTTAATCGAGTTCAGCTGTGATCTTGTAAATATTATTTTTCCTTTGCTTATTCTTCTGTATTTGGTGATTTCCACTGAGGGAAATTGAACTAGAGAATTTTTAAACAGAGCTTAGCATAGTAGGGTTAGGAAAGCGCATGCTAGGTGCTCGACAAACTGCCTCAATGACCATTGGCATCAATTTTGGCTCTCGTTGGCTTAGTTTGGCTTGAACTTTTCTTGGAATTGTAATTGGCAACCTCTTTGGCTCAGCTTGATATACGATTTTCTTGGCATTGATAGGAAAAGCTTGGTTATCATTTTAGGAATAACTTGGCACGACGTTGGGCTCAGTTTGACTACGTATTGTGGACATTTTCTTTGACACTTGCTTATCATTTGTGGAGGTTGCTTAAAGTCTTGAATTTGGTAGTGGCTTGGGAACTAATTCTTTGGCACACTTCGGTATTGAATAGGTATCATTTGAGTATGGTTTCTAACCCGCACCAAAGCACACCTCTGATATGGCTTCAAAATGACAACGAACTAATGGCAGTTCATCCTCATTGGCGCAGAAATGGGACCAAGCCAAATTTGTTACCGCAAAGGCTTGGAACAAGTACAATTGAATCATCCTCAGTAACAACATGGTGCCAGAGAGAGGTCTTTGGCCAGACCCAAGGAAAGACGTTAGGAAGGCTCCCACACCCTTCTCTGATCACCTAGCTGTGTAAAAGGGCATGGGTTCAGTGGCGTGCAGAGGATAAGGTTGACTTTCCCATGATGACCATAGATCACGCTCTCATCCAGCTCTATGGAGTTTGGGACAGAGCTAAGTCTCACCCCCACAGTGAAGGGTACTTGCCTACTGCTCAGCCGTCACCTTCTGAGGCTGGTCCCTCGGCTTCGGCTCCCGAGATTGGTGCTTCATCTCCTGGTCCACTGACAGAAATCATGACATCTCTGAACCTTTTAAACAATGAGACTAGAGGATCACTAAAAGGATCGACACAATTTCCCAGAGGCAGGATATCTTCACACAGTATCATGCTGAGTTTGCCACCTCCGTGTCAAACATCTACTCATAGTTCAGCGAAGATGAACCTGAGTCAGTACCATTCCATTTCCCCCCAGATGCCTCTGTTCCCTCCATATCCACTTCCATCTCTTGAGGCAGACGACGACGACGACGGTGACACCGATGACCAAGGCAGCAACGAGTGATTGTATCACCACGGTAGGCCCTCCCAATCTAATTGCTGTATTACTAGACAATGAGGGCATTGCCTGCTTCAAGTTTGGGGGGAGATTTCATTTCTTATATATATATATATGAGCTGTTATGTATGAACTGCAGTTTGATATCTTTTCGACTTTTGTAGCCTCAGACTTGTTATATTTTGGGTTTTATGATGTATGGATGCATGAACAACTTTTTAATATTATATGGCTTTATTTAGTTATGTATAGATGCATGAATAGCTTTTATTATTAGCATATTTTGTTTATAGCCATCTTTTAGGACTTACCCAGATTGGTATACTTGATGCCATGTTATGGCTTTACTACTCTATTTTGAGCTGATATTAGTGCAAGGGTATACATTATCTTTTATCCTGCCATGCTATAGTTTTTGATTAACCCTATCTTGAACTGTTTATATGATGGGAATGGGTTATATAGATTACAAATTTATGATTGTGGCTAGTGATAAATTGTATGGTTTACAGCTATGTCAAAGAGTTATGTGTTAAGCATGTGTGGATGATGGGTTAGTTTAGTTGGTAGCTGAGACTGTTATTGATCTGTTCTTCTTAGTGAGCACCGACCAACTATTCTAGCTATTTGTTTTTGTGTGGTTATTGATTTGAAATTGCGTTACCTCTGTTTAACTTAAGCGATTACAAGGTAATATTTTGATTTAGACTCCAATGCTAGTTCGGATCTTGGATTTTTGCATGTTAATTTACCAAAAAAAATATGAAATGAAAAGATAAATAACAAGAACCTTAGTTGACTAAGCCTGATTATGTGGTCTTTGCTGCTTGAGTTATTTGGTCCATAGGGGTGTTTTACACCTAGTGCCTAAAGACATCTAGCTTTGGAGTCATTGATCAAAAGCTCATTAACGGGTAACTCTGAATAGCCTAATGTAATTAAGCATTGCACGATCATCCTAAAGGTTTTGATTGTTAAAATGTATAGAATAAAAGTCTAATTTTGCTTAAGTTTGATTACATGGCCTTTGTTGCTCGAGTTATTAGGTCCATAGGGGTGTTATACATCTAGTGCCCTAAGGCCATCTGACTTGGGAGTCATTGATCAATAACTCATTCACGGGTAACTCTGAATAACCTAAGGTAATTAAGCATTGCACAAGTCAGATTTAGATGTCCTCATGCTGATGCGTTTTTATCCTTTCTTGCATCTGTATCTTGTTCTTAATGCTTGATGTTGTTCGAGTTTGCAGAGTTAACATATTTTTCTATTACGATCGATTGTGTGAGCTTATTTTGGGCTATGATTAGTTAGGGTAGTTGGTATTCTCTCTCTCTCTCACACACACACACACACACATATATTGAGAGAATGGATCTAATACAATCTTGTGCTTGAGATTAATTGAACCCTTACTCATAACAGTTTTTTTCTTATTCTTTGATAGTAGTTGTTTTGAGCTTAGAAACCTCATTGTGGGTATATAGTAGTTCAGCGCATGATGCACAATATATATTGGTTTTTCTTGTTATCTTTTTCAGATATTTTTTCTTAGGGACAAGCAAAAGCTTAAGTTTGGGGGTATTTGATGAGTGAGATTTATACCCATGAATTGAGCACTCTAAACCTTAAGAAGTTGCCTGTTTATCATTGTTTATACCACTTTAATATATTTATTACTATTTTTGGCTTAAAAGTGCTTTGCAAGGATTGTTAGGTCATTTCCAGCTAATTAAGGGTAAAATTGTCATTTTCATGTAACCAGTGCCGCAACGCCTAGTTTCCTTTGTATAGCGACACCGCAATGCCACATGCCTGCTACATCATATCCCTTTTGGCGCCCCAGCGCGGATGTTCTGGTCAAAGGGGGCGCTGCTACACAAATTATTGACCAGACAACCTTGACTTGCACTGCAGCGCCTGTCCAAGGTATAAAGGGTGGCGCCGCAGCGGCACCTCCGGTCTCCTGGCAGAAAGCAATGTTTAATGACCTAGGGGCTATAGACTTATATTCATTATGCAACAGGAGCCTCCTAAATCGGATTAAAGAAAATAGAGAGAGTAGAGTTAGCTGGTTTTAGGAAGAGAGAAAGTTGGATCTTCAAGTACTCCAAGTTCATTTCTTCCTTCATTACTCGGATTCTGCATGAAAGAGAGAAGAGTTGGAGCCAGAAAACTTTAGAAGACGAGTTTTCTTTATCCAAAAAAAAATTCATTCATTAGTGTATTTTGAGCATTTGAATACTTTGATAAAGTTTATTAGTTCTATAGTTATGAACTAATTACATTTCTAGGATTGCAATGTAACCTAATGATTGGCTTAATTGAATTTCTCTCCTATTTATTATAATGAATCATTTTCGAATGGGTTATTGTATTTCATGCTTATTTATTGATTGTTTGGCTAAGGAATTGATATAGGTATTATGGATATTAGAAAATGGATGTTAATGCATATCCTTAAATATAATAACACTTGTTATGACTGTAAAACCTCAACTTTTTAAATAAAGATGAATTTTCTATAAATATTATTTGTGAATATTATGGAGTAAAATTGATATAATAGTTGTGGGTAATATTTAAAAATTTTTCAAAGTACGCAAGTTGTTATATAATATTCGATTGGTCAGGGAATATTCGTTTTAACAGGGAATATTAGTACAACAGCACAATCATTGGTGGACCCCACAACAGAATTATTGTCGGATTGAGAAAACGACAAAAATACTTTATGAAAATAACGGCGAAAGTTTTACCGTTAACTGTTGAAACACCCGGTGTTAAAAGTACAGTAATACGCGTGGTTGCATAGTAGTACACGGTATTAATTATTGATGCTTAAGTGATAAGTCACTCAATTTTGTTGGTATTATTAATGTAATAATACAGAAAATCTTTTTATATAAAACAGAATACTTTTATAAAGTTATTCTATAAATAGAATATATTATATTCTATTATGCATAGTGTTGCATAGTGTCTGCATAGTGTTTTGTATAGTAAAATCTTTTTATATAAAACAGAATACTTTTATAAAGCTATCTGTTTTATTAGACAATAATTAGAATATATTATATTTTATTATGCATAGTGTTTGCATAGTGCCTGCATAATGTTTGCATAGTAAAATCGTTTATAAAGTTATTCATTTTATTAGATTATAAATAGAATATATTATATTTTATTTTACTTTAAATATGGACCGTCAGATTAAAGTAAATTAATCTCTACCGTTCATGAGTTAGTTACTATACATTCCATTTTTCTATAAATAGAAGCTCAATCATTCATTATTTTCTTACGAATTCACTGAAGCTCTAGAGAGATAAACTATAGAGAGAAAGAAGAAAGTATTCTGTTACTTCACAACTTATATATCCAGTACTCTTCTTCTTAAGGTAGGGAATATTATTTGTTGTATTCGTAAGGGGTGTTATTCTTTCTTATTCATGAAGAGAACTGTTGTTATTCCATTGCTTATTATTCTGTTGGAATAACCTGTATACACGGTCTACCCTATACTTGGTGACATTCTTCTATTATTTCATCTTTACTATTCTGTTAGAATATTCTGTCTGTGCGTTTTACGCCGGACCTGATTCTGTATTTATTATTCTATTGGAATATCATGTCTGTACGTTTTACACCGGACCTGGTTCTGTCTTTATTATTATTCTGTTGGAACATCCTGTCTGTGTGTTTTACACTGGACCTGGTTCCGTCTTATTATTATTCTGTTGGAACATCCTGTCTGTGTGTTTTACACCGGACCTGGTTCCGTCTTATTATTATTCTGTTGGAACATCCTGTCGGTGCAAATTTTGCCTGACATGGTTCTGTTATTATTATTCTGTTGGAATAACCTGTCTATGCGAAGTACCGCATGCATGGTGATTTTTTTTGTTATTCCATTCTTTATTATACTCAGTTGGTTAAAGTTTTGACTTCTATACTCCATGAAATTAGTAGAATATCCTTGATATTTGCACTTCATCCAGTTTCTTTTCATGGAAATATTCTTCTGATCATTCTTGATTTTTACTCTACAAAATAGTATCATGTTGACAATTTGGACTTTCATAATTCCTGGATAAAATAATTCTTGAACTTGTTTTATTGAAGTCTTATATCATTGTCATCATCCTCATGTTTATATTATGTTGAAAGTCATCTGTGGCCTGTAGTGCATAGATGGACTTGGTATGATTATGACCAGGGATTATTCTGTGTAATCATGACCGTAATGTTACAAATAATGTGGTAAAAGTCCTCATTAGCCCGTAGTGCATTGATGGATAGTTGTTGCCATGATCATGACCATTAATGAATACACAAATAATCTTGGTCCGTAGTGCATGTATAATTATGGTCGTGATACTAAAGAATATCCTTGGCCATAGTGCAGGGGTGATTCGATGATGTGGAATATTTATTAAGCTGAGTTTCAGCGATAACTGTGATGAAAAACCTTTTAAATCATAAAAGATAGTAGATTATATTTTCTACTTAACTCTTTTAATGGATTGCTTGTTCCGCTGCAGTTAAACTTGATGTCTATTATATTTTATCAGTTTAACATTATTGGAGACTAATGATAATTTATTCTGCATTATCTTAGTCATAATATTTCTTACTGGGCTAGTTGAGCTCACCCTTTCTTTCACTGTTCTCTTCAGGAAATGAGAATATAGCTGGGACGAGTCAGGGAACGGTGTGATGGTCCAGAGGATAGCATTAGTAGTTCTCACTATTCTGTGAAATAGTGTGATAATAATTGTAATGAGGACTTCTTTTGAGTTTGTATAATCTCTAGTAGATAATATTTGTATTCAAACTCACTTTATGTTTGTCGTATTGTACACGACAGTTGTATTAGTAAGTTGTATTTGAATTATGTACCATGTATCTGACGACCCAAGATGGGTGATGTATACCTAATTTTGGGGGCGTCACAGTTGGTATCAAAGCTTAGGGATATGATCCCTGGCTAAGATGTGAGACTAGAACTAGGAGGGGAGAGACGGGGAATTCTTTCGCTAGTATGACCTACTTAAATTTATTTTGTATTTAAATTGGTTGGTTAGAGTTTAGAGATATTATGTTTCATGTCAATTAACCTTTGTTTTGTGGCAGTATCTGAAAATGACATCCGAAAATGTGGAGAATAACAATGGAGCACAAGAGACCGTTGAGTCTCTACATATTAATAATCAGGAGAATGTGCATCAGGAAGGCGATAATCCTCATGCAAACAAAAACACTGACCAAATGTTGAATGATGGATTGTTCAGAGGCTTTATGCAATTCATGCAACAACAGGCGAGAGCGGCTCCTGTCCAAAATGTAGGTGGAAACACTGGAAACTCTCAGACGGTCATCGCTAAATAGTTCAAGGAGGTGGGACCACCGTAGTTTAAGGGAGAGCCAAAACCACTTATGGCAGAAGCATGAATAAAGCAGATCACCAAGATATTTGATGTCTTGGGATGCTCCGAGGAGCAAAAGTTTCCCTTTGCTGCCTTTATGTTGTGCGGAGAGGCAGATTACTGGTGGGAATCGGTAAAATCTACTCAACCTGCCGTGCTAAAGATGTCTTGGGAGACGTTCCAAGAGCTGTTCAACAACAAATACTTTTCCGAAAGTATTCGTCACATGAAGGAGGTGAAGTTTATCAAATTGGAGCAAAACAATATGACCGTGTCGCAATACGAGGCAAAATTTGCGGAGTTATCCCGATTTGCGTCCCACTTAGTGGATAATGAAGAGAGAATGGCGCGAATGTTTTTAAGAGGTTTGAATCCAGAAATACGTTAACATCTTATTTCTCATAAACTGTGTTTGTATTCAGATGTTGTAAATAGGGCTCAGTTGGTGGAGCACGATAACGAGTCAACTCAACCAAAAGAGAGCAGCCGACAAAATGATAATACCAGTGAGAGCAGTCATCGAAGAGGTGACAACAAGCGTGTAGGGAATCAACAGGCCAGAAATGGTAACCACTTCGGTGGTAATCAGGGCCAAAACAATAAGAATGGACATTTCAAGAAGAGGAGATTCAACAATGATGGAAAGACGTCAACACCAGCACCTGTTGTTAAGGAAGGAGAAAGACCGCCTATCATATGCTTCAAATGCGGAGGGGAGGGACACATCAGTCCAAATTGCGCGATGCCGTCCAAAGCATGTTATAATTGTGGAAGAGAAGGTCACTTGGCCCGATTTTGCCTTTCACCGAAGACAAATTCAGCTAGGATGGAGGCACCAAAGGCTGTCCCAGAAAAGTCAAAGCCGATAGTGCAAGGGAGAGCGTTTGTTGTGACCTCCCAGAGAGTAAGGAACCTGAATGAGGTCATCACGGGTAAGCTTATCATAAACTCTAGCGAAGTCTACACTTTATTTGATACCGGTTCTACCCATTCTTTTATTTCTTCTACTTGCACTCAACGATTAAATTTGACTCCGAAGAAATTAGACTTTGACTTATCTGTGGAAACTCCGTTGGGAGAAACCTTCATTACATCCATGGTTTATAAGTCTTATTTGGTTCAAGTTGGTACCGACACATTACCTGTCGATCTTATTGCATTAAAAATACTTGCATTTGATGTAATTCTAGGGATTGATTAGTTAACTACTCATCATGCAAAAATTGATTATTTTTGTAAGGTTGTTAGCTTTCATATTCTTAATCAACCTATTATGCAAATTGAAACAACCAAACCATTAAAATCAATCACTGTCATCTTAAGCCCTAAAGCTAATCGTTTATTGAAAATCGGATATCAAGCTTTCTTATCTCATGTCACAGATCTAAACAAAAATATGTCAGTTTTGAATAATATTTCTATTGTTAATGAATTTCCTGACGTATTCCCTGAAGAACTTACTGGCCTACCCCCAGAGTGTGAAATTGAATTTTGTATTGACCTTGAACCCGATACAAAGCCCATTTCCAAAGCCCCATATCGAATGGCTCCTATTGAACTTCAGGAGTTAAAGACTCAACTGCAGGAATTGTTAGACATTGGCTTTATTCGTCCTAGTACTTCTCCTTGGGGTGCTCCTGTTCTATCCGTGAAGAAGAAAGATGGGAGTATGCGACTTTGTATTGATTATCGGGAGTTGAATCATGTCACCATCAAAAATAGGTACCCATTGCCACGTATTGATGACCTATTTGACCAGTTGCAAGGTGCCAAATTCTTTTCAAAGATTGATCTTTGTTCCGAATATCACTAATTGAAGATTAGAACCGATGATATTCCAAAGACGGCTTTTAGAACTCGGTACGGGCATTATGAATTCCTAGTCATGTCCTTTGGATTGACTAATGCTCCTGCTGCCTTCATGGATATGATGAACAGAGTATTTAAGGAATTTTTGGATCATTTTGTGGTTGTCTTTATTGATGACATCCTCATATATTCCAAAAGCTGTGAAGATCACGAGGAACACTTGAGGCTGATACACCAAAAGCTTCGTGAATATAATCTTTTTGCCAAATTAAAGAAATGCGAGTTCTGGCTTGAGGAAGTAGCATTCCTTGGGCACGTGGTATCAAGTCATGGAATATCTGTTGATCCAACAAAGATTGAAGCTATTCAAAGCTAGGAGCAACCTAAATCAGTGACCGAAGTACGTAGCTTTCTCGGCTTAGCTGGTTATTTTTGGAGATTCATGGAAGGGTTTTCTCGAATCGCTACTCCATTAACTCAGCTGATTCGGAAAGATAAAAAGTTCGGTTGGAGCGAAGAATGTGAGAAGAGTTTTTAAGAACTCAAGAGGAGACTCATTTCAGCACCTGTTTTGACAATACCATCTGGCTCGGAGGGATTTGTCATCTACAGTGATGCTTCGAGAAAAGGGCTGGGATGTGTTCTCATGCAGCATGAGAAAGTCATAGCCTATGCCTCAAGACAACTCAAAGAATATGAGAGGAATTATTCTACTCATGATCTAGAGTTGGTAGCTGTTGTCTTTGCACTTAAAATTTGGAGGCATTACTTGTATAGGGAGAAGGTGGAGTTCTTTACGGATCATAAAAGCCTCAAATATTTCTTTACTCAAAAGGAACTCAACATGCGACAACGACGTTGTCTTGAACTGTTGAAAGATTATGATCATACTATCCAATACCATCCTGGAAAAGTGAACGTGGTAGCTAACGCATTGAGTAGAAGATCATATTCGGGTATGAGTGCAATATTGTCAATGCAAAGGCCCATTTTGTATGACTTGCAAAGTATGGAGATAGAGATAAAGACTCCAGGGACTCACGTGATGATGGCAAATATACGAGTAGAACCGACTTTAATCGATAAAATTAAAGCTACTCAAGTTACAGATCCGTAGCTGATGCGTATGAGGAAGAAAGTGTAAGAAGGTGCGATGTCGGAAGCAAGAATCGATGAAGAAGGAATACTTCGAGTCAACTCCAGACTTTGTGTTCCTAACGACCCTGATTTAAAGTATAAAATCATGATGGAGGCGCACAACACACCGTTTGCAATCCATCATGGGAGTACCAAAATGTATCATGATCTTCGACATACATTTTCGTGGGGCAATATGAAGAGAGAGATAGCGCTGTTTATCTCAAGGTGTCTAACATGTCAACGAGTCAAGGCGGAGCATCAAGTACCAAAAGGTCCATTGCAACCACTTGAAATTCCAGAATGGAAGTGGGAGCACATTACCATGGATTTCGTTAGTGGTCTTCCCAAGGTTTCTCAAGTCATAGATGCGATTTGGGTCATTGTTGATAGATTGACCAAGTCTTCTCATTTCTTACCGATACGAGAGACTTATACACTTGAATGTCTTGCTCGTATGTACATAAGCGAGATTGTAAGACTGTATGGTATGCAAGTATCCATAGTTTCTGATCGAGACCCAAGATTCACTTCACGATTTTGGGTTAGTTTGCAGAAAGCTATGGGCGCATATTTACGATTTAGCTTGGAATATCATCCTCAGATGGACGGACAGTCAGATAGGACTATTCAAACTCTTGAAGATCTATTAAGACTCCGTGTCCTTGATTTCAAGGGAAGTTGGGACAAGTTCTTACCATTGGTGGAGTTTTCCTACAACAATAGTTATCAAGCAAGTATTGGCATGGCTCCATTCGAAGCGTTGTATGGAAGAAAGTGTCGTTCTCCAGTATGCTGGGATGAGGTGGGTGAAGCAACATTGTTGGGACTAGAGTTGGTACGTATGACTATAGAAAAGATTCAAACGATCCGACAACGTATAAAAACCTCACAAGATCGACAAAGGAGTTATGCTGATCTTCATCGAAAGGACGTGGAATTCGATATAAGAGATCATGTGTTGTTACGTGGTTCTCCATGGAAAGGGGTTACGAGATTTGGAAAGAGAGGAAAGCTCAATCCTCGATTTTTAATCCTTGATTGAGTAGGAACTGTGGCCTATAGACTCGCTTTACCGCCAAGTATGTCTCGTGTTCATAACGTTTTTCACATATCCATGTTACGCAAATATGTGGAAGACCTGAACCACATTATTGAGTTGGAACCGGATGAAATAGCGGAAGATTTGACGTATGAAGAGGTTCCTGTTCAAATCTTGGGTAAGAAGGAACATATTCTACGCACCAAGATTATACCTCAAGTCAAAGTTTTGTGGAGAAATCATGATGTTGAGGAAATAACTTGGGAGTTAGACTTTGAAATAAAATCAAGGTATCCTTATCTCTTCGACATACCAGGTACGTACCCTAATTTCGAGGGTGAAATTTCATAAGAAGGGGAGATTGTAAAACCCCAACGTTTTAAATAAAGATGAATTTTCTATAAATATTATTTTTGAATATTATGGAGTGAAATTGATATAATAGTTGTGGGTAATATTTATAAATTTTGCAAAGTACGCAAGTTGTTATATAATATTCGATTGGTCGGGGAATATTCGTTTTAACAGGGAATATTAGTACAACAACACAATCATTGGTGGACCCCACAACAGAATTATTGTCGGATTGAGAAAACGACAAAAATACTTTATGAAAATAACGGCGGAAGTTTTACCGTTAACTGTTGAAACACCCGGTGTTAAAAGTACAGTAATATGCGTGGTTGCATAGTAGCACGCGGTATTAATTATTGATGCTTAAGTGATAAATCACTCAGTTTTGTTGGTATTATTAATGTAATAATACAGAAAATCTTTTTATATAAAACAGAATACTTTTATAAAGTTATTCTATAAATAGAATATATTATATTCTATTATGCATAGTGTTGCAAAGTGTCTGCATAGTGTTTTGTAGAGTAAATTTTTTTTATATATAACAGAATACTTTTATAAAGCTATCTGTTTTATTAGACAATAATCAGAATATATTATATTTTATTATGCATAGTGTTTGCATAGTGCCTGCATAGTAAAATCTTTTTATAAAATTATTCTTTTTATTAGATTATAAATAGAATATATTATATTTTATTTTGCTTTAAATATGGACTGTCAGATTAAAGTAAATCAATCTCTACCATTCATGAGTTAGTTACTATGCATTCTATTTTTCTATAAATAGAAGCTCATCCATTCATTATTTTCTTACGAATTCACTGAAACTCTAGAGAGATAAACTATAGAGAGAAAAAAGAAAGTATTCTGCTACTTCACTACTTATATATCCAATACTCTTCTTTTTAAGGTATGGAATATTATTTGTTGTATTCGTAAGGGGTGTTATTCTTTCTTATTCATGAAGAGAACTGTTGTTATTCCATTGCTTATTATTCTATCGGAATAACCTGTATACACGGTCTACCCTATACTTGGTGACATTCTTCTATTATTCCGTCTTTACTATTCTGTTGGAATATCCTATCTGTGCGTTTTACGCCGGACCTGATTCCATATTTATTATTCTATTGGAATATCATGTCTGTGCGTTTTACGCCGGACCTGGTTCCGTCTTTATTATTATTCCGTTGGAACATCCTGTCTGTGTGTTTTACACCAGACCTGGTTCCGTCTTATTATTATTTTGTTGGAACATCCTGTCTGTGTGTTTTACACCGGACCTGGTTCCATCTTATTATTATTCTGTTGGAACATCCTATTGGTGCAAATTTTACCTGACATGGTTCTGTTATTATTATTCTGTTGGAATAACATGTCTATGCAAAGTACCGTATGCATGGTGATTTCTTTTGTTATTCCATTCTTTATTATACTCAGTTGGTTAAAGTTTTGACTTCTATACTCCATGAAATTAGTAGAATATCCTTGATATTTGCACTTCATCCAGTTTCTTTTCATGAAAATATTCTTCTGATCATTCTTGATTTTTACTCTACAAAACAGTATCATGTTGACAATTTGGACGTTAATAATTCTTGGATAAAATAATTTTTGAACTTGTTTTATTGAAGTCTTATATCATTGTCATCATCCTCATGTTTATATTATGTTGAAAGTCATCTGTGGCCTGTAGTGCATCGATGGACTTGGTATGATTATGACCAGGGATTATTCGGTGTAATCATGACCGTAATGTTACAAATGATGTGGTAAAAGGCCTCATTGGCCCGTAGTGCATTGATAGATAGTTGTTGCCATGATCATGACCATTAATGAATACACAAATAATCTTGGCCCGTAGTGCATGGATAATTATGGTCGTGATACTAAAGAATATCCTTGGCCGTAGTGCAGGGGTGATTCGATGATGTGGAATATTTATTAAGCTGAGTTTCAGCGATAACAGTGATGAAAAACCTTTTAAATCATAAAAGATAGTAGATTATATTTTCTACTTGACTCTTTTAATGGATTGCTTGTTCCGCTGCAGTTAAACTTGATGTCTATTATATTTTATCAGTTTAACATTATTGGAGACTAATGATAATTTATTCTGCATTATCTTAGTCATAATATTTCTTACTGGGCTAGTTGAGCTCACCCTTTCTTTCACTGTTCTCTTCAGGAAATGAGAATATAGCTGGGACGAGTCGGGGAGCGGTGTGATGGTCCAGAGGATAGCATTAGTAGTCCTCACTATTCTGTGAAATAGTGTGATAATAATTGTAATGAGGACTCCTTTTGAGTTTGTATAATCTCTAGTAGATAATATTTGTATTCAAACTCACATTTATGTTTGTCGTATTGTACATGACAGTTGTATTAGTAATTTGTATTTGAATTCTGTACCATGTATTTGACGACCCAAAATGGGTGATGTATACCTAATTTTGGGGGCGTCACAATTACCATGCCTATGGGATTGAGAGAATAAATGGCATACTAGAATATGAATATATCTATTTGCCTTGTTTAACCATTGAGATTGAGCTTAATGACCCTTAGTCTAGTTATTTTCACCATAGGAATATTGTTATTTATAAGGGATTTACATTTGACCGTCAAAAGAGGCTTATGCGTACTTAATATTCTCGGTTGGCCATTCTTATGATCTTATGATTTGTTAGTTAAATTGGGAGTTAGGAGATTAGGCGAAGCATTAGGGGAGTTGTAATCCTAGCTTGCCATACTTGTTGCAACCCGATCTCATAATTTACTGTTTTAATCATATAGTTTTAAACACACCATCTTTATTTACTTGTTTAGATACGACCGGTTTAATATAAATTTAGCAGTTGAATAGCGTTAGTACTTTTTCCTCGTGGGTTCGACATTCATCTTATCACTGTATTACTTGTTAGACCGCGTACACTTGTGCGTGTTTAGTGATCGGTAATGTAACGATTGAGAATTTTGTAATTTATTTTAAAAATTTATTGAATTATATAAATATTTTAATTAATTTATTTATGGAGATAAATAAATAATTGATGAAACTGTGATGCAAGAATTTAGTAACTAAATTGAGTAATGTTAATTAAATTGATTAATGGTAATTTTATTATTTGAGGATTTAATTTAATGAAAATAATTAAATTAAATGAATTGGTTAATACTTAAGAAAATAAATAACTTAAATAAAGTGATGTTTAAGTCTAATTTAATAATTAAAATTAGATATATAATTATTTATCAATCATAAGTATAATTATAATGAAAATTTAAATTATTATAGTTATAATTATAAGTTATGTACATTGGTTACATGTGTGACAAATAAAACTATATAATAAAAATATTATATGAATAATCTAATAAAGGGGAATTGTGGTTAACCAAACAAGGCCTTGTGGCCTATGACCTAATTTAATTGACGCAGACTTTTTGGTTCTTACTTAATGAATGTGGAAAGCCTTCACTTTATATGTTATGCGATCTTTTTCTTTCTAAGGCTATAGTCAGAGAGTAGAACAAGAGAGAAAAACACGGTGAGAAATTGAGAGAGTAAATCTCTATGATTTTGGCAAGAGGAAGGAGAGGGTCACCATCTTTTGCAACATACAATCAAAGAATAAGATATAACTTACTTCAATTATAACTTTTATGTTTGAAATTTCTATTGATAATTATGTGGGATTGATACATATGCATGTAAGTAAGTTTTATAATCTGTCAATCATCATATTTGAGTGCTATTTGATGATTATAATACAAGAAATTGGTTTGTAAGAGGAAAAACAAATAACAGTGTTGTATGTATGAAAAATGGCTTAAGAAAGTTCAAAATTTCATGTCCAATACCTGCTATAAACTGTAAATTTATGTTAGATTGTGTTAGTATGTTAAGAAATGAAAACAACGTAGTTTGAATCGTGTTAATTGGTTAAGAAACAAAGTCGTGGCGATCAAATTAGCTAAAAGTGTGAAATATGAAGAAATTGGTAAAAACAAGGTTTTAATCATCTAAATTTAGTTATTTAAATTGTTTTAGGTATTAGAATGATTGATTGTATGTGTTATAAGGCCTTTGTTAAGTTTGTAGTGTAAGGGTTTGTCTATCTTGTTGTAGAAATTAAGAAATTAGAGTTTTTGTATAAGAGCAGAGTCTGTGATCGTGTCTCTGGAAAACTAGTTCTGGTGCCGAGCATGGGCGCGCTGCCTCTGGGCGTGGGCGCGCTCAATTAACAACAAGGAAAAGATCAAAATATACAACATGAGGCAATTAACAGAGCTAGAAGACTGCTTTTTGGAGCAAGCATTGGAGTGAAAATAATTGAAGAATTTTCGTATCAATTGCAAATTAGGCTGAAGAAAAGGGTGGTTCTAGATTTATTCTTTTCTTTTAGTTTATATTTGTAATTGGAGGGATGATATCTTTAATTTATTCAATTTTTATTTCATTGATGATGAACTAAGTACTTTTTAGGCTTATGATGGATCTTTAAGCAGAACAATGGTTATGTAATCTTTGATTTTCAGTTTAATAAGCTATTATTCAGTTTATCTATATTAATTTGAGCTTGAATTTACGAATTGCCTGATCAACAATTCTTTGTGGACTTGTATGGATTCGAGAGAGGAAGTATGAGTCTAAACTTAGTTAATATAGCATGTGTTCTTGAATTCTGTGAATGAATAGAATCTTGATGAATGTTAGGGTAGAGATATGCTTAACATCGCATGTAGTCGAATAGAGAACTTGAACTTAAACCTTCTTTGATTGTAATTCACTTAGAGATATAGTGAATTAGTTAATTAAGGTGTTTAACATATTTCTATCTAAATTGTGGATTTGAATTAATATGGTGTTAGTGCATCGAGAGGTGGCTAATCTACTTTCGTGTTCTTGATTAATAAAATAGAATAGTGAATTAAACTGGAATAAAGGTTAATAATCAGAGTGAAGCTTAGGGTGAAGTTGTAAGCCTAATTCTGCAATATTTCTTTAGAAATTCAGTTTTTGAGATTTGTGATTGTTTTGTGATCTTAGTATTTTTAATAATTTTAGTTTTTAATAACTTGAATTATTATTTTGGCTAGTTTAATAAAATTAGGATTAATAAGAAACTGGTAATTATAAGGTTGAAATTCATACTAATTTCTCCGTGGGAACGATACTCTACTTATTATTATATTACTTGTTGACCACGTATACTTGCATGTTGTGCGTAGTTAGAAAATACCCAACAGGAATCCACCTCAGAACCATGTGTGGAAAAGATAAAGGAAACTAACTCTAGTAATGTTTCAAATTTTAATAGAAACATTATATTTATGAAATCCTCACAGAAGGAAGAACTAGTCCATCTCTGCTACTGATCCAATCCATGTTCCAAGGCATAACGGATCCCATGCTGGCATGAGATTCAGAAAAGAGAAGAGTAACTTAGTCACTACTCTCCAACCTCGAAAGGTTGTAGAGTCGAGTAAAATCAACTCCACGAACAAACTGGGTAGAAATAGTAGAGTTAAGTTTCACTCTTCATAAATCATGAATCACAAGCATACATCGATAAAGAAGAACCAGTATAAAAGAAAGATTGTCAAGAATCCACATAAGTCCAAATGGAGAAAGGATCCACATACATACACAAGCATGCATCATGCTAGATGTTTTGTATGTAATAAAATTGGTCATAAGGATGCAGTATGCTATAATAACCCTCTGCATATTAAACCCAAAGTCAAACAAGTTTGGGTTCCCAAGGATACTAACATGGTAGGACCTATGCAAGTATGGGTATCAAAATGAGAGTTTAATCTTACCACAAGAACAGAGCTCCACTATCACAACTTGGTATCTGGATAGTGGATGCTTAAGGCACATGACTGGGAACAAAGCCCTCCTGTCTAACTTCATAGGGAAAGAAGGTCCAACAGTCATCTTTGGAGATAATGGCTCTGGCAAGACAAGAGGATATGGCTTAGCTGGGAATAATGCAGTGTCCTTCAGTAAAGTAGCCTATGTGGAAGGATTAAAACATAATCTTCTGAGCATAAGCCAACTCTGCGAAAAGGATCATCAAGTTACCTTCCACAACAATCAATGTCAAGTTAGAGATCTTAAGACCTCCTCTATAAAGCTGACCAGAACAAGAAAACGGAACGTCTACACTGTTAATCTTGATTAACTAAGTTCTATTGAGACGATATGCTTTTTGGCTAAAGCTTCTGAAGAAATGAGCTGGCTATGGCATATAAGGCTGTCTCATCTCAACTTCAAAAGCATCTCAAAAGTGGCCTCCAAGGATCTAGTAGCAGGCTTACCCAAGCTCAGCTTTGTCAAAGAAAGGCCATGCAATGCCCGTCAGCTTGGAAAACAGACTAGAAACTCATTTAAGAGAAAAATTGTCAACTCAATTGACAAGCCTCTGCAGTTACTTCACATGGATTTATTTGGGCCAATTCCAACAACAAGCCTTAGAGGGAAGATATACTCATTGGTCATAGTGGATGACTATACCAGATTTACACGGGTATTCTTTTTAAACTCAAAAGATGAAACAAGCTCCCAACTAATCAAAATGTCCAGGCTGGTTATGAACGAAAAAGGGAGAAAAACAAGGCTATAAGGAGTGATCATGGTAGAGAATTTGACTTCTCTGAGATGGACCAGTTCTGCACAGAAAATGGCATCAGTCACAACTTCTCAGCTCCACAAACTCCTCAATAAAATGGAGTAGCTGAGAGAAAGAGCAGAACGTTGATTGAGGCTGGAAGAACTCTACTAGCAGCAACCCGTCTGCCTGAATACTTCTGGTCAGAAGATGTTAACACTGTATGCTACACTCAGAACAGATCTCTTATGTACTCTACATTAAAGAAGACTCCATACGAACTGTGGAGAGGAAGAAAGCCAAGTTTCAGCTACTTCCATGTATTCGGTTGTGCATGCTATATTCTCAACAATGGAAAATAGTATCTGACAAAGTTTTAACCCAAGTCAGACGAAGGAATCTTTCTAGGATATGCCACAGACATTAAGGCTTATAGAGTTTTCAACAAGAAGATGCTAAGTGTTGAAGTCTCAATTCACACCATTTTCGATGAAACAGACTTGGACAAAATTGTGTTTCAAGACACTACGAACGAGGCAGTCGAGCTCAACACGATGATCGTAGTCCCAGAAAATGAAATCGTTGAGCAAGGAGAGGAGATCGTAGAGAGAACAATGCAAAACAACGAATCTCCATATCAATAAGCAGATGTTAATCTTGAAGAATTCAGACAAAAAGGCATCAGGTTAGATGTTCCAACATGAAATAGATGGGCAAAAGATCACACTCAAGACCTAATTATTGGAGATCCAAATGCAAGAGTCAAGACAAGATCTGCCACCCAGAATGAGTGTTTCTATCTAAGCTTTTTTTCACAAATGGAACCTAAGAAGATAGATGATGCTATGGAAGATTCAAGTTGGATAGAAGCCATGCAAGGAGAAATAAATCAGTTTGAAAGAAGCAGATTATGGAGATTAGTTCCAAGACCAAGAAGCAACCCAGTCATTGGCACCAAGTGGGTCTTCAGAAACAAGATGGATGAAGATGAGGTAATAATAAGGAACAAGGCAAGACTAGTAGCTAAAGGTTACTCTCAAGAAGAAAGCATCGACTACGACAAGACCTTCACACCTATTGCCAGATTAGAAGCCATCAGGACATTCCTTGCCTTTGTTGCTCACATGAAATTCAAAGTCTTTCAAATGGATGTCAAAAGTGCGTTTCTGAATGGTGAACTTGAAGAAGAAGTATATATAGAGAAACCTCCATGTTTCATCAATCTAACTCTCTCTAATTATGTCTATAGACTAGACAAAGCCTTATATGAACTTAAACATACACCTAGATCATGGTATGAAATACTAACTAACTTTCTTATTGAAAATAGTTTCACTAGAGGTATAGTAGATACCACATTATTTCTTAGGAAGCACAAAGACAAAATCCTATTAGTTCAAATATATGTTGATGACATTATCTTTGGCTCTACTAATAAAAAACTGTGTAAGACGTTTGCCAAGCTTATGTAGAGAAAGTTTGAAATGAGTATATGGGTGTGTTGAATTTCTTCCTTGGATTACAAGTAAAGCAGACTGATGAAGGTATCTTCATAAACTAAGCCAAGCACATTAAAGACTTACTTAAAAAGTATGACATGGAATCAGCCTCTCCCATGAAAACACCAATTGCTATAGTAACCAAGATTGACAAAGATGAGAAAGGTAAAAGTATTGATTTAACTCAATACAGAGGTATGCTAGGCTCTCTTATATATCTAACTGCCAGTAGATTAGACATAATTTTTGCGATATGCATATGTGCTAGATTTTAAGCTAATCCTAAGGAATCACACTTAACTACTGTAAAAAGAATTTTTAGGTATCTCAAAGGCACACCTCACTTGGGACTTTGGTATCCAAAGGAGTCCTCCTTTGAATTAACATGATACACATATGCTGATTTTGCAGGCTACAAGATCGATAGAAAAAGTACCAGTAGAACCTATCAGTTGCTAGGAAATAGACTTGTGTCCTGGTTTAGCAAGAAGAAAAACTCAGTATCTACCTCAACAATAGAAGCTGAATACATTGTTGCTGGCAGTTGTTGTGCTCAAATCTTATGAATGAAAAATCTGCTAGCAAACTATGGGTTTGATTTCAAATCTATACCTATCCATTGTGATAACACAAGTGCTATAGTAATAACACACAATCCTGTCATGCATTCTAGGACTAAACATATAGAAATAAGATATCATTTTATTAGGGATCATATTCAAAATGGAACTATATCTTTACAATACATCCCTATTGAAAATTAACTTGCTGATGTCTTTACAAAGCCTCTAGATGAATCCAGATTTAATAAATTGATAAGTGAGTTAGGCATGCTAAATCTATAACCATAAACTCTATGCTCTAGTTTATGCTAACCATGTAGATATAAAGGCTATGTTCAAAATCGTAAAGATGATTAAAGAAGGACCACTATGGTAAAGCTACCTCGACATGATAAAGAAGCATCATGTGATGAAAACATCACTAACAAATTCAAGCAATCCCTCTGATAAGAGCCTCAGGGATAAAACTGATCCTTAGTTCATTCTAAGAGGTTGGCCCTTCCTGAGCTACCTTAACCCAGAAGTAATGTTAAGTCAAAGTTCATCACAAGGACCAGAACAAACAATGATCGTAGAGTAGATTTAGTAGTGAGCTCAACATCGTAGTGCAACCTCGATTATCGTAGTCCTCCAGAAGGATACACTAGCTCTAGGGGAGCTAAGAGCAGATCAATATTTTCCACATCATTTAAAATCGTGGAGCCAAGCAGGACTTGACACATGCTCCACTATGTAGATCGAGAGGAGGGAAGTTACAAGTACAAGTTTGAAAAGATCTTTTTGAAAATTCACCTTAGAATTTCAAAAAGCTCATTCTTCTCTCTCTACCAGTAGAAACCCTAGCTTTTAGAAATGCTCAAGCTATCTCAGTTCAAAAAAATAAAGGCGGATTCAAATATTATCTCTGAGTACCAACTCTACGCGCTTTGATGAATTCAAGACATCTGACCCTCAATTTCACAAAATTATGTATGTTCTGAAGAAAGCAGGTTGTTAGTTCCCAGTAGGCACAATAGATCTAGAAGGGGGGGGGATTGAATAGATCCTTTTATTTTAAATACTTTTCTCTATTATTTTGTATAGCTATTAAATTAGCATATGACAAACATAAGAATCTTTTCAAGCATAGCAGAATAAGTAAAAGATCTCCTACATTGATATATTCATAATCATACATACATTGTTCGTAGAGTAAGTTTAGTTGTAATCAGTTAAAACATACATAGCAGTTATAACAGTTATAGTACATAATGTAAATGACATAATGTAAAAGACACAAGGGTTTTTAAGAAGTTCATAGACTCAAGCTCTTAATCCACTCTTCTGCTTTCAACTAGCAGGATTTCCACTAAGGAAGGGCAACACCATGAATCACTAAGATTTCTTCAAGGCCAGCAGCCTTGGGACTTTAGTTCACTAAGAACTCTTCAAGGCCAGCAGCCTTTGGACTCCTCTAGTTCCCTAGAAACTCTAGAAGCCCAGTAGGCTTGGAACTTCGTTTAGTTCCTCCGGACAAGGACCCTTCTGGCCCTAGCTTCATTTAGTCTCTTCGGACAAGGACCCCTCAGGCCCTGGCTTTGTTGAGTTATTTGTTTGTTGTTGTTGGAGTTGGTGCTGAGCTGCTAAGATGTCTTCATGCTCTGAGCATCTTCTATACTTAGCAGCTTGGCTTGATCACCCTTGAAGTGCAGTTGAGTGTTTACATGATGCTCAGCTTCTTCGGTTACTCAACCACTTCGGATGATCCTTTGATGAACTGCCTTGAAGATCATTACTCTTGGTACTTGATGGCTGCACATGAGAGGCTTCTAAGCTAACTGTAAGTTCTTCTGCTAGGTACTTAAAAGCTTTCTTACGCTTGACAACAAGATGGCATTTATGATATCCCTTCTTGATACTTGATTCCTTCTCATGATGAACTTGCTAAGAGGCTCTTCTCTGTTGTACTTAGAGTCTTCCTATGATGGACATCAAGATGACATGATGCTCTTCTTTCTCTCGGCAGTTCAGAACACTCTTCATGTAGTAGAACTTTCACTTCTAGATAGTAGAACTCACACTTCTACTTCTTTCTTTTTACGACTTCTGAGTTTTCTTGGTGGATCGTAGAGTGAAACTTCAGACTCACTATCTCACATTGTTTAGATCAGTCCACCTTCTCTTCAAACTCAGAAACTCCAGCAACCCTCAATCTTTGAAGCTCGTCTAGATTTATACTCCTTCCCAATCCTTCCGTTAGAAAGTAGCCGTTGAAGGCTATTCAAATATCTTCATAGATCTTGAGTTGACAGAGGTAGTCTGCTGATGTGACATGTCATACTTTATCTGACATTGCAGTCTACTGTTAACCTACCCGTCAGAGTTGTCACTTTAATGTCTTGGGCAAGTTGACGACTTTATTATCTCCTTCTGATTTCTCGATCAGAGGTTGTCCTTTTGCATCGATGCTCTCAATAAGCTTTTGTCCGAATACCATCCTTCAGATTGAATCGTTGCCAATACTTCAGTCTTCGGGTGTTCGAACTCTACGATTCTGTTGCACGTCTTCGAGGACCTGATCGTAGTGTCTTATTGAGTGTTGCTCATTGACTGGTAGAGTTAACACCACGATCTTGAAAAGTGTTGATTGGATCTTCAATGTAGTACACCTCTTCATTCTATTGTGCAGTGCTTCAATACTTCTGTTTACTTCGACTGTTGTTTGATACTGATGGCCTAACTCTTTGATCTGGTTCCCTCTGAATAGCAATACACTTCTGATTTATGGCGCGTCCAGCTCGCTTTCTCCTTGTGATCTCCCGTTCACTTATCATCAATGGACTAACCCTACACTTAATCTCTTTAGCCTTGTTCTTCAGAGGCTACCCATCATCTCGGTTCACTTTCCATCAGTTCTTTCTTTGTTTAGCAAACACTACGATCTCGGTTGCTTCCAAGATCGTTGTCTTCTGTTCACTTGACAGCTACTGCACTTGCTAACTTTCCTTAGTCAGTTACCGAAGTCTTCTTATGATTATCTTGTGGATGACTTCATCTCGAATGTCTTCACAACTCTATCTTGATCCTGATTGGGTTGGTGCTTAGATCTTCTTGTAGCTTGAATGCCATTCATTGAGTGCTCTCTGGTTCCCTTCAGGTAGGATGTATCTTTGCAGTGCCAACTAGAGGCTTTGTTCCTTTGGATATTCTGGGAGTGCTCATTAGTTGAGAATCGTACTTGCTCTACGATTTTGCCTATGCATTGTGAGCACTTCTGTTGAGGTCGTAGTTCTGCACTCTACGATTTGGCTTCGGCTGCGCAGACACTACGATCCTAAGATCAGATCTTGACACTACATTTTCTGCATTGTGCCTGTTGTCTTTATCTGATCTTGCTCAACTACGATCTCTGCATGTAATCAATAGACTCTACAAACTCAGAGTTTGGTCTACGATCATTGACATGGCTTCGATATCGATAGACTCTACGACTCCGAGTGTAGTCTACGTTTCTATCTTGGATTTGGTATATGATCGGTCGGCTCGTAGACAAGCTGTCTCTACGATTCTGAACATGACTTCCTCAGCATATTACGATCCCGAGGAAGCTCTTCTCGATATACCACGATCCTTCATTATTTCCCTTGGCAGTCTACGAACTTTGAGATCTATTATCTTGCAGACTACGATTCTGCCTCGATAGTTCTCGAGTTAACCTTGACTCTCCTGGCAGACTACGATCTCTGGTGCAGTACTCGACGATCAGACAAGCCTATCTATTACATCATAACATCAATCTAACATGCTTGATCTTTTTATATTTATAGTCCTTATACATCATTTCTTGTTAAGGACTTCACAAAGCTGTTTTACTTATGTAGGATCAACCTAACATACTTGATCAATTCATTCTAAGTCCTTGTACAAATGTTTCTATTATCTATCAAAGGACTTTATAACTTTTCTTAATGCAAGCATACTTGCATATTGTTTATTCACACACACACACACACACACACATATATATATATATATATATCATAATCAAATCATATGTAATCATGAATATCATTCATATGTTTATTCTTGACAATCTCCCCCTATTTGATTATGACAAAAACAATAAGTGCATATGCATGTTATGAATGAATCTTATATACAGTGAGCAACTGTATTTCTAAAACAAGTAATCATGAATGTCATTTATAAAGATATGGCAATTTATACATTAAGACAATTTACATTCTGGATCCAGAATATACCTAACTAGTTAGAGATGTACCTCTTTGGCTCCATATATGTTTCCAAGATGTCTGTTGATTAGCTACTCATCTGTTTGTTCTCCTTTCTTTTGCTCCCCTTGGGATGATGACCTTATGTCTTTGCTTAGCTCCCTTTCAGCATCTTTCTGATCATGCTCCCCCTCAAACTGTGTGATCATCATCTTTTGGCTCCCCCTCAGATGATGATTCTTTTTCTGCTGCAGCTATTATCTTCTTCCGCTATAGCTGCTATCTTCTTCTTTGTTATCCCTCTGCTCTTCCTTGAGTGCCCCTTTTTATCATCAATCATTTGAGAGAGCTTCTCCATGTTGGACATAAGTTGCTCCATTAGGTAGGAGGAGTTGACAACTTCAAACTTGAGTTCCTGCTGACCTAGCTCAAGTTGCACTGAGAAAGACCGCTTTAGGTTGTCAATCTTGTTAGAGAGGGCTTGGATCTGCTCTTCATTAGCCTTCTGAATTCGTAGAGCTTCTGCCTTCTGATCTTTTATGGCCTTCTAATAGATACTATCTATCTCTTGGAGTTTGAGCGATATCTCAGCCATAGTAGCTTGACGTCTATTCTGAAGAGAAATATCTCCTTTTGCTGTCAGCTTCTATGACTCTTCAGTGAGTAGAGATATCTTCTCACTTAATTCATCAGAACTCTTCAGTAGTTCATGCTCCAGAATAGTTTGATCCTCTTGTTGGGCAGCTTCGGGTTGAGCATTGGATTGGACTCTACGATTTTCATTCTTGGACAGATTTTTAAAAGCATGAAGAATCTCAACAATCGTTGAGTACCAATTGTTGGTTGAGGATAAGGGAATGTCAGAGAGCAGTGACTGGGCTGTTAGAAGCTTCTAACTTTGAATTTGATCAGTCTCAGCAGTAGAGTGACCAGACTCTATGATTAACTCCTTGATCATGTTCCTTCTTCCTTCCGAGTCCACTCTACGATCGTAGGGGATGTAGTGATTTCCAGTCTGTCGATAGAATTTGAAGTGGGGCTGTTCTTTGATTTTTTTGGTTGCAAACTTCTTCACCCTCGGGAAGTTCTGAGCCACTAGCTCCATGCTTGGGAAGTGAGAGAAGCACCAGCTGAGATAGTTTCCATCTCCTTCAGTGTGAGCCTTTAGCCATGGCATCCACTGGAGGAACCATCTCATCAGTTAGTCGTCAGGATTGTAGAGAATGGTTGAGTAGTCTAGATCCATATTGTTCCAGTTTTTGGCTATGTCAAAAGTAGTCATTCTTACTACATTGAGCTGCTTATTTCTATAGTTCACCCATCTCTCTGATGGAGCATCTGGTAGATCATTTGAAACTTCCACTACGATCCTTCTGCTAAATCTTGCAGGAGAGAGAACTGGATAATCATCTTGTTCGTCTGCTTCTTGAGGTGCAGAACCAGAATCTTCTTCAATCTCTTCTCTCTCGGAGCCTGAACTTTCTTGATCATTTTCAGCAGAGAATCCCTCTTGCTGCATTTCATTCTCAGAACTTTCTTTAGCAAGATCTTCTTCTGATTAGTCTTCTTCATTGTTGGTCCTACTCTCATCACTTTCTTCCTCTGATACAAACTCATCGTCACTTAATTCAATGATGGTATTTGATTGATCACTGCTTCTCTTGAAGGCAAACTTGGCTTGTAGTTTGTAGCTCTTCCTTCTTCTTGGAGGTTCAGCTTTGGGAGAGTCAGACTCCTCTTCTTCTTCAGACTTGGAAGCCTTTGGTTCATCAGTGTAACTTTCTTTAGGTTGAGCAAGGGCAGGGACAGAACCTTCTTCTTTGGACTTATCACTTTCTGAGCCATCATTATAGCTTTCTGGATTGGCAGGGGCATTTTCTTCTTCTATAGAAACAGCATCATTTGACCCAACATCTGGTCTTGTTGGGGCAGTTGCATTTGGGGATGTAATTGGGTCATCTTGAATTTTTTCTTCATCAGCAGAGTGACTGCTCTGAGGATTAGCCACAGGGCTTGAGCATTTCTCTTCCTCAGCAGATGCTGAACTTTCATTCATTAATCCAGCTTCGCCTTTACTGCTGGATTTGGTTTGTGAGGACTCAGCCTTGACATCTGCTTCCTTTCCTTCTGCTGACTCTACGTCTTTCTCCTCGGTAGATGTACTATTTTGGGAGGCTGAGCCTGGTTTGGTTTCCACCTTAGCTTTCTTGCTGATAGGCCCTTGAATCAGTCGGTTGCTTCTCCTCTTTGTTGTTTCTGCAGTTAGAGCTCTTTCTTCTTTACCTTTGACTTTGGTGGAGAGACTCCTTGGTGGGGCCATGGCCTTCTTTACATCACCAGCTTTCTTCATACCTTTTTGATTTCTTTCTTGCCGGTGTGATTTCTGCTGGTGCAGAGTCATCAGACTCAGAGCTCTCTGCCTCTTTTATCTTCCTCTTCTTTACAGAGGCCGTACTACTGCTCCCAGTTGTCAGCCTTCGGTTCTCCTTAGGGTTCTTCTTCAAGTTCACAAATAATTGTGGAGACATCACTTTGTGAACATTCAAAGTATCTCCCTCATCATCCTTGATTTTTCCTCCTAGTTTTTTCTTCAGCACAATACTCATCAATCTACCATGAAACACCTTAGTCAGGGGTTTTTCGGTGGACTTCTTCTTCTCAGCTTTTTCTACCCACATGGAGATTTGATCTAACAAGATAGCTCCAAAGTTGATTTGTTTCTTCAGAACTATTGTTGACATTATCTTCAGCTGTTGGTCAAGAACCGTGTCATGTGCAGTGTCCTTGCACAGTATGCATTTTCTAACTATTTCAGCAAAGAACTCATACTCTTCAGGAAACTCCATCTTCTTCATGTCTTTAAGATTAGGGTTTCTTTGGTACCCCATAACCTCATTCGCTTGTTCAGTATTGACATCATCAAGGTTCTTCAGCCCTTGTTTAGGAAAACCTAGGCATTAATTGAGGTCAGAAGACTTTAACTTCAGAGCCTTACCTTTAACCTTGGTAGTAAGGGTTTCAGAGTTTATGGAGGCATTTGAGTAGAAATCCTTAACCAGATCAACATATACTCGAGTGCTAGCCTCGAGGCATTCTGAGAATCCTACTTTTTTCACGAGCTCTAGAATGTCCCTGAACTTCCTTTCGGATTTCTCAAACGATTTGGTTCCGAGCCGAATGCCAGTGATTTCTCGCCAATTTTCCATTTGAGTAGTTCGAAGAATGTGGGTATTTTATTTAGAGATGTTTATAAGAGATGGATGAATGTAATTTGGTAAGGCTCTAGAGGGTTAACTGATTTTGGCTCTTGAGAGGATTCTAGAGTTTAAAAATGGGAGGGAGAAAGGTTCGATAGCTTTTGGTAACTGTTTGCAGATTTGAAATTGTCTTTAAGGCAGTTGATTCTAACTCTACATAATCAGTGATGTGTCAACCGTCCATTGGTTGCATGATACCCAGTAATGAGTTGTAACTCCCCATAACTTTTTAGTTAAATGTTTCCTTTTAGAAGAGTAGTCGTTTAAACGATGTGGCTCTGACCGTTGACCTTTTGATTCGTAGAGTAGCATGGTAAGGTAGCTATTGGCTCTACAATTCTCTTTATTGACTCAATGATCAACCTTTAAGAAATGCTGCAATGGATGGCTTTGTCTTTTATCCTTACTTTGGTGCATCATAGCTCAATCACTGATGTATTTGAACTTATCTCCTCATTTTGAAAGGTTGAGCAATTGTCTCATTTTCCAATATCCTTGTGGACTGGAATACCCTTTGGTAGAACTATGATCGTCGAGTTGTCTTCTACGATCGTTGAGGTTGCACTGCGATCATGGAGTTCTCTTCTGCCTCGACTCTACGATCGTTGACTGACTTGGTCCTTGAGATAAATTTGATCATGCAATTATTCTAGGACAAGGAAGCTCAAGAAGGGCCAACCTCTTAGAGTGAGCTAAGGGTCAGGTTTGTCCCTGAGGAATTTTCCAGATGAAATGCTATAGAAGTGATTTTCAATGACATCTCATTCGACCTTTTCTGATGGGGAGGTCCTCTACCAACTTTGGACAATTGCATTTGCTATAATCGTGGTGTCCTTCTTCTTCTATACTGCGATCAGATGTTTGATCGTAGGCATTCCACGATTTTGAGTTGGGTGGCTGAAAGGTTATCAGTAGTACGTTTTGAGACGTTCCTACTGATTATGGATCTTCATTTGGTTCATCAGCCATAAAGTTTTGGGACTTTGTAGCTGGTACTTTTCTTCATAGTTTATTTCAGTTCTGTTGCTTCTTAACAGATCACTGCTCCTCCATTATTGACGCTGTCTTCCCAGATAGATGTGATTCCTTCTTCTTCAGGTTCATTTGAAGGCAGCCTTGCATATCTCCTTCTGACTGGAATCTCCATCATCACTTAGATCTCTTTGTATCGTAGAGATTAGTATTTTTAGGATTGATCACTCTACGATTATTTGATAGCACTACGAACATAGTCTTCTTTGACAGTTGTGTTTGTGAAGTTCTTCTCTCGCAATAAGTTCCTCTTGAATGATGCTCGATGATCTTCTGTTATGAGCTTCCTTGAGGATTCTTCTTATATAGCATTCTTGACTGGTTTTTGAGCATATAGAACTCTTTTCACCTTTGGTTGAATGACCTGCTTTCATATATAGATGTCCAGCCATTTGAGCTCCATTCTGGTTAGCTCAGAGGGTCTTCAAGGACAGATTTGGATAGATAGGAACTCTATCAAAATCATCTCTGAATTGTCCTTAGCCTTCTGCTGGTCGATTCTTCTTGACTAAAGTCTTATGCTTCATCATTCCTTAGTGTGGTAAGACTGACCAAGTACCTGTAGGTTTAAATATATTTCTATTTTTGGTACCCATAATTAAATGGGTCCTGCTAGGTTAGTTTTCTAAACCCCTGTTCCTCTTATTTGGATAATCATCATATTTATCACGAACAGACATATTCATGCATGCAACTATCTTAAGATAATACATTTTGAGATGCATGGTGAGTGTGCGTATGATTTGACATTAAATAATGAACTCATTATGGATTCATCATTTACTGGGTTATGTTCACAATGTTTAAGTGTTCATAGAGTGAGAATCAACTCTACGATTTAGGAGTATCTAGTTGATTCATTGAGGTAATCAGTTTCTACGAATCAGCAAGATCCTCTTGCAGAACTGATCATGCTCTGTGTGTTGTCAAACACTTAGAACATAGGCTTGTACATACATACTAACCCACCAGTAAAGATTACTTCACATAATGTTTATTAGGCTTGTGATGCTCTTATGACCCATTTCAGATTTCATTCAAGATGTCATCTTCAACCTAAAACTTGGATGGAGAGAAGGTTTATAGTCATTTGAGTTTCCATCCTCAGGTTACTTTATCTCTTCACCGTTTTAGGTAGATTATGATTCATTGACAGAATACTGTTATAGTTCATATGAAGACGCAATTATGATGTATACATTTATAATAGTGAGGAACCGTACCTTTTTACTTTTGCTCCTAACAGCTTATTGCTCTTGTTGGCCTTTATTCAATCAGTCGAGGTCTTGAAGATGCAGCCTGAGAATCTCATCATCTTTAGTTCTTTTGACATCTTTCAGTTCATGAAGTTCGCATCCAGCCGATGGTTGACCAGACATATATCTGAGGAGGACTTTTTTCTTCTTTAGATGAGCATTTCTTTGGATGTATGGTCTTTTCATTTTCCAGACTGGTGGATGTTTGACTCTTTATCATTGATGTCTCTTGAGCTCTCTGGTCTGGTCTTCAGACTACAAGATTGACTGTAGGCAAGGATTGGTCTTGTTGATGTAACAATCGAGATCATGGATTAATCTGAGCATCTTCAGGTTATATACGCATTTAACCTATACACAATATTTCCAACCTGTGAGCTCATCTGCATATAACAAGTTACTTACTACTAAACTAAGTTTAGAACAATGTTAGTGCCTGGGATCAGACTCAAAGTGATTAGCTTTTGAATATAGCATGAGAACTTGCTTTGATACCAATTGTTAGTTATCAGTAGGCACAATAGATCTAGAAGGAGGGGGGGGGGTTGAATAGATCCTTTTATTTTAAATACTTTTCTCTATTATTTTGTATAGCTATTAAATTAGCATATGACAAACATAAGAATCTTTTCAAGCACAACGAAATAAGTAAAAGATCCCCTTCATTGATATATTCATAATCATACATACATTGTTCGTAGAGTAAGTTTAGTTGTAAGCAGTTAAAACATATATAGCAGTTATAGCAGTTATAGTACATAATGTAAATGACATAATGTAAAAGACACAAGGGGTTTTAAGTGGTTCAGAGACTCAATCTCCTAATCCACTCTTCTGCTTTCAACTAGCAGGATCTCCACTAAGGAAGGGTAGCACCCTGAATCACTAAGATTCCTTCAAGGCCAGCAGCCTTGGGACTTCAGTTCCTTAAGAACTCTTCAAGGCCAGTAGCCTTGGGACTCCTCTAGTTCCCTAGGAACTCTTCAAGCCCAACAGGCTTGGAATTTCGTTTAGTCCATCCGGACAAGGACCCTTCTGGCCCTGGCTTCATTTAGTCCTTTCGGAAAAGGACCCCTCAGGCCCTGGCTTTGTTGAGTTGTTTGTTTGTTGTTGTTGGAGTTGGTGCTTAGCTGCTAAGATGTCTTCATGCGCTGAACATCTTCTATACTTAGCAGCTTGGCTTGATCACCCTTGAAGTGCAGTTGAGTGTTTACATGATGCTCAGCTTCTTTGGTTACTGAACCACTTTGGATGATCCTTGATGAACTGTCTTGAAGATCATTCCTCTTGGTACATGATGGCTGCACATGAGAGGCTTCGAAGCTGAATGTATGTTCTTCTACTAGGTACTTAGAAGCTTTCTCACGCTTGACACCAAGATGGCATTTGTGATATCCCTTCTTGATACTTGATGCCTTCTCATGATGAACTTGCTAAGAGGCTCTTCTCTGTTGTACTTAGAGTCTTCCTATAATGGACATCAAGATGACATGATGCTATTCTTTCTCTCGGCAGTTCAGAACACTCTTCATGTAGTAAAACTTTCACTTCTACATAGTAGAACTCACACTTCTACTTCTTTCTTTGTATGACTTTTGAGTGTTCTTGGTGGATCGTAGAGTGAAACTTCAGACTCACTATCTCAAATTGTTTAGATCAGTCCACCTTCTCTTCAAACTCGAAAACTCCAGCAACCCTCGATCTTTGAAGCTCGTCTAGATTTATACTCCTTCCCAATCCTTCCGTTAGAAAGTAGCCGTTGAAGGCTATTCAAATATCTTCATAGATCTCGAGTTGACAGAGGTAGTCTGCTGGACATGTCATACTTTATTTGACATTGTTGTCTACTGTTTCACCTACCCGTCAAAAGTTGTCACTTTAATGTCTTGGGCAGGTTGACGACTTTATTATCTCCTTCTGATTTCTCGATCAGAGGTTGTCCTTTTGCATCGATGCTCTCAATAAGCTTTTGTCCGAATACCATCCTTCAGATTGAACCGTTGCAAATGCTTCAGTCTTCGGGTGTTCGAACTCTACGATTCTTATGCACGTCTTCGAGGACCTGATCGTAGTGTCTTATTGAGTGTTGCTCATTGACTGGTAGAGTTAACACTACGATCTTGAAGAGTGTTGATTGGATCTTTAATGTAGTACACCTCTTCCTTCTATTGTGCAGTGCTTCAAAACTTCTGTTTGCTTCGAATATTCTCACATACTGATGGCCTAACTCCTTGTTCTGGTTCCCTCTAAATAGCAATACACTTCAGATTTGTGGCGCGTCCAGCTCGCGTTCTCCTTGTGATCTCCCATTCACTTATCATCAATGGACTGACCCTACACTTAATCACTTCAGCCTTGTTCTTCAGAGGCTACCCATCATCTCGGTTCACTTTCCATCAGTTTTTTCTTTGTTTGACAAACACTACGATCTCGGTTGCTTCCAAGATCGTTGTCTTCTATTCACTTGACAGGTACTGCACTTGCTGACTTTCCTTAGTCAGTTACTGAAGTCTTCTTATGATTATCTTGTGGATGACTTCATCTCGAATGGCTTCACAACTCTATCTTGATGCTGATTCGGTTGGTTCTTAGATCTTCTTTTAGCTTACATGCCATACGTTGAGTGCTCTCTGGTTCCCTTCAGGTAGGATGTATCTTTGCAGTGCCAACTAGAGGCTTTGTTCCTTTGGATATTCTGGGAGTGCTCATTAGTTGAGAATCGTACTTGTTCTACGATTCTGCCTATGCATTATGAGTACTTCTGTTGAGGTCATAGTTCTGCACTCTACGATTCGGCTTCGGCTGTGCAGACACTACGATCCTGAGATCAGATCTTGACACTACGGTTTCTGCCTTGTGCCTATTGTCTTCATCTGATCTTTCTCGACTACGATCTCTTCATGTAATCAATAGACTCTACGAACTTAGAGTGTAGTCTACGATCCTTGACATGGCTTCGACATCGATAGACTCTACGACTCCGAGTGTAGTCTACGTTTCTGTCTTGGCTTTGGCAGATGATCGGTCGGCTCGTAGACAGGCTATCTCTACGATTCTGAACATGACTTCCTCAGCATACTACGATCCCGAGGAAGCTTTTCTTGATATACCACGATCCTTCATCGTTTCCCCTGGCAGTCTACGAACTCCGAGATCTACTATCTTGCAGACTACGATTCTGCCTCGATAGCTCTCGAGTTAACCTTGACTCTCCTGGCAGCCTACGATCTCTGGTGCAGTACTCGACGATCAGACAAGCCTATCTATTACATCATAAGATCAACCTAACATGCTTGATCTTTCTATATTTATAGTCCTTGTACATCATTTCTTTTTAAGGACTTCACACAGCTGTTTTGCTTATGTAGGATCAACCTAACATACTTGATCAATTCATTCTAAGTCCTTGTACAAATGTTTTTATTATCTTTCAAAGGACTTTACAGCTTTTCTTAATGCAAGCATACTTGCATATTGTTCATTCACACACACACACACACACACACACATATATATATATATATATATATATATATATATATATATCATAATCAAATCATATGTAATCAGGAATATCATTCATATGTTTATTCCTGACACTGGTCTTAAAGAAGCTCTAAGCACTAGCACATGGATCTACCCAAAGCTGGTAAAAGAATTCTACAACAATGGAGCTTTTGAGAACAACATTATCACTACACGGGTCAATGGGGAACAAATTAAACTCAAAGCTGAAGATATAAACCTAGCCCTAGGTTTCAAATTAAATGGATTTATATCTATGGAGGTCATCGACTTTCATGAAGGACTGAAGAAGATGCATCACAAAAAGTTTCAGACCGTTAAGGGATACAAGAAGAAAGAGTTTCCCCATAAGTATGAGTTTCTGCCTGACATTGGTGGGAAGTGCATATGCTATAAAAACTTTGGTCACGAATCTGTGAATGAAGAATAACTAAACCTCATGACAACACTCTACTTCAAGATTCAACTCAACTGTGGGGCCCTACTCATCGATTGGATTGGGAAGTAGATACTCAGTTTAAAGAAATCAAAGAGCTCTGGAAAGATGCTCTATGGGCGGTTTATAAGCATAATCCTACAATCAACACTGGGTGACAAAATTTGAGATAATGAAGGAGAATCTATTAATCCCAACAGAAAGATGACCCAACAGCTGTTTCAAAACTGGAAAAGAAATCCTGCAAAAAATGTCAGAATGATGTCTGAATCCATTGGACGGACTGGTGAAGCAAAGGAGTCTGGGCTACCAGGAAATATGTCAGTTGTCAAGGAAACTAATGAAGAATAAGAAATTAATAAAGACAAACCCATCGCTTTGGTCAGAAAAAGTAAGGGTAAGTGGAAAATGAAGGTTCAGATGACAGAAAAACCTCAAGGCTCAACCACTAATGCACCCAAAGAGAGTTCAGGCACTGGAACTTTGAAGGAAATGAAGGGGAAAGAATAGCAGTTTGAGGAGGAAGAAGACATAACTACAATCTCTCAGCTGCTTAAGAAGGGAAAATACAGCCATAAATCAAATAAGTCTTCATTTTCTTCGATCGTAGAGTCACTACCGATCATAGAGTCCAGACTTGATATCACTCCAGAGGTGGATGCTACAACAGGTTCTCAGCCTGATCAATCTTTCAGAGCTGATGCTGAAGAAAGTGCTAAGACTGTGGCTCAGCCTAAGAAGGCAAGGAGAAAGCTTGTTAAGAAAAAAATTCTATTTAATTAAAGAGTCTTAAAGGAAGAAGACATGATAATAGCTACTGAAAAGGAGCTACCCGAAGCTACTAAGGAAAATACAGCTTGGGTTGAGGGGGAGCATCCTGAAGTTCTTGCACTAGAGAATGCTCCAGCTGAAGGGGAGCTACTTTAAGTTTAAATAGATTGTCAAATTGAGGGGGAGCCTCGCGAAGTCCCTGTGACAGAGAAGACTACAGCTGAGGAGGAACTGCAAAAAGATTATCATGATACTCCCTCAGTTCCTCAAGAGGTCTTAGCTTCTGAAACTGATGAAATGGAGAGGGTTGAAGCTATGGAGGTAGAAAATGAAGAAGAACAAAGAAGAGAATTGGAGATGATTGACGTGGGGGAAATATCAAATGAAGACCGAGAAGAAGAAGAGGATGACGAAGTTAAAATTATCACAGTGGGCTGGGATGGATATAGGAGAGCCAACTACAATCAACTGTTCTCCTATTTACCTATGATGCCCTTTCACAGAGCCCAAATCCTTAACTCCTGGGATCAAATGTTCTGAACCTTCAAAGCTTATCCAGAAATCTCTATGCTAGCTCATGGATTCCCAAGCAACCTCACTTTTGCCCAAAAGCTGATCACTAACGGTCCCTCTTTAGAAAATGGGCGTGAGGTATAACATATTCCCATCTCTTTTAGGGTTAGTCATTGTCCACCATCAACCTTAAACCGATTCTACGAATTTCCAAGATGGTTGGAAGTGTTACTTCATCCACTAAATCAATTTCTAGTTACAGAATCCCAACATTCTGTAACTGATGAACCAAATATACCTAATTTTGTATTGATCAAGTCTCCTACCATCTCTCACTCTACGATTATTGATCATAATCCAATTGTAGAGTCACCTACTTAAATCGTAGAGTCACCTCCTCCTGAAACTTAACCTCACACACCTGCTCCTAATTCAGATATTCCTTCCTCATCAACCAATAACTATTTTGATCTTGATCTTGTTCTCTACAATCTGCAAAATCAAAATACGAGAGCTTCTCCCCTAAATACTCATCAACTCATTGAGCTTATCTCAGATCTTCTTACCAAAATGGAGCTGTCTAAAGCATCTCAGAAGGTGACCAAGGACATTCAAGAAGATCTTAAAGTTCACTCGTACCTTGTTCATATGAGGCTGACTCATTTTGTAATAACTCGATATTTTTTATATAATTAAATCAGAAATTTTGCTTATAAATTTATTATTATTATTTATTTTAAAGGTGATAATATGTGCCAGATAATGTGTATACATTTATGTGATAAATATAAAATTTATTTATTACAAGAATAATTACAAATAATATTTTTAGAATTATTGCTCATTATAAATTATATTCTTATAATCATTAGTTTTATAGTAAAAATGTTTTTATTAATTATTTTCCATGAAAATATGACTATATATTATTTAAATAATATATAATATGATTATAGAATAATTATAATAACTATTTTATTAAATGAATTGATTTCTGAATTAATTAAGCTAATTATTTAACTTAATTAATAATGGGATGTATATGTAAGAAAATCAGATATAGAATCCAAACCCTAATTATGGTTTTGAAATAAGGAAAGAGAATAATAATATAATATTATTTTATCTCAATACTATAAATATGTACTGTTTGTGTGTAATATTAATTTGTGAAACAGTAGAAAACTCTAGTAGTATTTTAATAAACCCTAATTCGATAGTCAAATAAGACCTTAAGATTTCAAATAATTACGTTATGTTATGAATGTCATGTGTTATGTGGTATATGATTTGTATTGTAAGTGTTAATGCTAATTATGAAAAACCCTAATTAGTAATTAAAAATCCTAATTTTCTATACTAACCCTAATTAATATTTGTGGACCCTAATAGATTAGAAACCCTAATTTGAAACTCAATCACGAGTTCGAGACTATTATATAACTTTGTTATACGATTTATGTGTGTATTATATAATTCTATGATTAATTAGGTAAACCCTAATTAATATTTAGAAATATTAATTTCTAGAAACCCTAATATTTATATTAGAAACCCCAATTACAAAGTGTTTTCCCTAATTGCTAATTTGGCACACTTAATGATGATTAGTAAAACCTAAACCTAATTATCATGTTTTATGTAATTAGTAACCCTAATCTAATTATGAAACCTTAATTTGTAATATTTAGAAACTAATTTTTTTTACAAACCCTAAACTAGAAATGCTACAATGTTGTGCTAAACCTTAGGGGTAAACCCTAAGGGTCAAACCCTAAGGGTTAGACAAATGACAATTTTGCCATTAAATTAGAAAGCCAAAAGACAATTTTACCCCTCTTGCATAATTGATAGATAACTTATATTTTTGGACAACTCTTTAGTTGTTGAGCTAATCTAACTACTCCATTGACTTAAAACTTCCAGCACACCAGCTCTAGATCAGCCAATACATGTAGCATACACTTGTATATATAGATTGGAAAGAGAAAAAAAATCATTTGGTAGCCTAATACTGTACCACTCTCATCCTTGAGCCTCTCTCTCTAAGACCCACGAAATGTTGTAGTATATCAGTCCCTTAGACAAGCCCTACCACTCCCCTTAACAGATTATTAGCCCAGATTCCAGAAATTATCCAAGAAAGGTATAAACTTAAACTTAAAATTTTGATCTTGTATGCTATGTTGGATTTGGTGTTTAAGTGTTAAAATATGTTGTATGAAGTCTGGTTAAGTGATCTGGATTGCTAGATGTTAGATCTATAACATCTAGAGGCTCAGATTTGAAGTTTTTCAAAATCTGGAAAAAAATTATTTTGTGTTCTGACAATGAATGTCAGAGGCTGTAAATCGTTTTATGTTTATGTTTTTGGTTGTTTTAATGTTTGTATTTCAAGTATGTTAGGAGATCTTTAATCTGAAACTGGATTCATGCATAAATCATGTGTACATCACAAGTTATTAGTGGTCAAATGCCGTTGACTGGCCATGACCAAACTGATCTGGGTAACCCAGATTGTTACCCAGAAACACATGACAAAATTTCATGTGGCTTTGATCTTTCTTTTGGTTGATGTTTTGTTCTTGTTGTTGTAATAAACTTGTAGCCTGATAAATGGACTTTATATCTATACCCTTATAACTCTTAAACAATCAACGGAGCAAGCGTAGTAGATGGTCAAACTAGGCCATTCGGCCATGACCTTGAGTTTCTGGAATTTCCAGAAACCATAAGAACAGGCCTTCTGACAGGCTTTGACCGAAAAATAACTTATCATTGTGTTGTTGTTAAACTGTGATGGTAATATATAAATGTTCTATGACATGAGTATTAGCGATTATGACCTTAATTACACAGATTGAATGAACAGAACATGATTAGAATTAAGCCTTAAAGTATGCACTCGACGATCTAGGTTTCTGGGTAACCCAAAAAAACCCAGATTGTGTTTGACAAGTAGTTTGAATCATTATATCTTACATTTGTGTTATGATGTGAACTTGTTTATGGCTAGATCGTGTGGTCTTATTCGAGTATTGAAAGATCTGACCAAGATCAAGCCCAGAAACCTAATGGTCTAAGATCTACGAATGGTTAAAGTCGAGGCCTTGAACACTGACTGTCAGTGTTCTTGAGCCTCAAGAACACATATCGCGACAGAAATGTGTCGCTATAGCCTATAGTGATAGTTTCTTTTATTTTTATTTTTTGAATTTCCGAAAAATGATTAAAAATAGAAAATAAATTCTAAAAATTATAAAAATGGTTTTAAAAATTATTTTAAATTATGAAAAATAACTTTTAATTATTTGGGACATTTTTTTTATTAATATTTATAATTATTTGAATATTAATGATATTCAATTTATTTAATTAGTGTATTAAATAAATTAGAGAAAAAATGATTTTAATGTTATAAAAATCATTTTAAATAAGAATAAAGTGTTTTCAAAATATTTTTGAGGTATAAATGTAACTTTTAATATTTTGTGATGAATTTCATTAATTAATTTATATTAATGGTAATTAAAGTTAATTAATAAATGTATTAAATAAATTATGAAAAATAGAATTAATTATATAAAAATGATTTAAAGATTATAAAAAAATATTTTAAGTTATAAAATATAAATTTTGATATTTTGTCATGAAAAATATTAATTATTTAATATTATTGATATTAGATTTATTTAATAATTATATTAAATAAATTATTTTAAAAATGATTTTAATATTAGAAAAATAATTTTAAATGAAAATAAATAGTTTAAAAATATTCTAAGTTATAAAATATAACTTTCAATATTTAAAGGTAAATTTCATTAATCATTTACTATTAACGATATTAGAATTATTTAATAATTATATTAAATAAATTAGTTTAAATATGATTTTAATATTATAAAAATCATTTAAAATGAAAATAAAGTGTTTAAAGATATTTTAAGTTATTAAATATAACTTTTAATATTTAAAGGATAATTTCATTAATAATTATTAATTTAATATTAATGATATTAAATTATTTAATAATTATATTAAATTATTTAATAATTATATTAAATAATAGTTTTAAAATGGTTTTATTACTTTAAAAAACATTTAAAAAGGATATAAATGGATTAAAAATATTTCAAGTTATAATTAATGACTTTTAATATTTTGATAAATAATACATTAATACTTTAATATTAATGATAATTATTTAAAAATGATTTTAATTATTTTAAAAATCATTTAAGGGTAATATTAATACTTTACAAATATTTTGAGTTATTATAAATAACTTTAATAATTTGGCAATGGTCTCATTAATAGTTTAATATTAATTAAATATTAATGATAATAGAATTGTTTAATATTTAAATCATTTAATAATCATTTTGATATTTGAAAATTCATGATAAATTATAATAAATGTTTTAAAAATTATTATAAGTCATTTAAAAATAATATGTCTGATACTTACAGATGTGGAATTACATGATAGAGTCTTAGACTCGATAATTACCCGATAAAGTTGTCGGTACACCGACATATTTCAGAAATTGATCCGGACTTAGATATTTTGACTGTATTAATGTTTGTTTGTGATTCAATGACTGTTGAATATGTGTGACAATGTGATTAGGTTATGTGCTGACTGTAATAAGCAGTATTATGTGTTACGATATGTTATTCTAATCAGTAAAATGATCTTATTACTGATAGGTTGCTATATAAAAGATAAATCTAAGTTGCGTAACTGTAAGTAGTAGACCAGACAAGTATCCTACCTTTGTATTTCCTTTATGCAATTGACATGAGTAAGAAGATTCAGATTGATATTATTATTGTACTATATTATTAACCCTATTGTCGTATATATATATTATATCCGATCATTGTTTATCAACATGATATTATATTATATAACTCATATATATATATATATATATATATATATATAAGTCGTCTAAGCTATTTGACCAGCTAGACACAGATTTAGAAATATCGTTTATATCCAATCAAATTATTTTGGTTCGGATTCTAGACTAAGTATTAACATCTCGATCAAGGGAAAACTTTTTTGCGCCCAAGGCGGACAGAGTGAACGATAATATCGTTCTTGTATGTAGTATTGATCAATACAGGGCCCATGGGAAGTACAACCTAACGCCCGTAAATTATGACGGTTTACAGATGAAGTTCTGTTAAACCTTATCAAAAATCTAAAACAATGTTCATAGTATGTCCCCTAAACCCCAATTATAGTCAATACTTAGTTTCAAAAATGAGAGATAGAGTTGTTATGTTATTATTATCGGATCAGCTTACTTCACAACTATTGAATCGTTGTAGAAGGGATGTATAAAGAAAATATTTAATTCTTTCAGCTAATTATATTTATAATTGTTATTACTTGCTGGGCACTGAAAAGCTCATCATTGCTTAATTTAAATGTTTTCAGCCAATCGTGATCAACCTGAAGGGTCATGCAGAAACAAAGGAAAAGGAAAGTAAACATAATAAGATTTTTGGTATTCTATGTAATAGTATGACTTTATTAAGATAATGATAACTATTAAGTATCATGTAAATGAATGTTTAAAGGTCGCGTACCTGGGAATAGACTATGATGCATATGTAAATTAAGTTTGTTATTCATATTATTGTTATTATTATTAGTATTATTCCGCTTATAGAAATGGTATCGTAAAGCACCGAGTTTGGGTTTCATGTACCTGAATTTGGGGGCATTACACATTTGATAGATGCTACCAACACCCTCCCCAGCAATCTGAGTACTGAGCTTACAAAGAAGCTTAGGGAGATCATCAAGGAAATGAAAGTATCAATGAAAGGGATCTAATTCATTTTTAAGCTGCCAAGAAGCACAAAGAAACAGTTCTCCTTCTGCAAAAGACTTAGGAATCTCAAAATAAACTTATGATGGAGAGTCTCACAAGTCTACGAACCTCAATGAAAGAATTCCAAGCATTTTCCATGGGTCAAATGCAACAAACAGAAACTATCCTGGCCATTCTACAAAAGAAAGAATCTCGAACTGATTCTTTGGTCAAAGAAAACCACGAAGATATTTCTCAAACCAAGAATCAGCTCCATGAGCTCATCCAAGGCATGAATCGCCTATCTGAAAATATTTAAACCCTTGATGCTGACATAAAGGGGGAGAATAAAGGGGAAGGAGAGAAAGGCAAAGGCAGAGGCAAACTCATTGCTCAATCTTTAAGGAGCCCTCCCTCAAGACAGTCTCGCCATCAAACTCCACGATCCGAACAGCAACAACGCTAACCAAATCTAATGGCACAAACACTAAGGAGTCGAGGGCCATTGCTTAATAATGTAACTAAACATGCCAGCTGGAGATCCTGCATTCATGAATAGACACGATCATGGAGAACGGCTAAGTCAAAGCGAGATGAAAGATATTAGATGGAGAGTGGAAGTCAGCAGAAGACCTGTAGAGTATGCCAATCCTCCAAGGAATAAAAGGCAGAAAAAATAGAGATATGTTTAAAATCATTGCTTATTGATGTAACTAAGCTTTATTGTAATATCTGTCTTTACAAACATTAATAAATTCTTGCTTATTCTCTAGAGATTTCAGCTGCTGACTGAAACACTAAGTCATATTTACTTTTTAGCAACTGCATCTAGAAATTGATGATCATGATACAAATCTCCTTAGTTATGTCAACATCAAATTGGGGGAGATTGTTGGGAAATTGCATATTTAAATTTGATGTTGAAAGTAAATATTCATGCTTATATGTAAAGTCTTTCTAGGAATACATGTACAAGGACTTAGTGATAGATCAAAGTTGTTAGGTTGATATGAGCTTTAATGTTTATCATTCTGTAAAAGAATGTATAGAAGAAAAGATCAAATATGTTAGGTTAGAATTGTAATAGATAAGCTTCAACAGAATCGTAGTCTACCGAGCTGATCAAGAGATTGCAGAAGCCAAGGCAGAATCGTAGAGCATCAAGAAATCGTAGTCTGTATGCTTTAGAGGGCCTCTTTCAGAATCGTAGAGTGGTCCAAAAGCCTGCCGAGCCAACTCAAAGATCGTAGTGTGCTCTCAGAAGCGTATAGTCTGAAAATCAATTAAGTAAAGATTGTAGTCTAACAGTGCTTAAGGGAAATCGTATTGTTCTCTTCTAATCAGTATTGGATCAAGCATCAATGAGGCAAGACACCACGATCATGATGGTAGAGCATCATATGTCTGCATCAGAAGCATCGAGCCTTATCCATTTGTTTAAGAATAAAAGTTAACAAATGTGGAATGGATTATAGACGTTGAGACTATCAGGAATCCCAATGACACAACACTCATCCTTAGTATATAACAAAGAGACGTGTTGAAGAAGCTAAGGAAATTACTACATGTCAGCCAAAAACACATTTTTAGGTGTTAGGTGAGATAGCAGTCTACTGTATTAGTGGGCTAGACGACTAATCAGAAGATATATAGAAAGTCTCCATCAGTGCTTAGAAATGTCAAATACAATTAATGCTTTAACGGATGCCTTCAAATGGATACATTTCAAAGGCACCTTATATGTAAAACAGAAGCTGAAGCAAGAGGTTAAGCAATCATACAATGAAATGTTGAAGAACACTCAACACTTAACTGTACGATCTGAAAAGAAACCTTGTTCAGCTACTCAGTTCTTTCAAACACAAGCTTAACGACAACTGAGTATCATCATTCAAGAACTCAACTATCTTTTAGTGAAGTGAGAAGTTCCAAGTCAGAAGGACTTGAAGAGTTCTAAGTGAACTGAGAAGGACCAAGTCTGCTGGACTTGAATAGTTCTAAAGTGAACAAAGAAATTCCAAGACTGCTGGTACATTGTAAAGATATCCTTAGTGGATTTCCTACTTAAGGAGTAGAAGAGTGGACTAGGAGCCTTGAGTTCTCTGAACCACTTAAAAACACTGTGTCTCTTATATTCTAGTCATAACTGTTATATCTGCCATAACTGCTTCCCATATTAACTCGTTTTATCTTAAAAGGAAAACAAACAAATCTTATATTTCGTTGTGATTAAATCATTATCAAATCTAACAAGTATTTTGTAAAAGAAAATATAAAATATCTATTCAACCCCCTTTTTAGATAACTATTGTGCATCTGGAAACTAACACACTGGTAGATAAAACTCCAGACGTTACAAAGAACTTAATTATAACCATGGCAGCCAACTCATAACAATATGATACTAGAATGACTCATAAATCACAAAGGGTAAAGGAAGTGAGCACTTATAATCTTGAGCAACAGGTTTCTAAATTAACTACTATAGTTCGACAAATGGATGCAAGGAATATGCAATGTTTTCAGCCAGCTCAACCTCAGTAGCACACAGAAAACCAAGAAGTACCTGTCAATTCTGGGACATCTATAGAGGATATGTTCAAGGCATTCATGAACCAAACATAACAGTTCAAGAATTAGACACAATAGTTCCAGCAAGAGACAAGAACTTTTTTTCAAGAATTGAGGAACCAAGTGGATTAACTCGCAGTCATGATAGGAAGGTTGAAATCTCAAGGTTTAGGGAAGTTACCTCCTCAAACTGTTGAGCCTGAAGCCATTACAAAATTTGATGAGGATGAACAAGAGGTAGAGATGGAAGAATTAATAATTCCTGCAGATTTCTACAAGGAGGACATAGATGATGATACTTTCCTTGTACCAGCAACAACATAGAATGATAAACATCATGGGACCTTACACATGGAATTGGATGATGCACATGTCCAATTTGGCATATATGATGTTAAGAGGTATTTTGGTAATGTTAATTCTATTTTTGCTATTGATGTTGTTGACTCTATAGTGCAGAAATCTTTTGAGCAAATATACAAGAAGGATTTGAGGGATGGAATGGAGAAAAATCATGATCTGAAAGATGCTCCTAATGAACTAAAATTGTTACCAGTCCACTAGAAGTACACAAGTCCAATTACATATGATGAGAAGGATGATGTTAAGTCAATGACAATAAACAAAGGTAGCTACTTGGGAGGCAAACCAAGTACTCAGATTTGATTTTTCTATCCCTTTACTTATTAGTTTTTTTTAGTTGCATATAGTTCTTTCTTCTTTGCATAATTTTTTTTCATTGGCGACAATGCAAGGTTTGAGTGGTGGGGGGGGGGGAAGATTTAGGTTTGTATTTTATTTAGGAATATTGATCTAATTTTGATGGGGAATTTGAAAATTTGATGCTTTTGAAAATTTTGGGTTCCATGATTCTATTTGCCTACGTGTTCGAAGGTTAAAATCAGAGATTGAAAATCAATGCCAAATTTCAAAATTTATTTAATGCTTAATTGGTTAATGAATGATGAAGACTAAACCATAACCCATAGTTATTGATTTGAATTAAATTTGTGATATATGAGTACTTGAATATGAGAAACATGTTTATTTGGTTAAGTTATTTATGGAGTTGTCTATGTGCACTAATTTTATGACTTAGAATGGTTTAACTTATGTTGTTGCAGAACCATGTGAAAAAAATGATGAATGAAAAAAAGAAAAAAAAAAGAAGGAAAAAATGAAAATTGAAAATCTGCTTCAATGTTCATTATGCGAATTAACTGGGTATCCAAGCCCCAGGAAGCATCAGCGTGATGGATAAAAGCAGCTTGACTAGTTGACTTTTGTGGCCTTTATTACTTGAATAAGTAAGCCTTAGGGGTGTCTCTACATCCAGTGCGCTAAGATCATCTGGTTTGGGAGTCGTTGGTGGAAAGTTCACTATATGGGTAATTCTGAAAATTCTAAGAAAAAGAGACATTGCACATGTCAAGATAAGAAAAACAATACGAGAAAAACATGAAAATACATTCATATGTGCTAAAGAAAAGGTTATGTGAAAAAAATTAAAAAGCAAGGAAATTGTTTTCTTGGTTATGAGTTAGTGTGCATGGTTTTTGTTCCATAATAACCAAGTTGAGTAAGTATGTGGACTGTAGGAAAATTTCTTTTGTGGTTACATGTTGGTTTAATGAAGTTCATTGGTGAAATGGTGAGGTTCTTCATTGTGAGTTAACTGAGGAGGCATTGATTAGATTTCTATGAGTTTAGTGTTGAAAGTCATGATTTGTATCTTGAAATCTTTTGACATAATGGTTGACTAATTTTTTTTTCTAGAAATCAAACTTTTGTTTTACATGAGGACGTGTAAAGACTAAGTGTGGGGGAATTTGATTAGTGCATATTATTCATTTAAAATTTATTCCTTTATGTTTAGTTTTATTGCATGTTTCATGTGTATATAAGCTTATTAAGGTGTTTAATAATTTTAGGAAGAATTGGAGCTGAAATGAGAAAAAAGAAAAATTACAAGGTTTTTAGCATTAAGTTGGATGTATGATCTTGGCTTAGGACTTGGATTTTATTGTAGAACTCTTTCTTAGCTTTCTGGAACATCTTGCATCATCCTAATCAAAGTTCATATGAAAAATCTATGATCTTTTTACTAAACGGACGTTGAACCTCAAAGTTTGGAAGTTACAATTAAAACAACAGTCCGTTGTAGCCCGATTTTGACCTTGATGCAGCCATAATCTTTCAATTCTCAAACAAGTAAAGTTGTAGATCTCGTCGAGAGCTTTGATTTGATAGGTAGCAGGCCCCATAAATCCTCCCGGATCAAAAGTTATGGGCGTTTTACCAAAGGACGTTGCATCAGGAAATATGGACGAATTTGAACGGGAAAATTGGGAAATCTTGAATTTTTGGAAAGTTTCTGAAAACATATTTTGGCATATTTCTGCATGGAATTGGATTGTTATTTCTATTAGATTAAGGATATGTTTTAGACTAAGATTTATTTCCAAGTTAGATTCTATTTCTTTATGAAAACTAGTTATGATTTGTAATTACTTTTAGGATTTTGATTTCTAATTTCCACAGGATTTAGGACTTTGTCTAGCACTATAAATAGAGGATGATAGTCAGAGTTTTATTCATTCAATCATCTACTACACTCTCTCATCTACAATATTGGAGAATTGAAGACATGAACTAAGTTATTTTTATTCAGTTCTAAGGGATGTTGAACCATATTTATAGTTAATGGTTAATTGAGTATTCATTATTTATTTCTTCTCACATGAAATTCATTCTTGATAATCTGATTTAATTTCTGAATGCTATTTGGATTAACTGATTTGATTTCTGCAGGATTGAATTGGTTAATGAATATCACATGCTAGATTAAGAAATAATATTATGTGTAATTGATATTGTTCTTAATCACAAGTAGTAATTAGTAATACCTAATTGTGGACAGGCTTTTAAGTATTTGTATGATTATCAGAAGATAAGTTAAACAATTCGAACTTATATGTTTGTTGCTTGGAATAGTCTAATTCCCGAGTTCTAAATATTGCTGTTATATTAAATCTAGAGAGTTTGTTCTAGGTTATATAATTGTTAGAATCTTGTGAAGAGCTTGTTTCATTGAGTGATAATCTAAGTGGAGTTTCGGGTAGCAGAGCTTGTTGTTACCTAGGGCTATTAGTTTCATTGAATGGTAAATAATATTACACTATTAATCTATTATTGTAAAAATGTGATATTGAACTGAAGAACTAAAGCTTTTTATTCATTGTTTATTCTTATTAGTTTATTCTTGTTAATTTATTTAATTAATTCAAAATTCCCTTTTCATTAGAAATCATAGGATAAATATAAAACAAATCACTCTCCGTGGGATCGATCATTGCTTACTATTATGCTAATTATTTAAATTTGTAAAGTGAAAGTGAGGTTAATTTAGGAGTGTAAACGACAGCTCCCAGTAATATACATATTATGTATAGAAGTATAACTATATATTATATTATATACTATATATTATATTATATACGTAATATACATCTGTATGGATACAAGTATATTATATATTATATAACTTATATTTAATGATTGGTTTATGGGTTCACCAATATATGGGTAATGTGTAATTCTAAACCTTGTTTGTAATATAGTAATTTGTTTGATTGTTCCTGTTTGAATGTGAAGATTTGTTGGTGGTTAAACTACCAAGAATTGTGACTTAGGGTTATTGTGATATTGATTTTGAATGAGTTCTTTCATGTATATTTTTAGTGTATTTGTTATACTGTATTTAATATTATATTTTATTTTATACTTTTTTTGAGAGATAAAATGTAGAAATATGGGTTCACGAGTCATAAAAATGAGAAAAACAATTGAAAACGAGTTAAAAGTAGTGAAACTGATATTGAGTGAAGAAATCATAAGGGGTCCCTCCTTTAACAATTATATTATACAATTTCTTAAGTGACGACCTCGACGAAGATACGATTTCCCCGGCACTGACCCTAGTGACGATTACGATTTGCCCAACGATGACCCCGATGACAATTACTATTTCCTTGGCGACTATTACGATTTCTCCAGGCAAAAACCTCAACAACATTCTCTCGGCGATGATACGATTTCCCCGACGATGATTATGATTTCCCTGGCGATGACCCCGACGACGATTCCCCCTAGCGATGATATGATTATGATTTCTTAGGTGATGACCTCAGCGAATATGATTTCCCCGAGGACGATTACGATTACGATTTTTTTGACAATGACCCTAACGACGATTACAATTCTCCTAGCGACGACCCCGACGACTGGAGACGATACAATTCTCCTAGTGACAACCCTGACTAGTACAATTTTCCCGATGACGATTATGATTTCCCTGGTGATGATATGATTTTTGGGGCAATGACCCCGACGACGATACGATTTCCTCAAGTCGGATTACAATTTTCCCAACATTGAATAGCAACTCACAAAGTATCTAAATAGCAACTCACAAAGTATCTAAATACTCACAAAGTATCTAAATACTCACAAAATTCGCTCGATAATATATAGAGAGAGAAAACTTGTTTTTGGTGTGATTTTTAATTCTAACTAAGCACCCTATTTATAGGAAAATGCTTAGAACGCCATAGTACACTAACCTGCTACCTGATGGCTTTACCTGTTACTATTCACGCCCACCATTTTTTAAATAAAATTTTAGCACATTTTTTCACCAACCAAAAGTGGGACCCACCCATGTTATTAATAAAAAATATTTATTTCCGAAACTTCAATAATTCATAATAAATAGCCCTTTTATCAGAAAAATGCAAATTTTATGTCCATTCCATAGAAAATTAAATTCTCTACAACTTTGTAGAAGAAAGTTTTACCAAACTCCAAAAAGAAAATGCTTGAAATCCACATACGGACGATTTTTAATACCTTCATTCAGACAAAATACTGATAAAATACCTTAACGTTAATTCCATCATTTATAACCACATAAAATAAATAGTTCCTTATCATATAAATAAATAAATAATTATTCACAAATAATATTACAGAATCACAATAATGACAACCAGATCGTTCCCAGGAAAGAGGGGGCTTTCTGATAAGGATTTCTCCTTATTGGCGTGCAATTAGGTAACCAAACCCCTTTTCTAGACAGAACTTCCTTAGACATTGCCAATAATGCTATCCAACAATATTATTCAAATAATATGAATTATTGATATGATAATGGAGATACTGTACAGTGACAATTATTGGAACAAAAATAATATAAAATGTCAACGTAGTAATTATTGAATTAATAAAATAAAATATTGAACAGTAATTACTGTAACAATTATTCAGTAATGCCTTCTACTATGCAATACCGTGTGCTACTGTGCAACCATGCGAATTACTGTATTTTAACCACCGGGTATTCCAACAGTGTTAACGGTAACAACTACACGTTATTTTTTAAAACTCAAACTTATCATTTTCTTCATCCGACCATTTTTCGTTATGGGGCCCACAAATGGCTGCGCCATCGTATGAATATTCCCCGACAACAAGAATATTTCACGACCAAACGAATATTCCCCGACAACAATGAATATTTTATAGCCACTTGCTTATGTTGCAAAATTTTTACATTTCACCCACAACCAAAGTATTATATCAAATTAACACTTTATTATTCAAAAATAATAATTAGAGGAAATTCAATTTTATTTATAAAAAGTCGGGGTCTTACAACCTCCCATCCTTATAAAATTTTGTTCTCGAAATTGAAGTACGTACCTGGTGTTTCGAAAAGGATACATCATTTTCATTTCTGATTCTAACTCCTAGGTCATTTCTTCAATAGTATGGTTCCTCCACAAAACTTTAACTTGTGGTATAACCTTCGTGCGTAGGACATGTTCTTTCCTATCCAAGATCTTAACAGGTACCTCCTCGTACGTTAAATCTTCGGCTATCTCGTCAGGTTCTAACTCAATAATGTGGTTCGGGTCTGTCACATATTTATGAAGCATAGATATAAGAAAAACATTATGAACACGAGACATGTTTGGAGGTAATATGAGTCTATAGGCCACATTTCCTATTCGGTCAAGAATCTCAAATAGACCGACAAATCTTGGATTGAGCTTTCCTCTCTTCCCAAATCTTGTAACTCCCTTCCATGGTGCAACACGTAATAATGCATGATCCCCAATATTAAATTCCACTTCCTTTCGTTGAAGATTCGCATAAATCTTTTGTCGATTCTGTGCCGTTTGTATATGTTGTCAAATCGTTTAGATCTTTTCTGTAGTTATGCGTACCAATTCTGGTCCCAACAACATTGCTTCACCCACCTCGTCCCAGCATACTTGAGAACGACATTTTCTTCTATACAACGCCTCGAATGGAGCCATCCCTATACTTGCTTGATAACTGTTGTTGTATGAAAATTCCACCAATGACAAGTACTTATCCATACTTCCTTTGAAATCTAGGACACAGAGTCTTAATATATCTTCAAGAGTTTAAATAGTTCTTTCTGATTGCCCGTCCGTTTGAGGATGGTATGCCGAACTGAATTGTAAATTCGTGCCCATAACTTTCTGCAAGATAACCCAAAATTGTGAAGTGAATCTTGGGTCACGATCCGAAACTATGGATACTGGCATGCCATGCAATCTCATAATCTCATTCACGTACATACGAGCAATACGTTCAAGGGAATAAGTCTCCCGTATAGGCAAGAAATGAGCAGACTTAGTTAATCTATCAAAAATAACTCAAATCGCATCTATGCCTTGAGAAACCTTGGGAAGACCCATAACGAAATACATAATAATGTGTTCCCACTTCTATTTTGGAATCTCAATTGGTTGCAATGGACCCTTTGGCACTTGATGTTCTGCCTTTACACGTTGACAAGTTAAACACCTCGAGATAAACTCTATGATCTCTCTCTTCATATTGTTCCACCAAAATGTATGTCGAAGATCATGATACATTTTGGTACTACCAGGATGGATTATAAATGGTGTGTTGTGTGCCTCCATCACGATTCTATGTCTCAAGTCATAATCGTTAGGAACACAAAGTCTGGAGTTGACTCGAAGTATTCCTTCTTCATCGATTCTTGCTTTTGAAATAACACCTTCTTGCACTTTCTTCTTCATACGCATCAAATCCAGGTACGTAGCTTGAGAAGCTTTAACTTTATCGATTAAAGTCGATTCTACTCGTATGCTTGATATCATCACATGGGTACTTTGAGCCTTTACCTCTATCTCCATCCTTTGCAAGTCATACAAAATGGGCCTTTGATAACAACATTGCATTCATACCCGCATATGATCTTCTACTCAATGCGTCAGCTACCACGTTTGTTTTTCCAGGATGATATTGGATGGTATGATCTTAATCTTTCAACAGCTCGAGCCAACATCATTGCTGCATGTTGAGTTCCTTTTGGGTGAAGAAATATTTGAGGTTTTTATGATCTGTATAGCTCTCTACTTTCTCCCAATACAGTTAGTGTCTCCAGATCTTCAATGCGAAAACAACTGCTGCCAACTCCAAATCATGAGTAGGATAATTCCTCTCATATTCTTTGAGTTGTCGCGAGGCATAGGCTATGACTTTCCAATTTTGCATGAGAACACATCCTAACCCTTTGACTGAAGCATCGCTATAGATAACAAATCCATCCAAACCAAATGGTATTGTCAGAACAGGTGCCGAAATGAGTCTCCTCGTGAGTTCTTGAAAACTCTTCTCACAATCCTCGCTCCAACCGAATTTTGTATCTTTACGAGTCAGCTGAGTTAATGGAGTAGAGATTCGAGAAAATCCTTCCATGAATCTCCGATAGTAACCAGCTAAGCCCAGAAAGATACGTACTTCGGTCACCAACTTTGGTTGCTCCCAACTTTGTATTGCTTCAATCTTTGCTGGGTCAAATACATATACTCCATATTTTGACACCACGTGCCCAAGGAATGCTACTTTCTCAAGCCAGAACTCGCATTTCTTCAGCTTGGCATATAGCTTGTTGTCACGTAGCCTTTGAAGTACCATCTTCAAATGGTTCTCATGATCTTCACATCTCTTGGAATAGATGAGGATGTCATCAATAAAGACAACAATGAACGGATCCAAGTATTCCTTGAACACACGATTCAGCATATCCATGAAAGCATCAGGAGCATTAGTCAATCCAAAAGACATGACTAAGAATTCATAATGCCCGTACCTAGCTCTGAAGGCAGTCTTTGGAATATCCTCAGTTTTAATCTTCAGCTGATGATATCCAGAATAAAGATCGATCTTTGAAAAGGATTATGCTCCTTGCAACTGGTCGAACAAGTCATCTATGCGATGTAGTGGATACCTATTCTTGATGGTTACATGATTCAATTTTCGGTAGTCAATACAAAGTCGCATACTCCCATCTTTCATCTTTACGAATAAAATAGGAGCACCCCAAGGAGATGTACTAGGACGAATGAAACCGATGTCTAAACAACTCCTGAAGTTGGACCTTTAACTCCTGAAGTTCAATAGGAGCCATTTGATATGGAGTTTTAGAATTGGTCTTTGTACTAGGTTCAAGGTCAATAAAGAATTCAACTTCATGTTCTAGGGGTAGACTGGGAAGTTCTTTAGTAAATACGTCAGGAAATTCACTAATAATAGAAATATTATTCAAATCTGAAGTGTTTTTGTTCAAGTTCGCGACATGGGCTAAGAAAGCTTGACGTCTATTTTTAAATAAACGAATAGCTTTATGGCTTGATACGACAGTGATTGACTTTAGTGGTTTGGTTGTTTGAATTCGCATAACAGGTTGGTTAGGAATATAAAAACTAACAACCTTACGAAAACAATAAATTTTACCATGATGTGTGGTTAACCAATCAATCCCTAAAATCACATCAAATGCAAGTATTTTCAACAAAATAAGATCGGCAGGTAATGTGATGGTTCCAACTTGAATCAAGAAAGATTTATAAACAATAGATGTAATGAAATTTTTTCCTAATAGAGTCTCAACAGATAAGTCAAGGTCTAATTTCTCCGGAGTCAAGTTCAAACGTTGAGCACAAGCAGGAGAGATAAAAGAATTGGTAGAACCGGTATCTAATAAGGTATAAACTTTGCAAGAGTTTATGATTAGCCTACCCGTGATCACCTCGTTTGGGTTCCTTGCATTTTGGGCAGTCACGACAAACGCCCTTCCAGGAACTACCGACTTTGACAAGTCCGGGACAGCCTTTGGAGTCACCATCCCCGTTAAACTTTGTTTCACAACAAGACAATCTCTAGCTATATGACCTTCATTTCCACAGTTATAACACACCATGGATTGTTGTGGGTAGTTTAGGCTGATGTGTCCCTCTTTCCCGCATTTATAACAAACGACCGGTGCTCGTTCTTCTCCCCTAGAAACATCTGATGTTTGTGATGACGTCTTTATGTTGTCATTGTTTTACCTTCTCTTCTTGAAATCTCCTCCTGACTCACTTCTTCTATTTTCATTGCCACGATTACCACCAGAGTGGTTATCGCTTTTGTCCGAATGTTTTCCTCTCTGCTGGTTGTCATTGCTCCGATGACCGCTGCCTGATAAGTGGGTTTTATACCTATTTATTGGATATCAATTAACGAGAACTATGCCCATCTCAAGTACATTTCAGTATGTTTTTAGTTGCATTTAGTGTTATTTTGCATTGCATATACTGAGAACTCCTATGTTGTGAAAGTGCAAAAATGGCATAGCTCGGTGATGGTAGGTGGCAATGAGGCTAATAGAGGCATGGTATGAGGAACAAGTGGAGATCAGGAATGGAATTGTGAGGAAGAAACAAGTGACAAGAAATGGAGCAACATAAAGCAGCAGTTGAGCACAAATTACAGACTGTAGGAGCCGCGCGGTGGGGCGGCTATAAGAGCTCTGAAGCGCGTGCCCGCACCAACACCCGGACATGACTAATCTGGCTTATGCGCGCCCGCGCCATATTGACAAAGGAACCTCGCGCTGCCACGCGCGACATCTGCAGCTGTTAAATAATTTTATTTTTATTTTTAGATTGGAAGTGTTTGAGTAGGTTAAAACTGTTCTGGTTGGTACCAGACGCAGCTATCTTCAGTTTTTATGTGTTTTTCATAATAGAGAACTAGGGTTTACACTTTGAGAGAATTCCAACATGAAGCCAAAGATAGACTTATTATTTTCTACTTCTTCTTTGGATTTCAATCATTGTGGATGAACTACTTTTATGTTGCTGGATATTAGTGAGGATTTGAACGTTACGTTTAGATTATAATCAACAATTGGGTTTGATTGATTCTATCTTTTCTCTTTCAATTGTTTGTTTATTTTCCATGTATTTCTTTGATCCCATAATGGCTTTTGGTTCAGTCATGAACTAAACTCCATTATGGGATTCTAACGGATTTTAATACGTAGTCTAACTTATGGCTTGATTGTTGGACTATTTGCGTATCATGAGGAATTTCTATCATAGTTGATTTGAATGCATGAATGATTGATCACCATTCGTTTTATCCACTTGTATGGAGTTGAAAAATTATATTCGAGTATGGTTGTAATCATGATAGCATGCGTATATGGTGTTGTTTTGCTTAACTTTGTATTTCGTTAACCAGATAGACATATACTATTTCACTGTATGAGTTATATAAGGGCTTGTACTTAAATTCAATATTACTGCAATTTAACATAGAAATATAGTGAGATTTATGTTATTGATGATTACATGATGTCTATTGTATGTGGATGTTATGTGAGTAGGTCATGATACATTGACAAATGGTTATGTCTACATATGTGCTCTTAGCTAATTTCATGTGATACATGAATAGTCTTGCATGATGTTAGTAATTAGATGAACTATTAAACGAAGTTAGGATACCATTATTTTCAGATTTGAATTATTACATTTACATCTATCTTTTAGTTATTGTTTGAGTTTAGAGTAATTTCCAATCATAAGCATTAGTTTGAGCATATAAAAATAGTGATTTAGTTGATGCATAATAATTTAATTAAGAATCCTTTCTCCGTGGATAGATACTCGACTTACTCTGTATTGCTTGTTGACACATGTATGCTTGCATGAGTTAGAGCTCTTTTGTTAGAACTAAAAAAGAGGCAACAAGTTTTTGGCGCCGTTGTCGGCGAAAGGCGTATAAATTTAAATAATTATCATCAGTTTTAAGCTATATTTGTATGACTTAGACAAATCTAATCTAATCTCATTTCTATATTTGTTTTTGTTTCAGGTACGTGGATAAATTTTTATGCGCACGCGGTCATCCACTCCCGAATTAACACCTGCTCAGGATAACAAAACGGGAGAGGTTGGAAAGCGAGAGTGCGTAGAAATTTACAAGCAGAGTTAGAGGTAACTACATCTAATATGGCAGCCGAGGGACAAGGAGAAGAGCAAAGAGAGGAGTATAGAGCTTTGAGGGACTATTATATACCAAACATTAATGGATTGCAATCTAGCATAGTCAGACCGGTAATAGTAGCTAATACTTTTGAAATAAAACCGGGCACTATTCAAATGGTGCAGAATACGGTTCAGTTTGGGGGTGATGCTACGGATGATCCTGATGAGCACCTGTTGAGTTTCATCGAGATATTTGATACTTTCAGATACAACGGTGTGACGGAGGATGCTATCAGACTTAGACTGTTTTCATTTTCATTAAGGGATAAAGAGAGAAGTTGGCTTCACTCTTTGCCTACGGGATCTATAACTACTTGGGAGGACCTAGCACGTAAGTTCTTAGCCAAGTTTTTCCCAATGGCTAAGACTGTGAAAATGAGGACATCAATCTCTCAGTTCGAGCAGCAACATGGTGAGTCTTTATATGAGGCCTGGGAGAGATACAAAGAGATGTTAAGGAAGTTTCCACACAATGGTATGCCAGATTGGATGGTGATCAACACGTTCTATAATGGATTGGGATGGCAATCTAGACCTATTGTAGATGCAGCTGCAGGAGGATAATTATGGGCAAAGAGTTATGAGGAAGCTTATAACCTTATAGAGACAATGACAACGAATGCCTTTACGAATGACTTTCAAAACCCTACATCTAGGATGCCATAGCCCAAAGTTGCAGGTTTATTGGAAGTGGATGATATCACGCAGTTGTCAGCACAGATGGAAGTCATGGCGAAGAAAATAGATACATTGACAGAGAGTAAGGTGAAGACAGTTGCCTTTGTGTGTGAAATTTGTGCAGGGTCACACTCGACGGATCAATGTGCTATTAGCTCGAAGTCGGTACAGTATGTGAGCAATTACTGGAAAGACCAAGGATAGTTTCAGAACACGTACAACTCCAACAACCGTAATTATCCTAACTTCAGTTAGTCAAATAATCAAGGAAATCAACAAAATCATTTTCTGGCGAATAATCAGTTTCAGTCACAGCCAACGCAACAACAGTTTACTCCAAGACCACCTTTTCTGCCGGGATTTTCTCAACAACAACATCATACTCCAGCTGCACCTCAGCAAGAAAAGAAATCAGAAATGGAGGAGATGATGATGAAGTACATGGCAAACACGGATGTTATGATCAAAAGCCTAGCAATGACTATTAAAAATCTAGAAACTCAAATGGGGCAAATGACGAGCATGCTTAATAACAGGCCTCAGGGTTCATTGCCAAGTAATACAGAAGCAAATCCACGAAGAGACGGAAAGGAACAATTTCAAACGATCACATTAAGGTCTGGGAAAAAGACTACAGAAATTGAGCATGGCGCGGCCGCGCCATTTTATACTGAGGAAGCCGCACGACTGTGCGAGGAGGAAACTGTGTATACTGAGGAATTGATTAAGGTAGATTCTGAGTTGCAGCGAGTAGAAAAGGATAAATCAGGTTCAGATGAGAAGCCCATGAGTACAGTACCACTAGTTCACCCTCTGGTTCTGTATCCACAAAGATTGAACAAGCAGAGGGAAGATAAACAGTTCAGCAAGTTTTTGGAGGTCTTTAAAAAGTTGTAGATCAACATACCTTTCACGGAGGCATTAGAACAGATGCCAAGTTATGCAAAGTTCATGAAGGGTATATTGTCAAGGAAGAGGAGATTAGAAGAGTTCGAGATAGTGGCCTTGACAGAGGAATGCAGTGCAGTGCTTCAATGCGAACTACCTCCAAAGCAGAAAGATCCGAGCAGTTTCACAATTCCATATACGATCGGAAAGATGAGCTTCAGTAAGTGTCTATGTGATCTTGGGGCAAGTATCAATTTGATGCCCTTGTCAGTATTCAACTAGTTGAGATTGCTGGCTCCAAGGCCAACAAATATTTCTTTGCAGCTAGCTGACAGATCCATCACGTATCCACAGGGAATTGTTGAAGATGTATTGGTGAAAGTGGATAAATTTATCTTTCCGGCTGACTTCATTATCTTGGATTACAAGGAAGATAAAAGTATACCAATCATACTGGGGAGACCATTCCTAGCTACAGGAAGGACCTTGATTGATGTTCAGAAAGGGGAACTCACTATGCGTGTTCACGATGAGGAGGTTACCTTTAACGTCTTCAAGGAAATGAAGTTCCCAACAAATGAAGAGGAATGTTTCAGAATTGATTTGGTGGACCATGTATTAAATGATGAAGTTGAGAGTTTAGTGGAATATAAACCGTTGAGAAGTGTCATTGCTGAAAATTCAGAATTGGAGGACAAGGAAGTTGAAGAACTTGTGCAATATCTGGATACCACTCCACAATTCAGAAAATTTAAAACACCTGTCGAGCCATTGAAGAAAGTTGGAGAGACGTCGGTAAAGTTGAAACCATCTCTTAAGATACCTCCAGAACTTGAATTAAAACCACTTCCAGATCATCTAAGGTACGCATTTTTAAATAAAGATTCAAAGCTACCTGTGATTATTTCTTCTGCACTAACATCTTTTCAGGAAAAAAACTGCTACGAGTCCTTAGAGAGTTCAAATCGGCTATTGGATGGACCATAGAAGACATAAAAGGGATCAACCCTTCGTTTTGCATGCATAAGATCTTGATGGAAGATGATAGTAAGCCATCGGTTGAGTAACAAAGAAGACTTAATCTGATAATGAAAGAAGTGGTCAAGAAAGAAGTTTTGAAATGGCTGGATGCAAGTATAATATATCCGATATCAGATAGTGCATGGGTGAGCCCAGTGCAATGTCTACCGAAGAAGGGTTGTAAGACCCCAACTTTTATAAATAAAGATGAATTTTCTATAAATATCATTTTTGAATATTATGGAATAAATTTGATATAATGTTATAGTTGTGGGTAATATTTATAAATTTTGCAAAGTACGCAAGTTGTTATATAATATTCGATTGGTCGGGGAATATTCGTTTTAATAAGGAATATTCGTACAACGGTACAATCATTGGTGGACCCCACAACGAAATTATTATCAAATTGAGAAAATGAAAAAAATACTTTATGAAAATAATGGCGGAAGTTTTACCGTTAACTGTTGAAACACCCGGCGTTAAAAGTACAGTAATACGCATAGTTGCACAGTAGCACACGATATTAATTATTGATGTTTACGTGAGAAGTCACTCAGTTTTGTTCAATTATTATTTTAGTAATTGCTGCATAGTATCTCACGTTATTTGATTCTATTATTGTCAATATTTTATATATTATTAAATCAATAATTGAGATGACAAGAATATTAATATAATTATTTGCAATATTAACGATGTCTAGAAGTTCCGTCAAGGAGAGGTTTGGTCTCCTAATTGCGCGCCAATAGGGAGAAATTCTTATTAGAAAGCCCCCTCCTTTTTGGGAACGACCTGGTCGATTAATATTGTGAATTGTAATAATGCTGATAAAGTTTATTTTATTAGTATTATTAATGTAATAAAACAAAAAAAAAATTTATATAAAACAAAATACTTTTATAAAGTTATTCATTTTATTAGACTAATAGTAAAATCTTTTTATATAAAATAGAATACTTTTATAAAGTTATTTGTTTTATTAGACAATAATTAGAATATATTATATTTTATTATGCATAGTATTTGCATAGTAAAATCTTTTTATATAAAACAGAATACTTTTATAAAGTTATTCGTTTTATTAGATTATAAATAGAATATATTATATTTTATTGTAAACCAATCTGAATCGTCCGTTTAAAGTAAATCAATCTGGACTGTTCATAAGTTAGTTACTATGCAGTCCATTCTTCTATAATTAGAATCTCATTCCTTCATTATTTCTTACGAATTCACTGAAACTCTAGAGAGAGAAATTATAGAGAAACTATAGAAAAGTATTCTGCTACTTCCCTACTCTTATATTCAGTTTCTTTTACGGTAAGGGATATTATTTGTTGTACTCGTAAGGGGTATTATTTCTTTTGTATTCATGAAGAGAACTTCTCTTATTCCATTATTTATTATTTTGTTGGAATAACCTGTATACGCGGGCTACCCTATACTTGGTGAAATTCTTCTGTTATTCCATTCTTTATTATTCTGTTGGAATAACCTGTCTATGCGTTTTACGCCGGACCTGGTTCCAGTCTTTATTATTCTGTTGGAATATACTGTCTGTGTTTTACGCTGGACCTGGTTCCATTCTTTATTATTTTGTTGGAATATCCTGTTTGTGCGTTTTACGCCACCTGGTTCCGTTATTTATTATTCTGTTGAAATAACCTGCATGTGAGGTCTATCGTATACCTGGTGATTTCTTTTGTTATTCCATTCTTTATTATACTCAGTTGGTAAAAACTTTGACTTCTATACTCTATGAAATTAGTGGAATATCCTTGATATTTGTGCTTTATCCAGTATCTTTTCATGGAAATATTCTTCTAAGCATTCTTGAATTTTACTCTACAAAGAAGTATCATGTTGACAATTTGGACGTTATTAGTTCCTGGATAAATTAATTCATGAACTTGTTTTATTGAATTCTTATATCATTGTCATCATCCTCATGCTTATATTTTGTTGAAAGTCATCTGTGGCCTGTAATGCATAGATGGACTTGGTATGATTATGACCAGGGATTATTCGGTGTAATCATGACCGTAATGTTACAAATGATGTGGTAAAAGTCCTCATTGGCTTGTAGTGCATTGATGAATAATTGTTGGTATGATCATGACCATTAATGAATACACAAATGTCCTTGACCCGTTGTGCATGGATAAGTTTTGGTCGTGATACTAAAGAATATCATTGGCCGTAGTGCAGGGGTGATCCGATGATGTGGATTATTTATTAAGCTGAGTCCCAGCGATAAAAGTGATGAAAAACCTTTTAAATCATAGAAGATCGTAGATTTTATTCTCTACTTGACTCTTCTAATGGATTGCTTGTTCCGCTGCAGTTAAACTTGATGTTTGTTATATTTTATCAGTTTAACTCTGTTGAAGGCTAAAGATAATTTATTTTGCATTATCTTAGTCGTAATATTTCTTACTGGGCTAGTTGAGCTCACCCTTTTGCTTTCATTGTTCTCTTCAGGAAATGAGAACGTAGTAGGGACTAGTCAGGGAACGAAGTGACGGTCCAGATGATAGCATTAGAAGTCCTCACTATTCTATAAAATAGTGTAATAATAAATGTAATGAGGATCCCATTGAGTTTGTATATTGTCTAGATGACAATATTTGTATTAAAACTCATAGTATATGTTTAGTCATATTTTACACGACTGTTGTATAATTAAGTTGTATTTGAATTTTGTACCATGTATTTGGTGACTCAAAACGGGTGATGTATACCTATTTTGGGGGTATCATAGTTGGTATCAAAGCTTATGGATATGATCCCTGGCTAACATGTGAGAATAGAACTAGGAGGGGACAGACGGGGAATTCCTTCGCTAGTATGACCTACCTAAGTTTTTTTGGTATTTAATTGGTCGGTCAGAATATAGGGATAATATGTTACATATCAATTAACCTTTATTTTTGTGGCAGTATTTGAAAATGACATCTGAGAATGTTGAGAATAACAATGGAGCACAGGCGACCATTGATTCACCACATATCAATAATCAGGATAATGTGCATCAGAAAGGCGACAATCCTCATGCAAACAACAACACTGACCAAATGATGAATGATGGTATGTTCAGAGGCTTTATGCAATTCATACAGGCGAGAGCGGCTCTTATCCAAAATATAGGTAGAAACACTAGAAACTCTCCGACGGTCATCGCTAAACAGTTTAAGGTGCTGGAACCACCGGAGTTTATTAGAGAGCCAAAACCACTTAAGGCGGAAGCATGGATAAAGTAGATCACCAAGATATTTGATGTCTTGGGATGCTCCGAGGATCAAAAGGCTCCCTTTGCCGCCTTTATGTTGCGAGGAGAGGGAAATTATTGGTGGGAATCGGTAAAGTGTACTCAACCTACCGCACTGAAAATGTCTTGGGAGAAGTTCCAAGAACTATTCAACGACAAGTACTTTTCCTAAAGTATTCGTCACATGAAGGAGGTGGAGTTCATCAAGTTGGAGCAGAATAATATGACCGTGTCGCAGTATAAAGCTATGTTTTCCGACTTGTCCTGGTTTGCGTCCCACTTGGTGGATAATGAAGAGAGAATGACGCGTATGTTTTTAAGAGGTTTGAAGTCGGAGATACCTCAACATCTTATTTCTCATAAACTGTGTTTGTATTCATATGTTGTATATAGGGCTCAGTTAGTGGAGCGCGATAATGAGTCAACGCAACCAAAAGAGAGCAGTCGACAAAATGATAATACGAGTGAGAGCAGTAATCGAAGCGGTAACAACAAGCGTAGAGGGAATCAACAGGCCAGAAATGGTAACCACTTCAGTGGTAATCAGGGCCAAAGCAATAAGAATGGAAATTTCAAGAAGAGGAGATTCAATAATGATGGAAAGACGTCAGTACCAGCACCCGTTGTTAAAGAAGGAGAACAACCACCTATCATATGCTTCAAATGCGGAGGGGAGGGACACATCAGTCCAAACTGCGCGATGTCGTCCAAAGCATGTTATAATTGTGGAAGAGAAGGTCACTTAGCCCAATTTTGTCGTTCACCGAAGACAAGTTCAGCTAGGATGGAGGCACCAAAGGTCATCCCAGAAAAGTCAAAGCCGGTAGTGCAATGGAGAGCGTTTGTTGTGACCTCCCAGAAAGTAAGGAACCCGAATGATGTCATCACGGGTAAGCTTATCATAAACTCTAGCGAAGTCTATATTTTATTTGATACTGGTTCTACCCATTCTTTTATTTCTCCTACTTGCGCTCAACGATTAAATTTGACTCCGGAGAAATTAGACTTTGACTTATCTGTGGAAACTCCGTTGGGAGAAACCTTCATTACATCCACTATTTATAAGTCTTGTTTGGTTCAAATCGGTACCCTCACATTACCTGTCGATCTTATTTCATTGAAAATACTTGCATTTGACGTGATTTTAGGGATTGATTGGTTAACTACTCATCATGCAAAAATTGATTGTTTTCTTAAGGTTGTTAGCTTTCATATTTCTAATCAACGTATTATGAGAATTCAAGTGACAAAACCATTAAAATCAATCACGGACATCTCAAGCCATAAAGCTATTTGTTTATTGAAAAACGGTTGTCAAGCTTTCTTAGCTCATGTCATGGATCTAAACAAAAATACGTCAGTTTTGAATGATATTTCTATTGTTAATAAATTCCCTGACGTATTCCCTGAAGAACTTCCTGGCCTACCCCCAGAGCGTGAAATTGAATTTTGTATCGACCTTGAACCCGGTACAAAACCCATTTCCAAATCCCCATATCGAATGGCTCCTATTGATTTTCAGGAGTTAAAGACCCAACTGCAGGAATTGTTAGACATTGACTTTATTCGTCCTAGTACTTCTCCTTGGGGTGCTCCTGTTCTATTCGTGAAGAAGAAAGATGGGAGTATGCGACTTTGTATTGATTATCGGGAGTTGAATCATGTCACCATCAAAAATAGGTACCCATTGCCACGTATTGATGACCTGTTTGACCAATTGCAAGGAGCCAAATTCTCTTCAAAATTGATCTTCCTTCTAGATATCACCAATTGAAGATTAGAACCGATGACATTCCAAAGACGACTTTCAGAACTCGGTACGGGCATTATGAATTCCTAGTCATGTCCTTTGGATTGACTAATGCTCCTGCTGCCTTCATGGATATGATGAACCGAGTATTCAAGGAATATTTGGATCACTTTGTGGTCGTCTTTATTGATGACATCCTTATTTATTCCAAAAGTCATGAAGATCATGAGAAACACTTGAGGCTGAAACTCCAAAAGCTTCGTGAATACAAGCTTTATCCCAAGTTGAAGAAATGCGAGTTCTGGCTTAAGGAAGTATCATTCCTTGGGCACGTAATATCAAGTCATGGAATATCTATTGACTCGGCAAAGATTGAAGCTATTCAAAGATGGGAGCAACCTAAATCAGTGACCGAAGTACGTAGCTTTCTCAGTTTAGCTGGTTATTATAGGAGATTCGTGGAAGGATTTTCTCGAATTGCTACTCCATTAACTCAGCTGACTCGGAAAGATACAAAGTTCGGTTGGAGCGAAGAATGTGATAAGAGTTTTTAAGAACTCAAGAGGAGACTCATTTCAGCACCTGTTCTGACAATACCATCTGGCTCGGAGGGATTTGTCATCTACAGTGATGCTTCGGGCAAAGGGTTGAGATGTGTTCTCATGCAACATGGGAAAGTCATAGCCTATGCCTCGTGACAACTCAAAGAATATGAGAGGAATTATCCTACTCATGATCTAGAGTTGGCAGCTGTTGTCTTTGCACTTAAAATTTGGAGGCATTACTTGTATGGGGAGAAAGTGGAGATCTTTACGGATCATAAAAGCCTCAAATATTTCTTCACTCAAAAGGAACTCAACATGCGACAATGACGTTGGCTTGAACTATTGAAAGATTATGATCATACCATCCAATACCATCCTGGAAAAGCAAACGTGGCAGCTGACGCATTAAGTAGAAAATCATATGCAAGTACGAGTGCGATATTGTCAATGCAAAGGCCAATTTTGTGTGACTTGCAAAGGATGGAGATAGAGTTAAAGACTCCAGGGACCCATGTGATGATGGCGAATATACGAGTAGAACAGACTTTAATTGATAAAGTTAAAGCTGCTCAAGCTACAGACCTGGAGCTGATGCGTATGAGGAATAAAGTGTAAGAAGGTGCTATGCTGGAAGCAAGAATCGATGAAGAAGGAATACTTCGAGTCAACTCCAAACTTTGTGTTCCTAACAACCTTGATTTAAAGTATAAAATCATGATGGAGGCGCATAACACACCGTTTGCAATCCATCCTGGGAGTACCAAAATGTATCATGATCTTGGTCATACATTTTGGTGGAGCAATATGAAGAGAGAGATAGCGTTGTTTATCTCAAGGTGTCTAACTTGTCAACGAGTTAAAGCGGAGCATCAAGTACCAAAAAGTCCATCGCAACCACTTGAAATTCCAGAATGGAAGTGGCAGCACATTACCATGGATTTCGTTACCGGTCTTCCTAAGGTTTCTCAAGGCATAAATGCGATTTGGGTTATTGTTGATAGATTGACCAAGTCTGGTCATTTCTTACCGATACGAGAAACTTATACACTTAAACGTCTTGCTCGTTACATACACGAGATTATAAGACTATATGGTATGCCGGTATCCATAGTTTCTGATCGAGACCCAAGATTCACTTCACGATTTTGGGTTAGTTTGCAAAAACCTATAGGCACAGACTTACGATATAGCTCGGCATATCATCCTCAGACGGATAGTCGGAGAGGACTATTCAAACTCTTGAAGATCTATTAAGACTCTGTGTCCTTGATTTCAAGGGAAGTTGGGACAAGTTCTTACCATTGGTGGAGTTTTCCTACAACAACAGTTATCAAGCAAGTATGGCATGGCTCCATTCGAAGCGTTGTATGGAAGAAAGTGTCATTCTCCAGTATGCTGGGATGTGGTGGGTGAAGCAACGTTGTTGGGACCGGAGTTGGTACGTATGACTACGGAAAAGATTCAAACGATCCGACAACGTATAAAAACCTCACAAGTTCGACAAAAGAGTTATGTTGATCTTCATCGAAAGGGTGTGGAATTCAATATATGAGATCATGTGTTGTTACGTGTTGCTCCATGGAAAGGAGTTACACGATTTGGGAAGAGAGGAAAGCTCAATCCTCGATTCATCATTCCATTTTTAATCCTCGATCGAGTATGAACTGTGGCCCATAGACTCGCTTTACCGCTAAGTATGTCTCGTGTTCATAACATTTTTCACATATCCATGTTACGTAAATATGTAGAAGACCCGAACTACATTATTGAGTTAGAACCGGATGTAATAGCGGAAGTTTTGACGTATGAAGAGGTTCCTGTTCAAATCTTGGATAAGAAAGAACACATTCTACGCTCCAAGGTTATACCTCAAGTCAAAGTTTTGTGGAGAAACCACGATGTTGAGGAAATGACTTGGGAGTTAGAATCTGAAATGAAATCAAGGTATCCTTACCTCTTCGACATACCAGGTATGTACTCTAATTTCAAGGCGGAAATTTCATAAGAAGGGGAGGTTGTAAGACCCCAACTTTTACAAATAAAGATGAATTTTCTATAAATATCATTTTTGAATATTATGTAATGAATTTGATGTAATATTATAGTTGTGGGTAATATTTATAAATTTTGCAAAGTACGCACGTTGTTATATAATATTCAATTGGTCAGGGAATATTCATTTTAACATGGAATATTCGTACAACGGCACAATCATTGGTGGACCCCACAACAGAATTATTGTCGGATTGAGAAAACGAGAAAAATACTTTATGAAAATAACGGCGGAAGTTTTACCGTTAACTGTTGAAACACTCGGTGTTAAAAGTACAGTAATACGCGTAGTTGCACATTAGCACACGGTATTGATTATTGATGCTTACGTGAGAAGTCACTCAATTTTGTTCAATTATTGTTATAGTAATTGCTGCATAGTATCTCACGTTATTTGATTCAATTATTGTCAATATTTTATATATTATTAAATCAATAATTGAGACGACAAGGTTATTAATATTATTATTTGCAATATTAACGATGTCTAAAAGTTTTGTCAAGGAGAGGTTTTGTCACCTAATTGCGCGCCAATAGGGAGAAATCCTTATTAGAAATCCCCTTCTTTCCTGGGAACGACGTGGTCGATTAATATTTTGAATTATAATAATTGTGATAAAGTTTGTTTTATTAGTATTATTAATATAATAAAACAGAAAAACTTTTTATATAAAATAGAATACTTTTATAAAGTTATTCGTTTTAGTAGACTAATAGTAAAATCTTTTTATATAAAACAAAATACTTTTATAAAATTATTTGTTTTATTAGACAATAATTAGAATATATTATATTTTATTATGCATAGTGTTTGTATAGTGCATGCATAGTGTTTGCATAGTGCATGCATAATGTTTGCATAGTAAAATCTTTTTATATAAAATAGAATACTTTTATAAAGTTATTCATTTTATTAGATTATAAATAGAATATATTATATTTTATTGTAAACCAATCTGGACCGTCCGTTTAAAGTAAATCAATCTGGACCGTTCATAAGTTAGTTACTATGCAGTCTATTCTTCTATAAATAGAAGCTCATTCCTTCATTATTTCTTACGAATTCACTGAAACTCTAGAGAGAGAAATTATAGAGAAACTATAGAAAAGTATTCTGCTACTTCCCTACTCTTATATTCAGTTTCTTTTACGGTAAGGGATATTATTTATTGTACTCGTAAGGGGTATTTTTCTTTTGTATTTATGAAAAGAACTTCTGTTATTCCATTATTTATTATTTTGTTGGAATAAGCTGTATACGCGGGCTACCCTATACTTGGTGAAATTCTTCTGTTATTCCATTCTTTATTATTTTGTTGGAATATCATGTCTATGCGTTTTACGTCGGACCTGGTTCCAGTCTTTATTATTCTATTGGAATATCCTGTCTGTGCGTTTTACGCCAGACCTGGTTCTGTTATTTGTTATTCTGTTGGAATAACCCGCCTGTGCGGTCTATCGCATGCCTAGTGATTTCTTTTGTTATTCCATTCTTTATTATACTCAGTTGGTTAAAACTTTGACTTCTATACTCCATGAAAATAGTGGAATATCCTTGATATTTGCGCTTCATCTAGTATCTTTTCATGTAAATATTCTTCTAAGCATTCTTGAATTTTACTCTACAAAAAAGTATCATGTTGAAAATTTGGACGTTATTAGTTCCTGGATAAATTAATTCTTTAACTTGTTTTATTGAATTCTTATATCATTGTCATCATCCTCATGTTTATATTTTGTTGAAAATCATCTATGGCCTGTAGTCAATAGATGGACTTGGTATGATTATGACCAGGGATTATTCGGTATAATAACGACCGTAATATTACAAATGATGTGGTAAAAGTCCTCATTGGCCCGTAGTGCATTGATAGATAGTTGTTGGTGTGATCATAACCATTAATGAATACACGAATGTCCTTGGCCCGTAGTGCATGGATAATTTGCGGTCGTGATCCTAAAGAATATCATTGGCCGTAGTGCAGGGGTGATTCGATGATGTGAATTATTTATTAAGCTGAGTCCCATTGATAAAAGTGATGAATAACCTTTTAAATCATAGAAGATAGTAGATTTTATTCTCTGCTTGACTCTTCTAATGGATTGCTTATTCTGCTGCTGTTAAACTTGATGTTTGTTATATTTTATCAGTTTAACACTGTTGAAGGCTAAAGATAATTTATTTTGCATTATCTTAGTCATAATATTTCTTACTAGGCTAGTTGAGCTCACCCTTTTGCTTTCATTGTTCTCTTCAGGAAATGAGAACGTAGCAGGGACTAGTCGGGGAACGGAGTGACGATCCAGATGATAGCATTAGTAGTCCTCACTATTCTATGAAATAGTGTAATAATAAATGTAACGAGGACCCCATTGAGTTTGTATATTGTCTAGATGACAATATTTGTATTAAAACTCACAGTATATTTTTAGTCGTATTTTACACGACTGTTGTATAATTAAGTTGTATTTGAATTTTGTACCATGTATTTGGCGACTCAAGATGGGTGATGTATACCTATTTTTAGGGCGTCACAAGGGTGGTATGACCGTGGTTTTAAATGAGAATAATGAGTTGATTCCAACATGAAGAGTGACGGGGTGTAGAGTCTGCATGGATTACCGCAGGCTAAACAAAGCGAAGAGGAAATATCACTTCCCACTTCCTTTCATTGATCAAATGTTGGATAGACTAGCAGATCATGAGTATTATTGCCTTCTGGACGGGTATTCAGGCTACAATCAGAGTATGATAGCTCTATAAGACCATGAAAAGACTACCTTCACATGTCCATACAACACTTTTGCTTTCAGAAGGATGTCTTTCGGGTTGTGCAATGCTCTAGCCACCTTCCAACGATGCATGATGGCTATTTTCTCGGACATGGTGGAGCAGAATGTGGAAGTATTTATGGATGATTTCTTGGTATTTGGGGACTCGTTTGATTTGTGCCTTGATAATTTAGTGATGGTTTTGAAAAGGTGTGTTGAGACAAACTTAGTGCTGAATTGGGAAAAGTGCCATTTTATGGTACAAGAAGGAATCATTCTGGGACACAATGTTTCGAAGAAGGGACTCGAGGTGGATAGGGCGAAGCTAGAAACTATTGAGAACTTGCCACCACCTACTTCAGTAAAAGGTGTTCGCAGTTTTTTCGGACATGCAGGCTTCTACCGCAGATTCACTAAGGTCTTCTCCAAAATAACTAAACCACTATGAAGTTTATTGGAGAAGGATGCACTGTTTAATTTTGATGAGGCATGCGTGTCGGCATTTGAGCATTTGAAGAGAAAACTAACTTCAACACCAGTTATTACTGCACCAGATTGGGATTTGCCATTTGAGCTGATGTGTGATGCCAGTGATTATGTTGTAGGGGCTGCCTTGGGTCAGAGAAAGGAAAAGATGTTTCATGTGATATATTATGCTAGCAAAACCCTTACAGATGCACAGTTGAATTATACCACTGTGACACCCCCAAATCCGGGTACTTCAATTTCCACATGATTTGTTGTTCACTATTCAAACTTCATATATCTATTTACCCATAATAAATGAAAGCATAAATAGATAGAAATAAATCCTCTCCTTAAGGATTTATATAAACTGAAATAATTACATAGATCACAGGTCATACTAACCTTAATTCTTAACTGTGGAAACATAAACAATTTATAGTCTTACACAACATCAATATAAGTATAAAACATAAATTCAATATCACATAAAACAACAAGTCTTCGTCACTTGTTAATATTGCCCTTGCCATTGCTAGTTGAAGGCTCGTCGGACCTTTCTTTCTTAACTGCAATGTTATTATTACGCAAGAGTGAACACGATTTCTCACAAGTATAAAAATGAAATAACAATATATAATAACATGCGAGTGAATCAAAGACTTTTGGAATAAAACTCAACTTTTGAATCGATAATGAATAATAAGAATCAAAATATTTTTGAGGGTCATAAGACCTTGCACTATGTCCTAGGTTATCAAGGGTTATACTTGAAACCTTTAACATTCATAAGACTATGGACTCTTCTACTCGTACTTAGGGGGATCAGCCCTTAGTACCATACTGTGCACAATATCTTAACGCTAACGCATAAGAAATCCCTATACACGGTTGTTCATCTCAGTTTGACATTAGAGTCCGCACCAAAGAAAGTTCTGTTTGGATAAATCAATAAGGGTTCTGAAATTTAGAACGTTCATCAACTATGGACTAGTCGAATCAATAAGGGATCACTAGTCTAACAAGGTTCAATAATAAATGATATTTAAATTGAATAACAATCTCAAGAGGTATACAATAAAACAAGTATTGTATAACAGAATCATACTTTAAAAAGATAAATAATCTTTAATATAACAAATTGAACTTGATTAATAGTAACGAGAATTTGCTCGAGGTAATTTATAAACTTGAATAATGATAACAAGTAGGGTTAGAAAACTTACCTCGTGCGTAGATTACACATTAATTATACATGTTCCTTGATTTAATCCTACATATCATTTCATTCGCAATAGCAGTCAATGATAACGTAACTAGTCATCACAAGTTCATTGTTTTGTATAACTTCTGTTTATAACTATACTTAGTCAAATTACTACACTTATTGTCACATAATTCACACTTCACGAACAATAAGTTAACTATGCGTTTAATAATTCAACCCACACGTGAATGCGTTATTGACATGTTAAGAATCTATTTTAACATCTTATTATACGTTTAACATATTTTTATATTCATTAAATTAGGTTACTATCACATTTCTAAACTTGAACAACTAGAAAATTTCATTTCTGGTCATTCAGTAGAGTGGCACTGCGGCGCCACTTTTATGCTTGTTCTCGGCACTGCGGCGCGGGCCTTAAGGCGTGGGACTGGCGCCGTGGCACGGCGAACCAGTAACAGTTCTGCAATCCGTAAAAAATTGCAGAACATGGCCAACACCACCAATTAATTTATTCTTACACGAAATTAGCCATACCTAAACACTGTAATATACATATACTTACTACTCCACCCTTCTAGCATAATTTTAACATGTTATAACACATAATTTGCAGAATCAAAACATATAATTTACTGTTCTTGATATTTTTAAAAGTTTTGAATATAAAACATGAAAGTCAACACTACGGTTTATTATAACACCGAATCTATTGATTTAAAGTTTGATTCCTTCGTTTTTAACATGTATAATTGTAACAACTCGATATTTTCTATATAATTAAATCAGAAATTTTGCGTATAATTTTTTTTTATTTTAAGGATGAGAATTTATACAAGATAAGGTGTATATGAATTTATGTGATAAATAAAAATATATTTATAACATAAATGTTTACAAATAATTTTATTTTAGAATTATTGATTATTATAAAGTTTATTCTTTTAATAATTAATTTTATAATTGAAATGTTTTTATTAATTATTTTCCATGAAAATAAAATTATATATTATTTAAATAATATATGAAATGATTTTTAGAATAATTAGAATAATTATTTTATTATATGAATTTTAGTACAAATTATTAAGTTAATTATTTTACCTTAATTATTAAGGTTAAATATGGAAGAATAAATTAGATATGGAATCCAAAACTAAATTTTGGATTTTTATCAAGGAATTAGAATAATAATAATATAATATAAATTATTTTTTGATTTATTTTTCAGTGCTATAATTATGTACTGTATGTGTGTATGGAAAATGGTTGGTAAATTCTAGTGTAGCATATTAAAACCCAATTTTATTAATTTGTTAACCCTAATTCAAAAAGTCAATTTCGACTTTAAGAATTGTGTAAGTTGTATAGTAATGGTGTTAATGTAAATAATTATAGGTATTATACCTAATTAGTTAAAACCCTAATTATGGGAAACTCTAATTATAAATTAGAAACCCTAATTACCAATTTAAAATCCTATTTTGCTAAATTGGTAACCCTAATCGTTAATTGCAAGATAAATGCTAATTAGTGGACATTAAAATCATAATGTTCATGTATAATGTAATTAGAAAATTAAACACGGTTGAGAAACCCTAATTTTCAAAAAAAAATAGAAACTAATATTATTTTTATTTTGTGCAAACCCTAGTTAGTAATTTTAAAAACCTAATTACTAATTATAAACCATGATTGTTTAATAATCAAGGTTAATTATAATAAGTAAATTTTAAACACAAATGTTCAAGTAATCGAATTAGAAAACTAATTATATTTAGTAAAATCTAATTTATATTTTTAGAAACTAAATTGTTATTTAGTTTTATATCCTAGAATTTTGTTTTTAAAACCTAAAATGGTTTAAACCCTAATCCAAACCCTAAGGGTTTGGGACAAGTTTACACAAATGCCATTAAAATTATATTACAAAAAACCAAAATGTCCTTTTTCATTTATTTATTTAGATAACTTGTCAATCTAGCCAAAATGTGGGTTGGTGACCAAATAATTTTGACAAATGGATGTATATCTCAACAAATCAGTCCATTATTGACAGCAATATTAGATCCTTCATTGCACCAATTTATTATATAAGTTATAAGAGAGAGAAATTAACTAAACTTGGTCCATTTATTTCCAAAGCTCTCACCAACTCTCTCTCTCTAACCTAAAAAATTATGTACCATACCAGTCCCAAACACCGCCCCACGAAAACCATTAACAGATCTAGAAACCAGAATCAAAGCTTGTTCATATAAGGTATAAAGTTAACCCTAGAAATCAGATCATGTATGCTATGTTAGAAGTTATGATTTTGTGTTAGAATATGTTGTATTTGGTATATAATGATAATCTAGGTTGCTAGATGTTAGATCCATAACATCTAGAAGCTCGGATTTGATGATTTTGAAAATCTGGAAATTTTTTAAAATGAGTCTGACAACCAAATGTCAGACGGTGTAAATCTTTGGTTATTAATGATTTTGTGTGTTTTATGTTTTATATTTGTAGTATGTCACGAGGTCTTTGTTCAAGAGTTTGAATCAAGACCAAATAATGCAAGGATGGAAAGTTATTCTTTGTCAAAGCTGGTTGACCGACCATGACCAAGTGATTTCTGGATAACCCAGAAATCATTTAAACGTGTCTGACAAGATTTTTAAAGACCCTTAGTTGTCAGGTTTTATGTGAATTGAGGATGTTTTTGTATCTATGTTGTAGCCTAGTATGTGGACTTTAGATCAGTGTCTTTATATTACTCAAATCATAAACATGTTAAATATAGTGGATGGTCAAAGTGACTGAAATGATCACGAAATGCACTTTCTGGAATTTCCAAAAAGTCATGAACATGGTTCTTACAAGATTTTTAAGAGCTTTGTTCTGATAGTTTTTTGATGTTTAGTTATGGTTCTTGCATCACAGTTGTAGTGTGTTGGTTATACTACATTCTAGTGTCTTTAGATCACAGAACACTAAGCATTCTAGATTTATGGGACTGTCAAACCAGGCAGCTTGACCATATTTTTTGTCTTCTAGGTAACCCAGAAAACAGATGAACACGGTCTCTGACAAGGTTTGACCGAATCTTCACGATTGATTATGATGTTTTTATATGTGTTTTAGATGATAGATCTGTGGCATCCCCGAATCCGGGTCCCAAATCACCTCAAATCCGGTATACTATTTCTATAACTGTTTGCGAAAGATATAAACATAAATTGTTTATACAATACATTACACATTATTCCCCAAGGTCGAGTAACCTTAACTTATACACAAATTATAAACTATCTATCACGTAACAATATTTATCAAACTATACTATTACAAACTAGCCACATATATTATCCCAAGATGAACTTGGCATTTTTCGTTTCCTGTATCCGAACACGTTCGCCTTATCTGCAATATTTATCATGATATAGCAAGGGTGAGCATGAAAGTTGCCAAGCAAGTTTAAATACAATAATATAACGATATATCATGATTGAAATGATTTGAATAATAAGCTGGCTATAATTCATCAATATAATTGAGAACTAGCACGAACAAACTTTTGACTGAACAAGTTTTAAACACGAACAAACATTTATGAACCAACTGGTAATGAAGGTGATCAGCCTTTCATACATGGCTTTTACATGCAAGATGTACAGAGTACAATTTTTGTGGCAATCAACAATGATTAACCATAAGCTTGAATAAAATACTCTTAGTAGAGTTTAGTAAAAAGAAACTTGCCTGAACCGTTGATTACCGCTACGCAATTTATAATGCTTTACCCGAAGACCTAATATTAATAATATAGATCTCCAATAATTAGAATAATATCATCACAGTATAATACTATTATATGTATACACATAGAATAACCTAAACACATAGAACATAACCCTATCAGTCTATAACACACATAAGACTAGGTATCAAGTCAAACTATTTAAGTCCGAGTTGAAACCGACATAATTTTAACATCCCGACGGTCTAGTCGGACTTTTATCGAGTTTAAGTTCAATTAAATACTGACTTAACAGTTAACAATTAACTCAGATAATTTTCTAAGCAGTCAAAATAATTTTCATTGACTTATAATCATTTTTAGATAATTAATATCATTATCGCGTTTTTTTAATCATTAATAACGTATTTAAATGAATTAAATACCACATAATTCCTTAATCATTAATATTCATTTAATATAAAATATTAATGAAAATCATAACATAATATTATAATATAATTATAATATATCAAAGTATTTTTAATACCTTAAAATCATATTTATATGATTTTTAAACACTTAAATCCATTATCCGATAACTGTTATTAATATTAAAATATTAATATTTTCATGCCAAAATATCAAAATTTATATTTTATAACTTAAAATATTTTTATAACACTTAAATCATTTTATATGATTTTTAAAATATTAATTCTATTTTATCATAATTTATTTAATATATCTATTAAATAAACTAATTATCATTAATATTAATTAATTAATGAATTTCATCACAAAATATTAAAAGTCATCAAAAATAACTTAAAATATTTTCTTATACCATAATATTAATTTTCATGATTTTTCATGAATTAAAGCTATTTTAAATAATTTATTTAATATCATAATTAAATAAATAAATACCTTTTATATTCCAAAAATATTAAATATTTTCGAAATATACTCAAAATAATTAAAAACTATTTTTCGGACTTTAAAATAATTCTTCAAAATTTATTATGTATTTATAATAATTAAAAACCATTTATTTCTATTTATTAAATAATTTCCAGAAAATAGAAAATAAAACTGTCACTAAAGGGTCCTATAGCGACAGAACCGTCGCTATAGGTGTTCTTGGTGTTTTTGATACCTGCCCAGAACCTTCATAGGCAGTTACAAGTTACAACGTTTGACCGGTGGTAGATCTTTATTTGTTACGTTTCTGGGCTGGCTAAAGTGTTAGAATTGTAGTACTAATGTAACATTACAACCTCAAACTGATTTCATGGTCATTACATAACCAAGATGCAAGATCCAAGCTCTAGAAAAGTCTGACATATGTGTTCTTCATTTCTGGGTTTTCCAGAAAATAAAGAACAGACGATGGTACTATATCACGACCCTTATAATTTGGATTCTGGGTTTTGTTTGTATAAATTAATGGTTGTATCTTGTCGTGTTGATGTCAGGCTTCATTTACATAACAACATAGCATCATAAAAACATTAAACATGACAGATCAAAGTTGGTCAAACTAAGGGTCACGAAGTGTTCTTGAAGATCTGGGTTTTTTCCAGAACTTTCATCCGGTCATTTGGTCAACGGTAGTTTGACCATATATATTTTCGTTCATGTTACATATTTGGGTGATCTAAGGACATATATATGTACTCCTCATGTCAGACTACAACCTTAAATCAACCACATGAACAAACAGGCAAACCACAGCAAGATTAAGAGCTTCAAAAAGGTTGTCATACGATCTGGGTTTCTGGGTTTGCCCAGAAATCCAGAAATCGTGATCGGTCAACGGACTTTGACCGCTTGTAACTTAAAATCTAGACATGCTATGAGGTTGATTCAAGTCTCAGAATAAAGAACACATAGCGTACTATAGATTCATAACATAAAACACCGAAAACATCAAACAAACACGGATCTAGAGGCCCTGGCATTAGGCTGTCAGGCCATTTTTTTTCAACATTTTCCAGATTTTAAATAAGTGCTATTTCGCGCACTTTGATGTTATGGATCTAACATCTATCAACCCAGATCACTTATAAAGACTATAAACAACAACTTTAAACACTAAAACACCAGATCTATCATATCATACAAGATCAAGAATTTTAGTTTAGGTTTATACCTTTCTTAGCCAATTTCTTGATCTAGGGTTTCTGATTTGTTAAAGGTGTTCACGGGGCTTCAAAAAAGGCTGATATAATACAAAATTTCGTAGCTTAGGAGTGGGAATTACTTGGTTGAGCATTAGTTGAAAAAAATGAGCAAAGAAATGACTTTTTCTCTCTCTAAATGCTATAAATAATACATGTGTGCAATGTATGAGGCTTGAATCAACTGATGGCTGGTGTTTAAATTCACATGCTAGGCTAGGGTTTGGTGAGCAACTCACCATAGGTTTAGATCCACAAGCAATGTCCAATAATGCAACAAAGGGTAATTTAGTATTTTCCATTTTAATTTAATGGCATTTTTGTCAAATAGCCAAACCCTTAGGGTTTAGGGTTTGAGAGGGTTTAGGGTTTTGAGCATTTAGAGTTTAGAGTTTAAAATCTAACCCTTAAAGATTTAGCAACTTGATTTTCTAACATTTCCAAATTAGATTTTCAAAAATAGAAATTTAATATTTCTAAATTATAATTAGGTTTCTATAATTATAATTAAGATTTCCTAATCATAAATTCAATCTTGCTAATTAGGATTAGCATTTCATAATTACAATCGCTAATTAAGCAATTAGGGTCAAAATCGCGAATTAGGGTTTATAAACCACTAATTAGGATTTCTAATAGAAAAATAAATTTTTTCTAATTTAGATATTAAATTTTCGTAATTAGATTAGGGCTTCTAATTATATAATAATTTCCTAATCTCATTAAGAATTAAACCAATTAGGATTAATACTTCCTAATTACGATTGCTAGTTTAGCAATTAAATCCACCACTGTACAATTAGGGTTTCTGGCGTAATAATTAGGGTTCAAAAATTATAAATTAGGGTTTGCTAATAATTAAGCTTTGCCCTAATTAGTAGTATAATTAATACCACATAAAAATTATAATTATCCTTTCTATTCCCAGATTAGGGCTTCAATTTATCAGAATCTGAAACTAGGATTTTTAGATCATGTATTAGGGTTTTCTAATAATCAATCAGGATTTCCAGCAATTCATTAGGGTTTTCCCTAATTAATTTATAATTAATGACGTTTAACCTTATACATATCATTGCATTCCCAATCTAGGATTTTTAATATCCGAATTAGGGTTTTAGATTCCCGGAACTGACATTAGGGTTTCCAGAACCAGTTTCTAGTATGTCTTATTAATCGCTAGGGTTTTCTAACCGAACGTTAAAGTTCTTAATATATAATTAGGGTTTGACACATATATAACTAATCTGGTCAACCCTTGATCCTTAACCACATTCAGCACACATACATAACCATATTCATAGAACTTAATCACATAAATCCTTAATCTTGAATAATTAACCTATATCCTTCATAGAATTTTGAAATCATCAAAATTTCACCCTAATAATATCAAACGCATACACTTATTTTCTGCTTAGGTCTATTATTTGACCTTAAATCAATCATTTAAAATTTTAATAAATTGTCTAAATTCTCGGGTTGTCACATTCACCCCTCCTTATAAGAATTTCGTCCCCGAAATTCACCTTACACCTTACACCTTGCACCTTGCACCTTGCACCTTACACCTTACACCTTACACCATTCACACATGTCACATGCTACCCAATACACCTCTCACAAGAGTAAAAGTTTTCAAATTGTGCTAATGGGTCATATAGACCATGAACACATTTAGTTTTAACGGTAGTGATCATACCACAAAACAATACATTACTTGGTTTGTTTACAATCGCAAAGAAGGTAAACTACCGTTGTTAGTACTTTAGGTGATCAGCCCATCGTACTCTTACGTCAAGCATAACGTATTAATCATTTTTAACGAATATTTACGCTACTAGAGTGGATTATTTATCCAAACATTATCGTTCACCTCAGTCTTATCATAGGATTCCGTACCAAAGCAATTTGGTTCGGGAAATTCTTTCAATAAACACTTGGAGTTTTTATAACATTAATTTAGCTGAATCAAATAGCATAGACTCATAGCGATAATTCAATTCAATCGAATTATTTAGGTGTAGCCAAACCCCGTTGGCAAATTAAATTTTTTGAAAATATTTTTCGAGAATGACGTCATGATGCCGCACTATATTAACAGCCCGTTTGAGGATGCCGTCATTGTATGACTTTGTCATAACACATCAGACAATAGTGGAACAACGACTTCAGGTCAAATTCACACTACGTATTCCTGTATTTACAACTCCATCACATTTTTATCATCTCTGCACCAGGTTACATGGTACATGAGTGATAAATAAAAACAATTTTTTATATTTCAAATCATTTGCGTCTAGCCGAAATAAGTAGCATAGACTATACTTTAAATCGTTTTAAAAATGATTACGAGTCTACATATATTTTTTTTAAAGGGCACTTAGTGCGTATTTAGCTTGATGTAAAAAATTTAAAGTTTAGCATACCTAGGAGTTTAGGAAAACCAAAGTCTCCACTAATGATCATTTGCTTAACAATCTATCTGTTCCTATAATCCTTAACACTCCATTCACACACAACTATTCCCAGTTCATAAAACCACACTTATGAGTTCATAACCTGGCCACAATTATATGAGTTTAAGAACTTACTCTAGTCTGACCTTTGGCGTCCGTTCGCTGAGGGTCTCATAAACATTTCATATAAATATGAGTCAAGAATGTCATATAAGTATGAGTTCTAAGAACTCGTACTTAATCCTATATTCTCTACCTATGACATATTTATCTATATATAACAACTAGCGTGACACAACATTTCAATGGTTACCAATGCCACCAACTAAGTAGTTTTTACACCAAGTACAATTCCCAGCCCATACAAGAAATCATACAACTCAGTTGCTAACACGAGTCCTCATTGAAATCCCCACCTAATCTTAACCCCCTTTTTCAACACGAATTTCATTTAATCCGTATTCATAATCCATAACTCTTTTATGAGTTTTCATAGTACCATTTCATAGTACAAATTACACACAACATCTTGCTGTAAACTTTTCAAGTAGTAGATTGATTCTTTCCGGTTGTCATAACCTTATCAGATAACGGGGTGATCTTATCGTATATATTACGATTCAATTCCATGCACTATGATCGTTTTGTTTTACGATCTCCTATTCATGCACTTTCAGTCTTTTAGACTCGATCTATTTACCATTACTGTTCAACTTTATTATCAGAGTTAGGGAACTCTGTATCTTAACAACTTACCGAGATTCGTCTTTGAATCTTACCGACCAAATAACTCTATTTGAGTTAGAACTTATCCTAATTACTGTGGTTATTTGTCTCAGGTATTCTTACCTAAGCTTCATAACCAACAACTTTGATACCAACTGTGGCATCCCCGAATCCAGGTCCCAAATGACCTCGGATCCGGTATACTATTTCTATAACTGTTTGCAGAAGATATAAACATAAATTATTTATACAATACATTACACACTATTTCCCAAGGTCGAGTAACCTGAACTTATACACAAATCATAAACTATCTATCACATAACAATATTTATCAAACTATACTATTACAAACTAGACGCACATATTATCCCAAGATGAACTTGGCATTTTCCATTTCCTGTATCCAAACACGTTCGCCTTATCTGCAATGTTTATCATGATATAGCAAGGGTGAGCATGAAAGTTGCCCAGCAAGTTTAAATACAATAATATAACGATATATCATGATTGAAATGATTTGAATAATAAGCTGGCTATAATTCATCAATATAATTGAGAACTAGCACGAACAAACTTTTGACTGAACAAGTTTTAAACATGAACAAACATTTCTGAACCAACTGATAATGAAGGTGATCAGCCTTTCATACCTGACTTATACATGCAAGATGTACAGAGTACAATTTTCGTGGCAATCAGCAATGATTAACCATAAGCTTGAATAAAATACTCTTAGTAGAGTTTAGTGAAAAGAAACTTGCCTGAACAGTTGATTACGCTACGCAATTTATAACGCTTTACCCGAAGACCTAATATTAATAATATAGATCTCCAATAATTAGAATAATATCATCACAGTATAATACTGTTATATTTATACACATAGAATAACCTAAACACATAGCACATAACCCTGTCAGTCTATAACACACATAAGACTAGGTATCAAGTCAAACTATTTAAGTCCGAGTTGAAACACTATTTGGTGTTCTTGATGCCTGCCCAGAACCTTCATAGGCAGTTACAAGTTACAACGTTTGACCGGTGGTAGATCTTTATTTGTTACGTTTCTGGGTTGGCTAAAGTGTTAGAATTGTAGTACTAATGTAACATTACAACCTCAAACTGATTTCATGGTCATTACATAACCAAGATGCAAGATCCAAGCTCTAGAAAAGTCTGACATATATGTTCTTCATTTCTGGGTTTTTCAGAAAATAAAGAACAGACGATGGTACTATATCACGACCCTTATAATTTGGATTCTGGGTTTTGTTTGTATAAATTAATGGTTGTATCTTGTCGTGTTGATGTCAGGCTTCATTTATATAACAACATAGCATCATAAAAACATTAAACATGACAGATCAAAGCTGGTCAAACTAAGGGTCACGAAGTGTTCTTGAAGAACTGGGTTTTTTCCAGAACCTTCATCCGGTCATTTGGTCAACGGTAGTTTGACCATATATATTTTCGTTCTTGTTACATATTTGGGTGATCTAAGGACATACATATGTACTCCTCATGTTAGACTACAACCTTAAATCAACCACATGAACAAAAATGAAAACCACAACAAGATTAAGTGCTTCAAAAAGGTTGTCAGACGATCCGGGTTTCTGGGTTTGCCCAGAAATCCAGAAATCGTGATCGGTCAACAGACTTTGACCGCTTGTAACTTAAAATCTAGACATGCTATGAGGTTGATTCAAGTCTCAGAATAAAGAACACATAGAATACTATAGATTCATAACATAAAACACTGAAAACATCAAACAAACACAGATCTAGAGGCCCTGACATTAGGTTGTCAGGCCATTTTTTTCAACATTTTCTAGATTTCAAATAAGTGCTATTTCGTGCACTTTGATGTTATGGATCTAACATCTATCAACCCAGATCACTTATAAAGACTATAAACAACAACTTTAAACACTAAAACACCAGATCTATCACAACATACAAGATCAAGAATTTTAGTTTAGGTTTATACCTTTCTTGGCCAATTTCTTGATCTAGGGTTTCTGATTTGATAAAGGTGTTCATGGGGCTTCAAAATAGGGCTGATATAATACAAAATTTCGTAGCTTAGGAGAGAGAATTGCTTGGTTGAGCATTAGTTGAAAAAAATGAGCAAAGAAATGACTTTCTCTCTCTCTAAATGCTATAAATAATACATGTGTGCAATGTATGAGGCTTGAATCAACGGATGGCTGGTGTTTAAAGTCACATGCTAGGCTAGGGTTTGGTGAGCAACTCACCATAGGTTTAGATCCACAAGCAATGTCCAATAATGCAACAAAGAGTAATTTAGTCTTTTCTATTTTAATATAATGGCATTTTTGTCAAATAGCCAAACCCTTAGGATTTAGGGTTTGAGAGGGTTTAGGGTTTGGAGCATTTAGAGTTTAGGATTTAAAATCTAACCCTTAAAGATTTAGCAACTTGATTTTCTAACATTTCCAAATTAGATTTTCAAAAATAGAAATTTAATATTTCTAAATTATAATTAGGATTTTATAATTATAATTAAGATTTCCTAATCATAAATTCAATCTTGCTAATTAGGATTAGCATTTCATAATTACAATCGCTAATTAAGCAATTAGGGTCAAAATCGCGGATTAAGGTTTATAAACCACTAATTAGGGATTCTAATAGAAAAATAAATTTTTTCTAATTTAGATATTAAATTTTCGTAATTAGATTAGGGCTTCTAATTATATAATAATTTCCTAATCTCATTAAGAATTAAACCAATTAGGATTAATACTTCCTAATTACGATTGCTAGTTTAGCAATTAAATCAACCACTGTACAATTAGGGTTTCTGGCGTAATAATTAGGGTTCAAAAATTATAAATTAGGGTTTGCTAATAATTAAGCTTTGCCCTAATTAGTAGTATAATTAATACCACATAAAAATTATAATTATCCTTTATATTCCCAGATTAGGTCTTCAATTTATCAGAATCTGAAACTAGGATTTTCAGATCAAGTATTAGTGTTTTCTAATAATCAATCAGGATTTCCAGCAATTCCTTAGGGTTTTTCCTAATTAATTTATAATTAATGACGTTTAACCTTATACATATCATTGCATTCCCAATCTAGGGTTTTTAATATCCGAATTAGGGTTTTAGATTCTTGGAACTGACATTAGGGTTTCCAGAACCAGTTTCTAGTATTTCTTATTAATCGCTAGGGTTTTCTAACCGAACGTTAAAGTTCTTAATATATAATTAGGGTTTGACACATATATAATTAATCTGGTCAACCCTTAACCCTTAACCACATTCAGCACACATACATAACCATATTCACAGAACTTAATCACATAAATCCTTAATCCTGAATAATTAACCTATATCCTTCATTGAATTTTGAAATCATCAAAATTTCACCCTAATAATATCAAACGCATACACTTATTTTCTGTTTAGGTCTATTATTTGACCTTAAATCAATCATTTAAGATTTTAATAAATTGTCTAAATTCTCGGGTTGTCACAAGATCTCTTCTCTAACATGCTGGCTACATACTTAATTCATTTATCTCACACAAATCGTACATGAACAGAAAGTTATGAAAGCCCAAAGTAGGCCTTACGAACTGTTCTTCATTTCTGGGTAACCCAGAAATGAAGAACAGCTCTGACAACCACTTTGGATGATCAGATCTCCTTCATTATATGTTGTATGATTATGTTTGATGTTGGATATTGTAAACCAACATTATTACTACAAGATCTGACCACACTCATACCCAGAAACACATTATAGAGTTCACGATTCTTGGTCAAACAAGGCATCTCGTACACTCCTATGAATGTTCTTGAGGAGTCGAGAACACCTAAGGCGACACTTTCTGTCGCCGAAGGCTTTAGTGACGGACTTGGTTAATTTTAAATAATTAATTTCCAAAAATCATTTAAAAATAGAATATAATTTCCGAAAATTACAAAAATTATTTTAAGTTATAAAAATTAACTTTTAATAATTTGACATATTTTTAATAAATATTAATATTTATTTGGATATTGTTGGTATTTTATTTATTTAATAAATGTATTAAATAAATTAATTAAAAATGATTTTAATATATTAAAAATCATTTTAAATGATAAAAAGTTATTTAATAATATTTTAAGTTATAAAATATAACTTTTAATATTTTAAGACAAATTAAATTAATTGTTTAATATTAATGATATTAGATTTATTTAATAATTATATTAAATAAATTAATTAAAATTGATTTTAATTTTATAAAAATCATTTTAAATGAAAATAAATAGTTTCAAAATATTTTAAGTTATAAAATATAAATTTTAATATTTAAAGGTAAATTCCATTAATTGATTACTATTAATGATATTAGAATTATTTAATAATCATATTAAAAAAATTAGTTTACAAATGATTTTAATATTATAAAATTCATTTAAAATGAAAATAAAGTGTTTAAAGATATTTTAAGTTATAAAATATAACTTTTAATATTTAAGGATAATTTCATTAATAATTTAATATTAATGATTATTAATGTAATATTAATGATATTAAATTTTTTTAATAATTATATTTAATAAATAGTTTTAAAATAGTTTTATTACTTTAAAAATCATTTAAAGAGGATATAAATGAATTAAAAATATTTCAAGTTATAATTAATGACTTTTAATATTTTGATAAATAATACATTAATACTTTAATATTACTAATAATTATTTAAAAATCATTTAAGGGTAATATTAATATTTTAAGTTATAATCAATAACTTTTAGTATTTTATTAAAAAAGACATTAATAATTAATAATTAAATATTAATGGTAATTAGTTAAAAATGTTTTTAATTGTTTTAAAAATCATTTAAGGATGATACGAATACTTTAAAAATATTTTGAGTTATTATAAATAACTTTAAGATTTTGGCAATGGTTTCATTAATAGTTTAATATTAATTAAATAGTAATGATAATATAATTGTTTAATATTTAAATCATTTAATAATAATTTCGGTGTTTGAAAATTCATGATTAATTATAATAGATGTTTAAAAAATTTATTATAAGTCATTTAAAAATTATATGACTGATACTTACAGATATTGAACTACATGATAAAATCTTAGACTCGATAATTACCCGATAAAGCCGTCGGTACACCGACATATTTCAGAAATTGATCTGGACTTAGATAATTTGATTAGATATGTGTTTATTTGTGATTCAATGGTTGTGAAACATATGTGACAATGTGATTAGGTTTTGTGCTGACTGCAATATGCAGTGCTATGTGTTATAGTATGTTATTCTAATCGATCAAATGATCTTATTACTGATATATGTTATATAAATATAGAACTAAATTACGAACTTTAAGCAGCGCATCAGGCAAGTATCCTACCTTTGCATTTTCTTTATGCAATGGACATGAGTAAGAAGTTTCATAATTATATTATTATTGTACTAGATTATTAGCCCTATTGTGATATATTCTATATCTGATCATTGTTTATCAACATGTTAGTATATGGTAATTCATATATATATATTATGTTCGTTAATTTCTAAACATGGTTACACAAGTGTACCCACTTGGATAATCATTGTATTTAATCATATATATATATATATATATATATATATATATATATATATATATATATATATACGTCTAAGCTAATTGACCAGCTAGACACAAATTTTGAAAAATTCGTTGAATATGATAAAACCTTTTTGTATCCAATTAAATTATTTTGGTTCGGATTCCAGACTAAGTATGAACATCCCGATCACGGGAAAACTTTTATACGCCCAAGGCGGACAGAGTGAACGATAATATCATTCTTGTAATGTAGTATTGATCAATACAGGGTCTGTGGGATGTACACCCTCGTGCCCGTAAGTTATGAAGGTTTGCAGATGAAGTTCTGTCTAACATTATCCAAAATTTAAAACAATGTTCATAGTATGTCGACTACCCTATATATATAGTCAATACGTAGTTTCAAAAATTTGAGATAGAATTGTTATGTTGTTATTATCGGTTCAGTTTACTTCACAACTATAAATTCGTTTTAGAAGTGATGTACAAAGAAAATATTTATTTCTTTCAGCTAATTATATTTATAATTGTTATTACTTGCTGGGCACCCAAATGCTTATCCTTGCTTAAATTTAAATTTTTTCAACTAGGCATGATTAACCCGAAGGTTCAGACAAGAACAAGTAAAAAGGAAAGCAAACAGAACATGTTTAATGGTGTCTTTTGTAATAGTTAGACAATATATAGACAATGATATGTATTATATATCATGTAAAGAATTATAGTAAAGGTTGTGTAATTGGGATTAGACTCTGATAAATATAAATTAAGTTGGATTTTTATATTATTGTTATTATTATTAGTATATATTATTCCACTCATAGAAATAGTATCGTAAATCACCGAGTTTGGGTTTCAAGTACCCGAGTTTGGTGGACTTCACATGTTGGTATCAAAGCTTAGGGTTAAAAACCTTAGGTGGGCTAGACCTTAGGGTATAACCTTAGAACAGAGGGAAACGTTGAAAATACAATTAACTCATACAGAGTTTAAAAAGGAGATGAATTGAATTAGTTCATCGTCAAACAATATAAAAGATAACGCGTATAAAGCCATTATTTGATGTGTGTATATATTAGTTGATAATCAGGATAACTTAATTAGGTGTGTAGATGTCAGATAGAAAAGGTTTATGATACCCTCAGGTCGTAAAGAAGAAGTCAACCTCCATAACCGAGCCAATATCAAAGCCAATAGCTGAAATAAAGGCTCATATTGAAGGCTACCTCAAGGAGATGGTTGTTTTGAAAAGTATAGTACTGGACCCTGAAACGATAGTATGACTGATAGGTAAAGTATAGTTAAAGAATATGTGGTCAATGTCGAGTTCTTAAACTCATATGTTTGTGGTGAGTTCTTAAACTCATAATGTATGGTAAGTTGGATGAACTAGGTGTAGTTAGATGTGAATGGATTATTGAGGGTAATGAGAATAGACAGATTTCTAAGCAATTGATCCTTAGTTGAGGCGTAAGAAATAAGTAGTACTAGTATTACTTGAATATGTATGATTCTATGTTATGTATATGATATGTATGTTTGTATAAGGTAATATTTTTCAAATTTTGTATAAGTTGTGGCAGCGATTCCCGACTTTTGAGTCATAAAGGGATAGCGGATGTTTAAAGCAATATGTGCTAAGGTATGTCAAGTGTTATGAATATGAATCTATGAGGGATTAATGAAATAAGTTGGTATAAAGATAGTAGTTAATTATATGAGTACTGGTTAATGCAGAAAACAAAATTTTCAAAATATATAATATTTTGAGTACATGATAATCAGAATATAGAATTTCGTGTTATATGATTATACGTATACGATAAGGCTTAGAATAAAGAATAAATTGTGATAATGTCGCCAAGGAGAAGAAAACAAAATACACGGGAAGAAGAACATGTCAATAAAGCTGGAAGATAACCAGACCCAATAAAGAATTTTGCGAATATGGACGATCAAGCTATGCAGAACGGAATACCAGTCGCCGGAAGATTGATAAATAGGTTTTATACCTACTTATCTGATATCTGTTACTTGAATTAGTTTCTTAATCTCATGTTTCTTAGTTACTTTTCATGCATTTTGTGTTCGTTTTGTAGATTATATGCTTGGGAGCTAAAAGCGCAAAGAATTGGTATGCAATCGCAAAGAAAAGCAATCCGGACATCGTTTGGGCTTTTATGTTCATTTCATGTTCTTGGTTTAGAACGTGTATTACATTGTAGAGCTTCTTATTAGCTTTCTGGAACATCTTGAATCTTTCAGTTGGAGTTCAGATGCAAGAGTTATGACATTTGTACAAACGGACGTCGAACCTCACTGTTTTGGCTGGCCATTTGCATAGCAGTTACTTCCAGCCCAATTTCGACCTTCATCAGTCCGTTATATCTAAAATATTAAAGAATGAAAGTTGTAGCTCTCGTATATATCTTTGATTTGATATGTATCAAGCCTCGTAACTTTTCCCGGATCAAAGGTTATGACCGATTACCCAAAAGACGTCAGAGTAGAAACGTTTCCTTCATAAAACCACTGCCAGGGTGGGCATGCAAGCGTCAAAGCAGGCCCCTAGCCCGCCGGGGCCGGCCCAAAACAAGCCTAGACCGCCTCCGGGGTGGGGGTATGCCCAGAAAATGCGAGAAAATGAAAATTTTGGTCCAATTTGAGCCCAGGAAGGATTGTTTCGATCCGATTGACTCAAGGACTTCCAAGAGAACTTAAAGACATATAAAGAGACTTATAAAAGGAGAAAAATTACAAGGATTAGTGGAGATTGGAGATTAGAGAGAGGATTCCATTAGATTAGAGTAGAGTAGATTAGATCAAAACACTATTTCTTGTTAGATTTGGAGATTGAAGTAACTTGGAGACCATTAAAGATTCAAAGTAGGAGCGAGGAGGGAGCTTCAAATTTATAGACAATGGATTCTATCTTCTTATCTGTTTCTATCTTTGTCTTTTATTGTTTATTCAATTGTGGATTCTTAGTTTTAATTCAATAATAATGAAATAATTCTTTGTTTGAGATTACAATGGATCTTATTGTGTAGTTTATTTTAATATGATTCGCTATCAATTATTATGTTCTATTGTGAAGATTGTCTATTGTGATTTGGACTTAATTGCTTAGTTGCCTAACTAAAAATTACCGTGATAATCTATATGAACTCGAGAGATGAAGTATTGATTTAGATCTTATCATGATAACATGTGTTTATGATTTTTGCTTAGATGGAATTCATGATTCGTGTTTAGGATAGAGATATGCCTTTACACCATATGTAATCTTATAGCCTTTTTAATTGTAATTCACATAGAGAAAAAGTGGATTAGTTAATTAGGGTGTCTTGCTTAATTCTATCATCTATGGATTTAAGTGAGTAAGGGTATCATGCATCGAGAGATGGTTTTATCTGCTTTAGTGTTCTTGATTAACAATTCGGGTTAGAGATTAATTGATAAGAAATGTGTTAACTTAAATGAAGCAATAAGTGAAGGTGTGATCTTAAATCTCTGTAATCTTAATTTAACTAGTGGTAATTAGAATTAGTTTATTTATAAATTAAAATTCATTCGTTTAAATAAGATTGAGTTAGTTACGGGTTAGTACTTGGTGATTTTTATAAAATAATTCCTCGTGGGAACGATACTCTACTTTTACTTTATTACTTGTTGACCACGTATACTTGCGTATTGTGCGTAATTAGATTTTATCCAACAAGTTTTAGGTGTCGTTGCCGGGGAATTAGTTAATACATTTTTGCCAATATTAGCTTCAATCAAATTAGTCTTAATTTAAACATTTTTTCTTTTTATTTAATTCTCTTCCTATTTTTCTTTCTTTTCAGGTACCATAGCGGAATTTAATTATCAATTGCCGTATACGAGAATGACTCAGCCAAGTGGAGCGAGGATTGATGGTCTCAATGCATTTTCTGCATTATCAGCATAATTTGAGACACTTTCAAGGAGGTTGGACGTTTTTACAGCCCAACATAATCGAAGGATAGAAGTTAATTGCAATTATTGTGCTGGAAGTCATCAAAGTCATCAATGCACCGTCAGTTTTGAACCAGTATAATATAGTGATGATTACCTCAATAACTACGTTGATCCTAACTATTACCAAGATTGGGGGTATCACTCGGATTTTTCATGGAGCTATAATTATGATGACCAACATTACGCTCTAAATCCATTATACACACCAGAATTTTCATGTCCACCTCCAGTGTCACAAGAGACATATAATTCAAGGTTGGAGGAATTATGGTCCAAGTTTGTAGCATCAAATGAGGAGAAGATGAGTAATCAAGCGAGGTCAATTCAAAATCTTACGGATCAGATAGAGTAAATGACCAAAGCCATAAGAAACCTTCCTCTAAATACTTGTCTTTATGACATGGATGGCAAAATTGACGGAGAACCCGAACCAAATATGCGACTGGATGAGCCACAAGATATCGAAAGTGTGGAGACAATTGGGGATAATGAAATAGAGGTCAATGAAGATCTAAATGGGTCTCCACCAAAGATCAAAGAGTCAGTCAGATTTGCAAAAGCATGCCCACTTGGTAGTAATGTCGTCGGCGAAGCTCTTGATGACAAAAGAGCGAGTACAATTTTGAATCCATGGTGGGACGAGACAGAGAAGATAGACGAAGAGCCCATTGTGTGTGACAAGCTTCCATGCCCCAAAGTGATCATATACACAATGGAGAAAATACCTAGCTGTGGGACGTTCTTAACTGAGATCATACCAAATCAAAGCATGCTAGGTGACTTTAATGCAATGACTATCACAAATGGGAACCTACCAAAAGCAATATTATTTCCGATGGATGGAGGGTTCCTCAATTATCGAAGAAGAATTGGATAGCGTTGACCAGACAAAGTCAGGCTGAAAGACTATAATTAAAGCGCTAACTGGGAGGCAACCCAGGAATTTTTATATTTATATGCTTTACTCGTTTATTTAGTATATAGGAATTAGTTTTCTTATTAAGTTCTCTTACCAATCCAAGTGCTATTCTAATCCATGCTGTCTCTCTTCATTGCAGGTATTGGAGGCTCAATGGATAGAAAATGATCGTTGCCGCCATCGCCACCATCACCTCACGCTTAGTTGATTACATGGAAGTTCTCTTCTACTTACCGCTATATTCTTACAATGAGGACATTGTAATTGCTAAGTTTAGGGGAGTTTAGTTTAGTTCATCATTGCATGTTTAGTTTTATGTTTATGTTATATTATTTTGCATATGTTAGGTTTATTAGGTGTGCATTCATCTAGTACAACTGCATAAGTAGTTGCATAGTAGTATAGTTTAAATAGCATTATATTCACTTCAAAAAAAAAATACAAACAAATTTATTAGTTAGTTAATATGTTCATTTGTATGAGTCCATCTGTTTGATATTTACAGTTTGTTTTAGCCAATGATGAGATTAGAATTGGGTAGACATGTATAGTACTGACTATTAGAGCTTTGATGTGATTTCTTGTTATGAATTGAGTCTTTTTCTGTTTGAAACTGGTATAATAATGATATCACAGTAAAAACAACTTGTTGATTGATTGAGTTTAAATTGATACATAATAGGATTCTAAAGGATAATGCTAGTTTGAATGAAAGAATGACAAGAATAAGTAGTGATGGCTAAATTTAGACATGAACCTAAGTTTAGGAGAATATTTGGGGTATATAAGCTATAAATAAAAATAAAATTATGAATAAACATCGTGGCGTTTTTGTCTAGTTTTGTGGCCGTTGTTACTTGAGTAAGTAAGCCCGAGGGGATTGTCTTTACACCTAGCGCCCTAAGGTCTTAATGGTCTGGGAGTCATTGGTCGAAAGCTCGTTATGGTAGCATTGAAAAGCCTACGGGAATAAGACATTGCATAGCTATGTGTATATAAACCAAAAAAAAGAAGAATAAATAAAATGGGAAATAAGAGCAAAAAGCCCCCGTAGATGGAAAATAAAGCATAAGTATCCCATGTTGACCCTCGATAAGAGCAAAAAGCCCCCGTTGGATCTAGCTTGTTTTTGGATTTCTTGAGTTTGCACTGTATAATGCCTTCGAAGAGACTTGTTATGTGTTAAAATTGATTTTATATCAGTTAACATTGTTGTGGAGCGCACACACACACACACACACACACTATATTAGTGATAACAGTCTGAGATTTGATGATTGATTGAGAAATTATTGATTGGTGTTGATATGATGTATTATCATGTTTACTTGATTTATCTAAGGCCAGTTAAATAGATTTGTTTTTATCATTACTACTGGATTCGTAGGCATGTAGATTAGTTGCATTGCATAGCATTGTTGTTTTGTGTTTTTGCTTGAGGACAAACAAATGTTTAAGTTTGGGGGTATTTGATAAGTAGGTTTTATACCTACTTATCCGATATTTGTTACTTGAATTAGTTTATTAATCTCATGTTTCTTAGTTACTTTCCATGCATTTTGTGTTCGTTTTGTAGATTATATGCTTGGGACCTGAAAGCGCAAAGAATTGGTATGAAATCGCAAAGAAAAGTAATCCGGACATCGTTTGGGCTTTTATGTTCATTTCATGTTCTTGGCTTAGAACTTGGATTATATTTTAGAGCTTCTTCTTATCTTTCTGGAACATCTTGAATCATTCTATTGGAGTTCGGATGCAAAAGTTATGACATTTGTACCAACGGACGTCGAACGTCACTGTTTTGGGTGGTCATTTGCATAACAATCACTTCCAGCCCAATTTCGACCTTCATCCATCCATTATTTCTGAAATCGTAACGAACGAAAGTTGTAGCTCTAGTAGATATCTTCGATTTGATATGTAATAAGCCTCATAATTCTTCCCGGATCAAAGGTTATAACTGATTTCCCAAAGGACGTCAGGGAAAAAACATTTCCTTCACAAAACCGCTACCGGGGTGGGCATGCAAGAGTCAAAGCAGGCCCCTAGCCCACCGAGGCGGGCCCAAAACAAGCCTAGACCCCCTCCGGGGCGGGGCTATGCCCAGAAAATGCGAGAAAATAGGAATTTTGGTCTAATTTGAGTCCAGGAAGGATTGTTTCGATTCGATTGACTCAAGGACTTCCAAGAGGACTTTCAAGAGGACTTAAAAACATATAAAGAGACTTATAAAAGGAGGAGAATTATAAGGATTAGGGGAGATTGGAGATTTGAGAGAGGATTCCATGAGATTAGAGTAGAGTAGAATAGATCAAAACACTAGTTCTTGTTAGATTTGGAGATTGAAGTAACTTGGAGACCATTAAAGATTCAAAGTAGGAGCGAGGAGGGAGCTTTAAATCTACAGACAATAGATTCTATCTTTGTCTTTTATTGTTTATTCAATTGTGGATTCTTATTTTTAATTCAATAATAATGAACTAATTCTTTGTTTGAGATTACACTGGATCTTATTGTGTAGTTTATTTTAATATGTTTCGCTATCAATTATTATGTTCTATTGTGAGGATTGTCTATTGTGATTTTGACTTAATTGCTTAATTGCCTAACTAACAATTACCGTGATAATCTATATGAACTCAAGAAATGAAGTATTGATTTAGATCTTATCATGATAGCATGTGTTTGTGATTTTTACTTAGATGGAATTCATGTTTCATGTTTAGGATAGAGATATGCCTTTACGCCATATGTAATCTTATAGAGAACTTGTGCTTTAAATTATTTTTAATTGTAATTCACATAGAGATACAGTGGATTAGTTAATTAGGGTGTCTTGCTTAATTCTATCATCTATGGATTTATGTGAGTATGGGTATTATGCATCGAGAGATGGTTTTATTTGCTTTAGTGTTCTTGATTAACAATTCGGGATAAAGAATAATTGATAAGAAGTGTGTTAACTTAAATGAAGCAATAAGTGAAGTTGTGATCTTAAATCTCCGTAATCTTAATTTAACTAGTGGTAATTAGAATTAGTTTATTTATAAATTGAAATTCATTCGTTTAAATAAGATTGAGTTAGTTACGGGTTAGAATTTGATGATTTTTATAAAATAATTCCTCGTGGGAACGATACTCTACTTTCACTTTATTACTTGTTGACCACGTATACTTGCGTGTTGTGCGTAATTAGATTTTAAGGCAATAAAGAACAGCTAGATAATCGATAGACGAACGTCAAAGACTTCAAGGCCATCGTACTTCCAGGATTCGGAAGATCAATTGACCCTATTGACGCGTTTGTGATAACTAAGGTAACGGAAGGGGTAAAAGATAATTTTGTCACCTATACGATAAAAAGAAATGAGATAAAGGGCAAGTATGTGTGTTTTAAGTGTGAATCAATGGAGTATAAGGTGGAAGACTGTCCAAGAAGGAGAAGGGAGGCAAGGAATGCGAATACGAGGAAAGGCAGCATGACATTGGTGATAACGGGACCAACATCAACAATCAAACCAACGAAATCAACTGCAAGCGTCTTCAACATTACCGTTCAAGAAACTGTAGCAGCCGGGAATGCAACTCCAAGTATTACTCAATTTTCTGTATAAGCAGATAGATAAGCTTTATGCTGAATAGTTAAATATCAGTTCGATCAATTTTGATCGAGATCTACTCATAATGATTGTGTATGCTATGTACCCTAGTATGTATAGGTTTTAAAACGGTGATTCTGGGGACGGAATCTTTATAAGGGAGGGTGAATGTAACAACCCGATATTTTCTATATAATTAAATCAGAAATTTTGCGTATAAATTTTTATTTTTATTTTAAGGATGGGGATTTGTACAAGATAAGGTGTATATGTATTTATGTAATAAATAAAAATATATTTATTACATGAATGTTTACAAATAATTTTATTTTAGAATTATTGATTATTATAAAGTTTAAACTTTTAATAATTAATTTTATAATAAAAATATTTTTATTAATTATTCTCTATGAAAATATAATTATATATTATTTAAATAATATATGAAATAATTTTTAGAATAATTAGAATAATTATTTTATTATATGAATTTTAGTACAGATTATTAAGTTAATTGTTTTACCTTAATTATTAAGGTTAAATATAGAAGAATAAATCAGATATGGAATCCACCCCCTAATTTTGGATTTTTATCTAGGAATGAGAATAATAATATAATATAAAATATATTTTGATTTTTTTCAGTGCTATAATTATGTACTGTATGTGTGTATGTAAAATGGTTGGTAAATTCTAGTGTAGCATATTAAAACCCTATTTTATTAATTTGTTAACCCTAATTTAAAAAGTCAATTTCGGCTTTAAGAATTGTGTAAGTTGTTTGGTAATGGTGTTAATGTAAATAATTATAGGTATTATACTTAATTAGGTAAAACCCTAATTATGGGAAACATTAATTGTAAATTAGAAACCTAATTTCCAATTTAAAACCCTAATTCGCTAAATTGGTAACCCTAATTGTTAATTGCTAGCTAAATGCTAATTAGTGGACATTAAAACCATAATGTTCATGTAAAATGTAATTAGAAAATTAAACACGATTGAGAAACCCTAATTTTCAAAAAAAAATTAGAAACTAATATTATTTTTATTTTTGTGCGAACCCTAATTAGTAATTTTAAAAATATAATTACTAATTATAAACCCTAATTGTTTAATGATCAATGTTAATTATAATTAGTAAATTTTAAACACAAATTTTCAAGTAATCGAATTAGAAAACTAATTATATTTAGTAAACTTTAATTTATATCTTTGTAAACTAAATTGTTATTTATTTTTAAATCCTAGAATTTTGATTTTAAAACCTAAAATGGTTCAAACCTTAATCTAAACCCTAAACCCTAAGGGTTTGGGACAAGTTTACACAAATGCCATTAAAATTATATTACAAAAGACCAAAATGCCCTTTTTCATTTATTTATTTAGATAACTGGTCAATCTAGCCAAAATGTGGGTTGGTGACCAAATAATTTTGACAAATGGATGTATGTGAAACCCCAGATTTTATGAATAAATATTTAAATTTATCGAAATATTTTTTTGAATATTATGCTGTGGATTTGATATAATGTTATAGTTGTGGATAGTATTTATAAATTTTTCAAAGTATCCAAGTTATTATAAAATATTCGATTGGTCGGGGAATATTCTTTTTGTCGGGGATTATTCGTACGACGGTACAATCATTGGTGGACCCCACAATGGAAGTATTGTCGTTGTTAGAAAATGACAGAATTATCTTTTTATAAAAATAACGGCGGAAGTGTTACCGTTAAAACTGTTGAACTACTCAGTAGTAAAAGTACAGTAATACGCGTGGTTGCATAGTAGCACACGGTATTGATTATTGATGTTTACGTGAGAAGTCACTCAGTTATACTCAATTATTGCTACAGTAATTGCTGCATCATATCTCACATATTATTGATTTAATTATTGTCACAGTATCATCTGCATAATATGTTACATTATTAAATCAATAGTTGAGACAACAAAGTTATTCATATTATTATTTGCAATATTAACAATGTCTAGAAGTTTTGTCAAGCAGAGGTTTGGTCACCTAATTGCACGCCAATAAGGAGAAATCCTTATCGGAAAGCCCCCTCTTTCCTGGGAACGACATGATTGTTAAATATTGTAAGTTATAACATTAATGATGAATAAGTTACGTTGATTAAAGATGAAATTGATTGTTCCATTCTATTGGGATTATTAGTGTTAATGGAAATTGACATTTATTTCGATGATAATTGATGTCTGGAGGTTATATTGTTCACTCGGGTATTCGGAGCACTTTTTGTGTCAGAATACTATTCACATTTTACTATTCACGAGTTATTATTCATGAATTACTATTCAATAATTACTATTCACAGGGTACTATTGATTCAAATTCTTATACTATTAGGGGTGATGGTGCAAGATTGATAATATTTGCATGACTAAGTTAAAAATGGAGGTATAGATGGAGGTACTATACTGTAATTATTTTTATCCCATGATTAGAACTATTGAGTCACATGATTTACTATTGATTCACATTATTTACTATTAGGGGAGTTGGTGCAATGTTTGATAATACTTGCAGGACTAAATTAAAAATGAAGAAAAAGAGGAAGGCATTATACTGTATATTTCGAAGCCCCAAAACGTGCAATTATCGAAACTATATTTTCGTATAAATAGAAGCTCATTCTTCCTTCATTTCTCACCAATTCACAAAAGCTTTAGAGCAATTATTATAGAGAGAAATAAGAAGAGAAGTCTGCTACATCACTATTCCAGTATCCAATTTTTTTTAAGGTAGGGAATATTATTTGTTGTACTCGTAGGGAGTATTATTTCTTTTGTATTCATGAAGAGAACTTCTGTTATTCCATTCTTTATTATTTTGTTGGAATAACCTGTATACGCGGGCTACCGTATACTTGGTGACATTCTTCTATTATTCCGTCTTTATTATTCTGTTGGAGTATCATGTCTGTGCAGTTTTACAGCCGAACCTGATTCCGTCTTTATTATTCTGTTGGAATATCCTGTCTGTGCGTTTTACGCCGGACCTGGTTCCGTCTTTATTATTATTCTGTTGGAATATCCTGTCTGTGCGATTTACGCCTGACCTGATTCTGTCCTTATTAGTATTCAGTTGGAATAACATGTTTATGCGAAGTACCGCATGCATGGTGATTTCTGTTGTTATTTCATTCTTTATTATTCTGTTGGAACATCCTGTCGGAGCGAATTTTGCCTGACCTGGTTCCGTTATTTAGTATTCTGTTGGAATAACTTGTCTATGCGAAGTACCGCATACATGGTGATTTCTTTTATTATTCCATTCTTTATTATACTCAGTTGGTTAAAGATTTAACTTCTATACTCCATGAAATTAGTGGAATATCTTTGATATTTGTGCTTCATCCAGTATCTTTTCATGGAAATATTCTTCTGAGCATTCTTGAATTTTACTCTACAAAGCAGTATCATGTTGACAATTTGGACATTATTAGTTCCTGGATAAATTAATTCTTGAACTTGTTTTATTGAATTCTTATATCATTGTCATCATCCTCATGTTTATATTTTGTTGAAAGTCATCTGTGGCCTGTAATGCATAGATGGACTTGGTATGATTATGACCAGGGATCATTCGATGTAATCATGACCGTAATGTTACGAATGATGTGGTAAAAGTCTTCATTGGCCCGTAGTGCATTGATGGACTATTTTTGGTATAATTATGGCTATGGATTCTCTTCGGCCAAGGGTTCAAAGATGAATTATTTTATGGCATGATCAGGACCGTTGATGAAAACACGATTATCTTTGGCCTGTAGTGCATGGATAATTCGTGGTCGTGATACTAAAATTATCCTTTGCCTGTAGTGCAGGGATGAGTTAATGATGTGGATTATTTATTAAGCTGAGTCTCAGCGATAAAGTTGTTGAAAAACTTTTTAAATCATAGAAGATAGTAGATTTTATATTTTACTTGACTCTTCTAATGGATTGTTTATTTCGCTGTATTTTTGATCTAAAACTTGTTGTCTATTATATTCTATCAGTTGTTATACTATTGAAGGCTAATGATAATTTATTCTGCATTATCATAGTCATAATATTTCTGACTGGGCTAGTTGAGCTCACCCTTTCTTTCACTGTTCTCTTCAGGAAATGAGAACGTAGCTGGAACTAGTCAGGGAACAGAGTGATGGTCCTAGATGTTTGCATTAGTAGTCCTCACTATTCTATGAAATAGTGTGATAATAATAGTAATAAGGACTCCTTTTGAGTTTGTATACTCTCTAGTAAACAATATTTGTATTCAAACTCAAAGCTCATGTTGTATATTTAAGATTATATTTGTATTCTGTACCATGTATTTGGCGACTCATAATATGTGATGTATTCCTATTTTGGGGGCGTCACAATGTATATCTCAACAAATCAGTCCATTATTGCCAGCAATATCAGATCCTTCATTGCACCAATTTATTATATATGTTATAAGAGAGAGAAAGTTACTAAACTTGGTCCATTTCTTTCAAAAGCTCTCACCAACTCTCTTTCTCTCTCTAACCTACAAAATTATGTAGCATACCAGTCCCAAAACACATCCCCACGAAAACCATTAACAGATCTAGAAGCCAGAATCAAAGCTTGTTCATATAAGGTATAAAGCTAACCCTAGAAATCAGATCATGTATGCTATGTTAGAAGTTATGATTTTGTGTTAGAATATGTTTTATCTGGTATATAATTAGATCTGTGTGACACCCCCAAATCTCGGCACTTCATTACCTCAAGATTTGGAGTTCACGTAATCAAACATTCAGTTATAACTACCCGAATCATAAATAAAATTGAATAATAAACATGCCCATATAGGAATTACATAAAATAATATCTCCCAGGTTATATAACCTTTACAAACAATCATTCATTCGAAAAATTTAAATAAACTTCATTACAATCTTTAAACCAAATTCTGATAATAAAACTATCAAAACTATTACAAGTCTTCAGTACTTGTTCATCTTTCCCTTTCCTTTACTGGTGCTAGGTACGTCACCCTTTCCATCTTTAGCTGTAAGGATTTTACAGGCAAGAGTGAGCAAACAAGGCTCACTTGAAATAACAATGAATAACTTTTACATTCTCTGCCCATTCAGGGGCTTAATAGAACTGAACAATAGGTTCTATTAACATCTTAAACATTCCTTGCCCATTTAGGGGCTCAATAGAACTAAATAATAAGTCATATTAACATCTTAACATTTCTTGCCTATTCAGGGGCTCAATAGAACTCAACAATGAGTTCTATTAATATTTTAAATATTCACTGAGGGTCTTATGACCACGAACCTTGTCGACAGTTATAAGTAATCTTTCAACTTAAACCTTTACGGTCATACGATCATAATGACTTTAAGGTACTTAGGGGTATCAACCCTTCGTATATGTATTGTATACAAATATTTCAGCATAAAGTACAAAACTAAGCGTAACCCCTATAAATAGGGTTGTTCATCTCAGTATTTTGAGTACAAGTCCGCCCCAAAGATAGTTTGGTTTGGATACACTTCAAGGCAATTTGGAATTCAACGGACATCAACTAAGGATTAGTTGAATAAAAGATAATAACACTATGTTATTGAATAATCCTGACTGAATAGATGTTTCGTTCTGAGTTCATGCTTTAGGAATAATTCTAATAGCAAAATAATTGAATAATCTATCATACCTTGCTTTGAACAATATTAAGCTAAGGTTATATCTTAAAATTAATTATCAAGCATGCACAACAAATAATAACTTGAACAATAAACTGATTCAACAGAATAACGATACTTGCATTCTAATACAACAAGTTTAGAGTTAGGAAAAACTTACATAATCATAATAACTATCTCAACGAAAGTGTGGAGATGGGAAGCTTGTATCATCATGAATAACTGGATATAATTAAGTTGCTTAATGGAAATACTTTACTCAATAAAGTATAGCATATGAAATTTGCATAACGAAGATTTAGGATTAGAAAACTTGTATAAACACAACTAACTCAGCGAGAGTATGAAGTTAGAGAACTTGCCTTGCGCGTAGATTAAAACCGTTATAATCCAAATCACAATTATCATATATACATATGTTAACATGACATAATCAGTCAGAAACAACATACTATATCTCTACATCACGTATGCTTTGATTATAAATTGTATAATCAAATTCCATTCATTAAAACTAATAACAATATTAGTTAATTAGTAATTCCATGTTCACTCATAGTATTAACATACATAATCAACATTTATCATATATCATTCCTTTAAAATATCATACTTTTGTGCAAGACAAAAGTCGTTTCTGAACTTTCTGTTGAGTGGCGCCGCGGCGCCACAGTTTGAACGGCGCTGAAGTGTCGCTCCGGCGCGAGATTTATATAAGGATTCGGCTCTGCAGCGCGAGTTCCGGCGCTCCGACGCTGACTTTGGCATTGCGGCCTGAAGTCTGGCTGGGGCGCGATTTTTGACGCTAAGGCGCGAAACTTGACGCTGAAGCGTGAATTTTGATGCTGGGGCGCCGAAACTCACAGAACCAAACCAGAAGAATAGAGCAAAGCTACTTCCTAACTTTTTAATAGCCATTGACATCCAATAACATGTATAATTTCACAAAAATTACACATAAAAGTTTTGAAGCATTTGTGTACAAATGTTACACAACTAAACAATAATATCAGAGAACTAATTCTTTGAAAACACTGTTTTCCTTTAAAACCAAACTTTTAAAACTCCATTGTTGATATCTTGATATCTAAAATGCAGTGAACGTAATTGAAGAATTATAACCAACTTAATACTTTTGAAATACTATTATACAAACATATATTCCAATTTACATATACAAAGTTAAATTCGCGTATTAGTTCACAATTTATATAATCACATACCACTTTTGTTATTTTGCAAACATACGTTCATACATGTTTTTCACTGTAAAGCCAAGTTCCTCTTTCTTTAACACGCAATTAGAATGAAATCTTATATACATGTTAAACATACAATCACCTATCAATATATGCTAGTATAACAATTACCAAAACATAGTTTACAAGAATTTTGTAAAAACTTATACACAGTGAAGTAGAAGAACACATACTATCAAATTCACAGTAAATATATAGCGTAAAAGCATATATGGTTACATAAACATAATTTAAGGTTATAAACACCTACCTTTTTGTTGATAAGAATACTTGTTAAACCCTTAGAAAAGCTTGAAGAACTCTGTATTTTTTTCTATCTCAACTCTCTGAGAACTCTCTCCATTCTTTCTTTTTTAGCAGACAACTCTAAGGTAAGCCAAATGGCAATATACGTATACTAAAAAAAACCAACGCTTGCCTTTTCAATTCAATAAAAACTAACGCTCAACTAATGATCGTATTAATTTAGCAGTTACCCAAAATAATATATATTATATATATTTTATTTATTTAATTAATAATTTAAATTAAAAAGAAATCCCAAAGCCATAAGGCTTTGTTTGGAAAACCATTTAAAATTAAAGGATTAATACTTAAACCTTGTTTGGCAAAAACTAAATTAAAATTACTTTAATTTATTTTAATAACTCTTTATCACATAGTAATTTGTCGCTTTATTTAATAACAATTTATTAAATAATTCACTTAATCACATAACTCAATTCACATAACACATTAATTATTTAACAAATAAATAATTAACTAAATCAACTCCATCAAATTAAACAATTATTTATTCAATAATAAACACATCCAATAAATATTTATATAAATCAATAAATATTTATAACTTACACTTAAAAATCTGGAATGTTACAATCTGGGTTACTAGATGTTAGATCAATAACATCTAGAAGCTCGGATCTGATGATTTTGGAAATCTGGGAATTTTTTAAAATGAGTCTGACAACCAAATGTCAAACGGTGTAAATCTTTGGTTGTTAATGATTTTGTGTGCTTTATGTTTTATATTTGTAGTATGTCATGAGGTCTTTGTTCTAGAGTTTGAATCAGGACCAAATAATGCATGGATTGAAAGTTATTCTTGGTCAAAGTCGGTTGACCGACCATGACCAAGTGATTTCTGGGTAACCCAGAAATCATTTAAACGTGCCTGACAAGATTTTCAAAGACCCTTAGTTGTCAGGTTTTATGTGTATTGAGGATGTTTTTGTATCTATATTTTAGCCTGGTATGTGGACTTTAGATCAGTGTCTTTATATTACTCAAATCATAAACATGTTAAATATAGTGGATGGTCAAAGTGACTGAAATGATCACGAAATGCACTTTCTGGAATTTCCAGAAAGTCATGAACATGGTTATGACAAGATTTTTAAGAGCTTCGTTCTGATAGTTGTTTGATGTTTTGTTATGGTTCTTACATCACAGTTGTAGTGTGTTGGTTATACTACATTCTAGTGTCTTTAGATCATAGTAACACTAAACATGCTAGATTTATGGGACGGTCAAACCAGGAAACTTGACCATGTTTTCTATCTTCTGGGTAACCTAGAAAATATATGAACACGGTCTCTGACGTGGTTTGACCGAATCTTCACTGTTGATTATGATGTTTTTATGTATGTTTTAGATGATAGATCTCTTCACTAACATACTGGCTACATACTTCATTCATTAGCTCACACATCGTACATGAACAGAAAGTTATGGAAGCCCAAAGTAGGCCTCACGAACTGTTCTTCATTTCTGGTGAAGAACAGCTCTGACAGCCACTTTGGACGATCAGATCTCCTTCGTTATATTTTGTATGATTATGTTTGATGTTGGATATTGTAGACTAACATTATTACTACAAGCTCTGACCAAACCCATACCCAAAAACACATTACAGAGTTCACGATTCTTGGTCAAACAAGGCATCTCGTACACTGCTATGAAGGTTCTTGAGGAGTCAAGAACACCTAAGGCGAAACTTTCTGTCGCCGAAGGCTTTAGCGACGGACTTGGTAAATTTTAATTAATTAATTTCTAAAAATCATTAAAAAATAGAATATAATTTCTAAAAATTACAAAAAATATTTTAAAAAATATTTGAAGTTATAAAAATTAACTTTTAATAATTTGACATATTTTTAATAAATATTAATATTTATTTGGATATTATTGGTATTTTATTTATTTAATAAATGTATTAAATAAATTAATTAAAAATGATTTTAATATATTAAAAATCATTTTAAATGATATAAATGTATTTAATAATATTTTAAGTTATAAAATATAACTTTTAATATTTTAAGACAAATTTAATTAATTATATAATATTATTGATATTCAATTTATTTAACAATTATATTAAATAAATTAATTAAAATGATTTTAATATTATAAAAATTATTTTATATGAAAATAAATTGTTTAAAAATATTTGAAGTTATAAAGTATAACTTTTAATATTTAAAGGTCAATTCCATTAATTGAGTACTATTAATGATATTAGAATAATTTAATAATCATATTAAATAAATTAGTTTACAAATGATTTTAGTATTATAAAAATCATATAAAATAAAATAAAGTGTTTAAAGATATTTTAAGTTATAAAATATAACTTTTAATATTTAATGATAATTTTATTAATAATTTAATATTAATGATTATTAATTTAATATTAATTATATTAAATAAATAGTTTTAAAATGGTTTTATTACTTTAAAAATTATTTTAAAAGGATATAAATGAATTAAAAATATTTCAAGTTATAATTAATGACTTTTAATATTTTGATAAATAATACATTAATACTTTAATATTAATGATAATTATTTAAAAATGATTTTAATTCTTTTAAAAATCATATAAGGGCAATATTAATATTTTAAGAATATTTTAAGTTATAATTAATGACTTTTAATATTTTGATAAATAAGACATTAATAATTAAATATTAATGGTAATTAGTTAAAAATGATTTTAATTATTTTAAAAATTATTTAAGGATGATACGAATACTTTAAATATATTTTGAGTTATTATAAATAACTTTAAGATTTTAGCAATGGTTTCAGTAATAGTTTAATATTAATTAAATAGGAATGATAATAGAATTTTTTTTAATATTTAAATCATTTAATAATGATTCCGGAGTTTGAAAATTCATGATTAATTATAATAAATATTTAAAAAATTATTATAAGTCATTTAAAAATAATATGACTGATACTTACAGATATTGAACTGCAAGATAGAGTCTTAGACTCGATAATTATCCGATAAAGTCGTCGGCACACCGACATGTTTCAGAAATTAATCTGGACTTAGATAATTTGATTAGATATGTGTTTATTTGTGATTCAATGGTTGCGAAACATATGTGACAATGTGATTAGGTTATGTGCTGACTGCAATAAACAGTGCTATGTGTTATAGTATGTTATTATAATCGATCAAATGATCTTATTACTGATAGGTGTTATATAAAGATAGAACTAAGTTACGAACTGTAAGCAGCGCATCAGGCAAATTTCCTACCTTTGCATTTTCTTTATGTAATGGACATGAGTAAGAAGTTTCATAATTATATTATTATTGTACTAGATTATTAATCCTATTGTGATATATTCTATATCCGATCATTGTTTATCAACATGTTAGTATATGGTAATTCATATATATTATGTTCGTTAATTTTTAAACATGGTTACACAAGTGTCCCCACTTGGATAATCATTATATTTAATCACATGTTGATATATATATATATATATATATATATATATATATATATATATATATAGTCCGGATCTTAAGCTCACCCCTTATCCAACTCACCCGTGCTCACCCCCCATTTAGCGACGGACCCGACGACAGTTCGGTCATACAACCGTCGTCTATACTTTTAGCGACGAACAACATATAACGTCGCTATAAGTATAGACGACGGTTGTATGATCAAACCGTCGCCGTGTCCGTCGCTAAAAGGGGGTGTGCTCGGGTGAGTTGAATAAGGGGTGAGCTTAAGATATATTCCATATATATATATATATATATACGGCCAAGCTAATTGACCAGCTAGACACAGATTTCAAAAAATTCGTTGAATATGATAAAACCTTTTTGTATCCAATCAAATTATTTTGGTTCGGATTCCAGACTAAGTATGAATATTCCGATCATGGTAAAAGTTTTATGCGCCCAAGGCAGACAGAGTGAATGATAATATCGTTCTTGTAATGTAGTATTGATAAATACAGGGTCTATGGGATGTACACCCTCGTGCCCGTAATTATGACGGTTTGCAGATTAAGTTATGTCTAACCTTATCGAAAATTTAAAACAATGTTCATAGTATGGCGACTACCCTATATATATAGTCAATACGTAGTTTCAAAAATTTGTGATAGAATTGTTATGTTGTTATTATCGGTTCAGTTTACTTCACAACTATAAATTAGTTGTAGAAGTGATGTACAAAGAAAACATTCATTTTTTTTCTGCTAATTGTATTCATAATTGTTATTACTTATTGGGCACCCAAATGCTCATCCTTGCTTAAATTTAAATGTTTTCAGCTAGGCATGATCAACCCGAAGGTTCAGACAAGACCAAGTAAAAAGGAAAGCAAACAGAAGATGTTTAATGGTGTCTTTTGTAATAATTAGACAATATATAGACAATGATATGTATTATATATCATATAAAGTTTGACGCCCCCAAAATAGGTCCAATCCACCCAACCTATTCTGAGTCGCCAAATACATGGTACAGAAACAACTACAACTTCATTAATACAATTATCGTGCAAAATATGACAACACATAAACTATGAGTTTAGATACAAATATTATCTTCTAGACAATATCCACATGTAAATAAATCATCATTATTGATACACTATTTTACAGAATAGTGAGGACTACTAAAACAGCTATCTAGAACCATCACTCCACACCCCGACTAGTTCCTGCTATAATCTCACTTCCTGAGAAGAAAAATGGAACAAAAGGAAAGGGTGAGCTCAACTAGCCCAGTAAAGAATGTTATGACTAAGATAATGTAGAACAAATTATCGTTAGTCTTCAACAGGGAAAAATCTAATAGAATACAATAGACAACAAGTTTCAGATCAATATTCGCAGCGGAAATAATAATTCATAGAAGAGTTACGTAGAGAATGAAATCTACTATAATCTATGAATTTAACAGTCATCATCAATATTTTATCCATGTAACATCAATCAATATTCATCTCAAATCAAATATTCATCTTTGCACTACATGCCAAAGATATTCATCAGTCGGTCATGTTCATCTCAACACCTGTTCATCTTTGCACTAAAGGCCAAAGATATTCATCAGTCATTCATGTTCATCTCAACACATGTTCATCTTTACACTACAGGCGAAAGATATTCATAAGAAAATCAACCATATTTGCACTACAGACCAAAGATATTCAGTAACATCATCATTTAGGATTGAGGATGATGAAAATAATTTTAAAGAAAACGAATCCAGTGAAACTAAAGAACAAGTATTATGGATTCGTACTTTAAACAATCCGAGTTCAAAAATACTTCATAAATAATCATACTGAAGTAAAATTCAAGAATTGTCAAAACATGGATACAATCAAAGCTAGTATCCATAATAGATATTTTGGACGAAAAGGAAAAATTTAATTTTTCTGTGAATAGTGTCGTATTGGTGAATAGTGCCATATACGTGAATAGTGTCGTATACTTGAATAGTAACTCCGACATCAAAAGATAGAAATTTCACAAAGAATATCATCATGCTTCATGAATAGTACTCGTGAATAGTAACTCGTGAATAGTAACTCATGAATAGTAACCCCAACATGAAAAAGTTCCAAATTTGATAAATAGTTCCAACCAATATTTCAGCATAATGATATTGAAGAAATAATATCACTTACGAAGAAAATAACATCCCTTACCTCAGAAAGAATAGTACTTCTGACCGGAATACTGGATATAGTGCTGAAAGAACTTGTACCGTATAGCAATACTCAAAGTACTAAAATACTCACAAAATATGCTCGATATTATAGAGAGAGAAATAGAGAGAAAACTTGAGTTTCTGGTGTGATTTTCAATCTAACCTAAGCACCCTATTTATAGAAAAATGCTTAGAACACCAAAGATGAAAATTTAATATAATATTAATATAATTATAAAAATTTTCCTTAGCCCACCTTTTGGTCAAAAACACCAGCCACACATGTTAATGATGTTTAAAAAAATACAAAAATGTTTTTCTAACAAAAATAATTTAAACTCCATAAAATCAATTCACATCCGATATACCGAAACTTCAATAATTCACAATAAATAGCCCTTTTATTAGAAAATTCAAATCTCACTACTTTTTATAGGAAATTCAATTCTATACAACTTTGGATAAGAAAGTTTTTCCAAATTCCAAACAGAAATTGACCGAAATCCATAAAAGGGCGATTTTACAGGCTATAATCAAATTTCAGTCAAGAAATGGGCCCACAGACATGTTTAACATGTTTTAAAAAAAATTTACAACAAAAATACTCTTCCTCCTCATATACTCATATATCCCACATTCATTGTAAAAATATCACCATTATTATATTATTAAAATATAATAATAAATTATTTTATCAGAAAAGATAAAATATCAATTTTTAACAATTGTCACTTTAAAAATTTTCACCATCTATATCCCTATAAAATCAATATTTTCCGCATCATATAAATCAATAATTAATTATTCACAAATAATATTACAGAATCACACTACTGGCAACTAGACCGTTCCTAGGAAAGAGGGGGCTTTCCAATAAAGATTTCTCCTTAGTAGCGCGCAATTAGGTGACCAAACTTCTCCTTAGACAGAACTTTCTAGACATTACCAATAATGTTATCAAATAATATTATTCAGATAATATGAATTATTGCTCCGATAATAGAAAATAGTGTGTAGTGACAATTATTGAAACAACAGTAATATAAAATATCAACGCATCAATTATTGAATCAATAAAATAAAATACTGAACATTAATTACTGTAACAATTATTGAGTAGTGCCTTCTTACGTAATAAACAATAATTGGTGCAATATCGCGTGCTACTGTGCAACAACGCGTATTAATGTGTTTTAACCACCGGGTATTCCAACAGTATTAACGGTAACAACTACGTTGTTATTTATAAACAACTTATACTTGTCGTTTTCTTCATCCAATTGCTTTCTGTTATGGGGCCCATACAAGGCTGCGCCGTTGTATAAATATTTCTCGACAGTACAAATATTTCACGACCAAACGAATAGTCCCCGACAACAATGAATATTTTTTCACCACTTGCTTATTTAAAATATTTGCTCATTTTACCCATAACTAACCACATTAATCAAATCCACCCTTACTATTTCAAAATAATAAAATAAGGAATTAAATTTCATTTATTAATAATTTGTGGTCTTACAACCTCCCCTCCTTATGAAATTTCGTCCTCAAAATTGACGTACGTATCTGGTGTTTCGAAAAGGTAAAGATACATCGCTTTCATTTTTGTTTCAAACACCCAGGTCATTTCTTCAATAGCATGGTTCCTCCACAAAACTTTAACTTATGGTATAACCTTTGTGCGTAGGACATGCTCTTTTCTATCCAAGATCTTGACAGTTACCTCCTCGTACGTTAAGTCTTCTGCTATCTCGTCTGGTTCTAACTCAATAACTTGGTTCGGGTCGTCCACATATTTACATAACATCGGTATGTGAAAAACGTTACGAACACGCGACATACTTAGCGGTAAAACGAGTCTATAGGCCACAGTTCCTATTCGATCGAGGATTTTAAATCGACCAATAGATCGAAGGTTTGAGCTTTCCTCACATCGTTGATTCTTGCTTTTAGAATAACAACTTCTTGTACCTCCTTCTTCAAATTCATCAGCTTCGGTGTGTAGCTTGAGCGATTTTAACTTTATCGATTAAAGTCGTTCATCACGTGGGTACCTAGAGTCTTTAACTCTATTTCTATCATTTGAAAGTTATACGAAATGGGTCTTTAACAACATCATACTCGTACTCGCATACGATCTTCTACTCAACACGTCAGCTACCACGTTCGCTTTTCCAGGATGGTATGGTCAGAACATGTGCCAAAATGAGTCTCCTCTTGAGTTCTTCGAAGCTCTTTCCACATTTCTTGCTCCATTCGAATTTTGTATCTCTGCGAGTCAGCTGAGTTAATGGAGTAGTGATTCGAGAAATTTTTTCCACAAATCTCTGATAATAACCAATTAAGCCTAGAAAGATACGTATTTTGATTACTGACTTAGGTTGCTCTCAACTGTGACTCATATTCCAATCTTGGATAGCACGTCACAATGACACCTATCAGTTTACTATTTCACGGATATGGCATCCCCTACGGAGAGTCTGGCTTCGGTGTATTCCGCAAAGGAAGTCACCAGATAAAGGCTCGGGTACCAAATTCTATAGTTGAATTTTTAACTTCGGAAGTTCAATAGGAGCCATGAGATTTTAGAAATGGATTTTGTACCGGGTTCAAAGTTGATACAAAATTTAATATCACACTTTGGGAGTAAGCCAAAAAAATCTTCAGGAAATACATTAGGAAATTAACAAACAACAGAAATATTACTCAAATCTGACGTATTTTTGTTCAAGTCCATGACATGGCTAAGAAAGCTTGACATCTATTTTTCAATAAACGAATGACTTTATGGCTTGATATGAAAAAGTTTGACTTCAATGGTTTGGTTGCTTGAATTCTAATAATAGGTTGCTTAGGAATATGAAAACTAACAACCTTACGAAAGCAATCAATTTGGCACGATGAGTAGTTAACCAATCAATCCCTAAAATCACATAAAAAATAAGTCTCTTTAAAGAGATAAGATCAATAGGTAATGTGATGATGCCAACCAAATATTGAAGAATAATGATATTGAAGAAATAATATCACTTACGAAGAAAATAACACCCCTTACCTCAGAAAGAATAGTACTTCTGACCGGAATACTAGATATAGTGCTTAAAGAACTTGCACCGTATAACAATACTCAAAGTACTAAAATACTCACAAAATACGCTCGATATTATAGAGAGAGAAATAGAGAGAAAACTTCAGTTTCTGGTGTGATTTTCAATCTAACCTAAGCACCTTATTTATAGAAAAATGCTTAGAACACCAAAGTAAAAAATTTAATATAATATTAATATAATTATACAAAATTTCCTTAGCCCAACTTTTGGTTAAAAACACCAGCCTGACATGTTAATGATGTCCAAAAAAATAAAAAAATGTTTTTCTAACAAAAATAATTTAAACTCCGAAAAATCAATCCACACCCGATATACCGAAACTACAATAATTCACAAGAAATAGCCCTTTTATCAGAAAATTCGAATATTACGACTTTTTATAGGAAATTCAATTCTCTACAACTTTGCAGAAGAAAGTTTTTCCAAATTCCAAACAGAAATTGACCGAAATCTATAAACGGACGATTTTACAGGCTATAATCAAATTTCAGTCAAGAAATGGGCCCACGGACATGTTTAACATGTTTTAAACAAATTTTGCAACAAAAATACTCTTCCAACTCATATACTCATATATCCCACATTCATTGTAAAAATATCACCATTATTATATTATTAAAATATAATAATGAATTATTTTATCAAAAAAGATAAAATATCAATTTTTAACAATTGTCACTTTAAAAATTTTCTCCATCTATATCCATATAAAATTAATATTTTACTCATCATATAAATCAATAATTATTTATTCACAAACAATATTACAGAATCACAGTACTGGCAACCAGACCGTTCCCAGGAAAGTGGGGGCTTTCCAATAAAAATTTCTCCTTACTGGCGCACAATTAGGTGACCAAACCTCTCCTTAGACAGAACTTTCTAGACATTGCAAATAATGTTATCTAATAATATTATTCAGATAATATGAATTATTGCTCCGATAATAGAAAATACTGTGTAGTGACAATTATTGAAACAACAGTAATATAAAATTTCAACGCATCAATTATTGAATCAATAAAATAAAATATTGAACATTAATTACTGTAACAATTATTGAGTAGTGCCTTCTTACGTAATAATCAATAATTGGTGTAATATCGTGTGCTACTGTGCAACAACGCGTATTACTGTGTTTTAACCACCGGGTATTCCAATAGTATTAATGGTAACAACTACGTCGTTATTTATAAACAACTTATACTTGTCATTTTCTTCATCCAATTGCTTTCCGTTATGGGGCCCATACAAGGCTGCGCCGTCGTACGAATATTTCCCGACAGTACGAATATTTCACGACCAAACGAATATTTCCCGATAACAATGAATATTTTATCACCACTTGGTTATTTAAAATATTTGCGCATTTTACCCATAACTAACCACATTAATCAAATCCACCCTTAATATTTTAAAATAATAAATAGAGGAATTAAATTTCATTTATTAATAATTTGGGGTCTTACATAAAGAATTATAGTAAAGGTTGCGTAATTGTGATTAGACTCTGATAAATATAAATTAAGTTGGATTTTTATATTATTGTTATTATTATTAGTATTATTTCGCTTATAGAAATAATATCGTAAAGCACCGAGTTCGGGTTTCAAGTACCCGAGTTTGGGGGGCTTCACAATAATTATATACAAGTATAAATTTATGATATAACATATGATTGACGTATCAAATTTTGTACGTAAGGCCATATGGCCATATTTTATACTCTGTAATTTTGTAACAACAATATACGACATGTTTTATGCAACTGATGATATGGTTTATACAATATATATAATCAAATACGATATGATAACATCTCATTACATGTATCAACACATAATCCATACCCTTTATAATTATAGAGACTTTAACGAAACGTGAAGCCATTTTCTTATAAAACTTAAACAATCGTAAAAATAGAAATGGGCCTAAAGGAATTACCCATATTATAAAGTGTAGACTAAGAGAGCCTTGATGATCCTTTCTCAGTTATTAGATAAATCACACACACTCATAATTTCTCTCAACTTCACAATTTCTCTCTGTAATTTGCTTTGAACACTTAGAAAATAGGAAGGAGAATAATACAACGTATTAATAAAAGAACTGACACGTAGAGTGGATGTCAGTTACCCAGTAATGGTTAACTACTTTCAACCTCTACTAGGGCCTCGTTTGGCAAGCCTTAAATGGTTCAATATCATTTAATTTAATAACTCTTTTATCTTATAGTTTAATAATGTCACATCTAATTATAAAATAAATCAATTATCTTATTTACTTTACTTGAAATAAAATATGATAATTTGTCATTAATTCACATAGTCACATAATTAATTTCTTTCTTATTAATTATGTCAAATTATTAAATCTCTAATTAATTATTACATTAAAATAACATTATGCTTATTAAATATTTCATTTAATTCAATAAGCTCACATAAATATATACTTTGAATAATAAATATTCTCCACATTAATTTAATAAATATAACACATATAATAAAATTAATCTATCACAGTTGCATCAATTAATTATTTAATATAATAATTAAATCATCAAAAATATTTATTTAATCCAATAAATATTAAAATTAAATTACAAAATCTCGTTTGTCACATCTTTCCCCCCTTAAAAGGATTATGTCCCCAGAATCACGACTCAATAAATTCGACCCGTTACATTCTCCCCCCTTACAAAGATTCTGTCCCCAGAATCGCTTAAATACATAATTTAAGTAAATAAATGAGGGTAATTCTTCATCATATTCTCTTCGAGATCCCACGTTGCTTCTTCAGCGTTGTGGTTCTTCCAAATTACCTTAATAGAAGGTATTACTTTATTTTCGAGAACTTGTTCTTTTCTGTCGATAATTTGAATCAGAATTTCTTCATAAGATAAGTCCTTTTCAAAATGTAGGGGTTCGTATTCAATTACATGCTTGTAATCGGGTTTGTAGGGTCGTAATACAGAGCCGTGTAAGACGTTGTGGACATTTTCGAGTGTTGGAGGTAAGGCTACCTCATACGCAACTCACCGATTCTTCGCAGTACTTCAAAGGGTTCAATGAATTTTGGGCTTAATTTACCTTTCTTTCCGAACCTGATCTTTCCCTTCCAGAGAGAGACCTTCAAGAAAACATAACTACCCGATTCAAACTCAACATTTTTATGATGTTGATCAGCGTATTTCTTCTGTCTATCTTGAGCTGCTACCAGTCTTGTTCGGATAACTTTAACTATCTCTGCTGTCTGTTGTACTAGTTCGGGACCTAATAATTGTCTCTCGCCAACTTCATCCCAGTATAGCGGAGTTCTGCACTTTCTACCGTATAACGCTTCATAAGGCGGCATGCCAATACTACCGTGGTAACTGTTGTTGTAGCCGAACTCTACGAGCGGTAGATGATCATCCCAATTTCCTTTAAAGTCCATTACACAGGATCTTAGCATATCTTCTAATGTTTGAATCGTCCTTTCGCTCTGTCCATCTGTCTGAGGGTGATATGTTGTACTCATTCGCAATTGCATACCCATGCATTCTTGTAGACATTTCCAGAAGTTCGGTGTAAAGCGTGGATCTTTATCGAAAACAATTGACACCGATACTCCGTGCCTCAAAACAATCTATTTCACATATAACCTTGCCAACTGATCTAAGATGAATCTGATTTTGATCAGAAGGAAGTGTGCGGATTTCATCAGTCGGTCAACGATAACCCATACTGCGCCATAGCCTTTCTGAGTTGTCGGAAGGCTAACCACGAAGTCCATTATAATATGTTCTCATTTCCATTCTGGGATCTCCAACGGTTATAGCAACCCACTTGGTCTCTGATGTTCTTCTTTTACTTTCTGACAGGTCAGACACTTAACAACACACTCTGCAACATCTCATTTTAGATTAGGCCACCAGAAATGTTGTCGAAGATCTTGGTACATCTTGTTACTACCGGGGTGAATCGAATATCGTGAGCTATGAGCCTCGCTCAAAATATCTTCCTTAATCTCTGTTACTGGCGGTAACCAAACTTTGCTCTCAAATCTCAGTATTCCTTCCTTATCCATCTTAAATCTTGGTTCAGTTCCTTCGGATATCTTCTTATTCACCTTTTTACATTCTTCGTCCTGAAGTTGAGCCTCCTTAAATTTATCTAATAGGGTTGTACCAGATTGCATCTGGAATAGCTTCTCATCAATTCCCATAGGATACTTCACTTCCAACTCCAGTTTCTCCATTTCTGAAATTAGCTCCTCCTGAGCGGTCAACATCATTAATTTCTCCCGACCCTTTCTACTTAAGGCGTCGGTAACCACATTTGCCTTACCCGGATGATATAAAATTTCACAATCATAGTCTTTAATTAACTCCAACCACCTTCTTTGGCGCATATTCAAATCCTTCTATATAAAAATATATTTCAGACTCTTGTGGTCTGTATATATTTCACACTTCTCCCCATAGAGATAGTGCCTCCAGATTTTTAAAGCAAAAACCACTGCAGCTAACTCCAAGTCGTGGGTCGGATATCCCTTCTCGTAATCCTTCAATTATCGTGACGCATACACAATGACTCTGCCGTTTTGCATAAGCACACATCAAGGTCCTTTATGCGACGCATCACTAAAAATAGTAAAATTTCCTGTATCGTCCGGAAGAGACAACACCGGTGCTGTACTCAACCTGTTCTTCAATTTTTGAAAGCTTTCTTCACACTTCTCCGTCCAAACAAATTTCATAACTTTTCTAGTTAAATTCGTTAACGGAGTTGCGATGTTGGAAAAGTCTTGAATGAATCTTCTGTAATATCCTGCTAATCCAAGAAAACTTCGTACTTCTGACGGCGTCTTCGGCTGATCCCAGTTAATCACGGCTTCTATAAGACCCCAACTTTTATGAATAAAGAATAATTTTCTCGAATTATATTTTTGAATATAATGGTATTGATTTGATATAATGTTATAGTTGTGGGTAATATTTATAAATTTTGCAAAGTACGCAAGTTATTATATAATATTCGATTGGTCGAGGAATATTCGTTTTAACAGGGAATATTCGTACAACGGCAAAATCATTGGTGGACCCCACAACGGAATTATTGTCGGATTGAGAAAACGATAAAAATACTTTATGAAAATAACGGCGGAGGTGTTAACGTTAAAACTGTTGAACTACCCGGTAGTAAAAGTACAGTAATACGCGTAGTTACACAGTAGCACACGATATTGATTATTGATGCTTACGTGATGAGTCACTCAGTTATACTCAATTATTGCTATAGTAATTGCTGCATCATATTTCTCATATTATTAATTCAATTATTGTTACAGTATCATCTGCATTATATGATATATTATTAAATCAATAATTGAGACGACAAAGTTATTCATATTATTATTTGCAATATTTATAATGTAAAGAAGTTCTGTCAAGGAGAGGTTTGGTCACCTAATTGCTCGCCAATAAGGAGAAATCCTTATCAAAAAGCCCCCTCTTTCCTGGGAATGACTTGGTTGTTAAATATTGTGAATTATAATATTAATGATGAATAAGTTCATGTTGATTAATGATGAATTTTACAGTTCCATCGTGTTGGACTTATTTGTGTTAGTATAATTGATTTCTGGAGGATATATTGGTTAATTGGGTATTCAGGATATTTTTTGTGTCAGAGTACTATTCACGAGTTACTATTCACCCAGTTACTATTCACTCTAGTACTGTGCATTCGGGTATTTGGGTACAATATTATTCCATGAGGAGATGTGCTAATTTTTTAGACCGTTGGCTGAAGATATAATAGTAAGTCAATATGGACCGCTGGTGGAGTTATAATAGTAAATTAATATGGATCGCTGGTTTAAAGTTTTAATAGTAAATCAGTATGGACCGTTGTTTTAAGTTTTAATAGTAAACCAATCTGGATCGTCCGTTTAATAGTAAATCAATCTGGACCGTTCATGAATTAGTTATTATTCATTCCATTTTCATATAAATAGATGCTCATTCATTCATTATTTCTTACGAATTCACTGAAACTCTAGAGAGAAAATTATAAGAGAACCTATAGAAAAGTATTCTGCAACTTCCCTACTCTTATATTTAGTTTCTTTTACGGTAAGGGATGTTATTTGTTGTACTCATGAAGAGAACTTCTGTTATTCCATTATTTATTATTCTGTTGGAATAACATGTTTACGCGGGCTACCCTATACATGGTGACATTCTTCTAATATTCCGTTCTTTATTATTCTGTTGGAATATCCTATCTATGCGTTTACGCCGGACTTAGTTCCATTATTTATTATTCTGTCGGAATATCCTGTCTGTGCGTTTATGCCGGACCTGGTTCCATTATTTATTATTCTGTCAGAATATCATATCTGTACGTTTACGCCGGACCTGGTTCCATTATTTATTATTCTGTCGGAATATCCTGTCTGTGCGTTTACGCCGGACCTGGTTCCATCCCTTATTATACTGTTGGAATAATCTGCTTGTGCGGTCTATCGCATGCATGGTGATTTCTTTTGTTATTCCATTCTTTATTATACTCAGTTGGTTAAAACTTTGACTTCTATGCCTATGAAATTAGTGGAATATCTTTGATATTTGTGCTTCATCTAGTATCTTTTCATGGAAATATTCTTCTGAGCATTCTTGAATTTTACTCTACAAAGCAGTATCATGTTGACAATTTGGACGTTATCAGTTCCTAGATAAACTAATTCTTGAACTTTTTTTATTGAATTCTTATATCATTGTCATCATCCTCATGTTTATATTTTATTGAAAGTCATCTGTGGCCTGTACCAAGGATTATTGGGTGTAATCATGACCGTAATGTTACAAATGATGTGATAAAAGTCCTCATTGGCCCGTAGTGTATTGGTGGACAGTTGTTGGCATGATCATGACCATTAATGAATACACAAATATTCTTGGCCCGTAGTGCATGGATAATTGTGGTCGTGATACTAAAGAATATCCTTGGTCGTAGTGCAGGGGTGATTCGATGATGTGGATTAAGCTGAGTCCCAGCGATAAAAGTGACGAAAAACCTTTTAAATCATAAAAGATAGTAGATTTCATTCTCTACTTAACTCTTTTAATGGATTGCTTGTTCCGCTGCAGTTAAACTTGATATTTATTATATTTTATCAGTTTAACATTGTTGAAGGCTAACGATAAATTATTCTGCATTATTTTAGTCATAATATTTCTTACTGGGCTAGTTGAGCTCACCCTTTCTTTCATTGTTCTCTTCAGGAAATGGGAACGTAGCTGGGACTAGTCGGGGAACAGAGTGATGATCCTAGATGGTGCATTAGTAGTCCTCACTATTCTGTGAAATAGTGTAATAATAATTGTAATGATGACTCCTTTTGGGTTTGTATAATCTCTAGTAGACAATATTTGTATTCAAACTCACAGTTTATGTTTTGTCGTATTGTACACGACATTTGTATTATTAAGTTGTATTTGAATTCTGTACCATGTATCTGGCGACTCAAGATGGGTGATGTATACCTAATTTTGGGGGCGTCACAGCTTTAACTTTGGATGGATCTACCGAAATTCCATTTTTATCGATCACGTGCCCAAGAAATTGTACCCGCTCGATACGGTGCGGGTACTTGATACGGCGCGAACCTAGCCAACTCATCCGTGTGTACTTGATACGGCGCGAACCTAGCCAACTCATTGAATTTTGCCGCATAATCTGATACGGACATATTTCCCTATTTCAACTCCAGAAACAGGACCTCCATTTGGTTCTGCGAGCTGGTCGGAAAATACATCTCGAAAAACATCTCCTTGAACCTCTCCTAGGTAATCACACCTTCACCTCCCCAGACCTTATTTGCTTGCCACCAATAATTAGCTTCGAATTTCAATATGAACGTCGCATAGGCGATTTTCTGGTCCTCTCTGACTCTGGCGACGTCAAAAACTTTTTTCATCTCCATAACCCACGTTTGAGCCTCGATCGGGTTCATGGAGCCTTTAAACTCTGGCGGTACCACCGCCTTGAAATCTTTAAATGTAGTGTTCGGTGGAGCTTGAGGTGGATTATTCATCGCTCCAGCTAGTAAGTTCACCAACTGCTGAACAGGGTCAGAATTGGCATTGTTGTTGTTATTTGTTGACCCTTCTTGGGCTGGTCGACGATTTGGTCGTCTTCTCGGTAACATGTTTCTAATAAGAATATACACTTATTAGATCTTTATTCAATCCTTTAAATATTTAAGCCTTAACTAAAACATTTAAACATAATCACTTAACATATTATCTCAATAAACCCTGATATATTTATTCAAATCAAAAGTTTTAACATTAAACGATAGCATCACTGCTATTTACATCAACTATCCCGAGATAAAAGATCTACAGGATTTAAAACATTAAAATATTCCTTTGTTTATAAACACATCGGAATTTACATCAAACACGAGATAAGTTTTTCACATAATTAAACAAATCATATCACTGCTTGTTAAGGCGCTGAATAGCCTTGCTACGTTCCTCTTCCATGATGCGGGACATCATCCGGCGATCTAGCATGTACGATGGTAGTCCCTCGAACTGGATTGGGTACCTCAAAACTCGATTGTATAACATATGATATAACATATGATTGACGTATCAAAATTGGTACGTAAGGCCATATGGCCATATTTTATACTCTGTAATTTTGTAGCAATAATATACGACATGTTTTATGCAACTTATGATATGTTTTATACAATATATATAATCAAATACGATATGATAACATCTTATTACATGTATCAACACATAATTCATACCCTTTATAATTACAGAGACTTTAACAAAACGTGAAGCCATTTTCTTATAAAACTTAAACAATCGTAAAAATAGAAATTGGGCTAAAGGAATTACCCAGGGTATAAAGTGTAGACTAAGAGATCCTTGATGATCCTTTCTCAGTTATTAGATCAATCACACACACTCACAATTTCTCTCAACTTAACTATTTCTCTCTGTAAGTTGCTTTGAACACTTAGAAAATAGGAAGGAGAATAATACGACGTATTAATAAAAGAACTGACACGCAGAGTGGATGTCAGTTACCTAGTAATGTTTAAATTCTTTCAACCTCTACTAGGGCCTCGTTTGGCAAGCCTTAAATGGCTCAATATCATTTAATTTAATAACTCTTTTATCTTATAGTTTAATAATGTCACATCCAATTATAAAATCAATCAATTATCTTATTTACTTTACTTTAAATAAAATATGATAATTTATCATTAATTCACATAGTCACATAATTAATTTTTTACTCGTTAATTATGTCAAATTATTAAATCTCTAATTATTTATTACATTAAAATAACATTATGCTTATTAAATATTTCATTTAATTCAATAAGATCACATAAATATATACTTTGAATAATAAATATTCTCCACATTAATTTAATAAATATAGCACATATAATTAAATTAATCTATCACAGTTGTATCAATCAATTATTTAATCTAATAATTAAATCATCGAAAATATTTATTTAATCCAATAAATATTAAAATTAAATTAAAAAAACTTGTTTGTGACTACCACCATAGAGAAAGAGTTATTGGCAGTTGTGTATGCCTTTGATAAATTTCGAGCATATCTATTTGGTACAAAGGTGATAGTGTACACGGATCACGCGACAATTCGACATTTAGTGGCAAAGAAGGATGCAAAGCCCCGGTTGATCAGATGGATTTTATTGTTGCAGGAATTTGATTTGGAGATCAAGGATAGAAAGGGCACTGAAAACCAAGTGGCGGACCACTTATCTCGACTAGAGAATCCAGAAAAGGAAGCGAAAGACAAGGTTGTTATTAATGAATCATTTCCAGACAAGCAATTGTTTGTGGTGAAAGGGGAAGTGTCATGGTTTGCGGACTACGCGAACTATTTGGTGAGTAAGATGGTACCTTCTGACTTGGTGGGTTATCAAAAGAAAAAATTTTTGCAACATGATGTCAAATGGTTTATATGGGATGAGCCATACTTGTTTAAACAGTGTGCTGATCAAATGATAAGAAGGTGTATTCCATATAGCGAGACCGAGGGGATTCTGTAGGATTTTAATTCTTCTGTATATGGGGGTCACTATGATGGAGAACGAACATCGACTAGAGTGCTACAAGCAGTATTCTACTGGTCGACAATTTTCAAGGATGCCTACAGTTTCGTCCAGAGGTGTGATAGATGTCAGAGAGTTGGGAACATCTCGAAAAGAAATGAAATGCCATTGAATACAATCCTCGAAGTAGAAATCTTTGATGTGTGGGGGATTGATTTCATGGGCCCTTTTGTTTCTTCTTGTGGAAATCTCTACATCTTGCTCGCAGTGGATTATGTGTCGAAATGGGTAGAAGTGGCAGCTCTTCCGACAAATGATGCCAAGGTAGTCCTCAGGTTTTTACACAAAAGTATCTTCACTAGGTTTGGGACTCCAAGGGCCATCATTAGTGATGAAGGCAGTCATTTCTGCAACAGAAATGGCCAAGCTAAAGTGTCAAATCGAGAAGTTGGTCGTTAAAGTTGGATGATGTTGTTTGGGCATATATGACTGCATACAAGACTTCATTGGGCATGTCACTTTTCCAGCTAGTCTACGGCAAAGCATGTCACCTTCCTATGGAGCTTGAGCATAAGGCATATTGGGCGATTCTGAAGCTCAACTTTGATTTGAAAGATACAGGGGAGAAACGCCTACTCCAACTCAACGAGTTGGATGAATTCCGATTACAGGCGTATGAGAATTCAAAGATGTACAAGGAGAAGGTGAAAAAATGGCATGATCGTAAGATCATAGATAGAACATTCGAGCCGGGACAAAGAGTTTTTCTTTTCAACTCCAGAATTAAACTTTTTCCCGGGAAGCTGAAATCAAGATGGTCAGAGCCATTTACAGTGAAGATTGTCTTCCCACATGGTGCAATTGAAGTATATGATAAATTCACGGATCAACCTTTTTAAGTGAATGGACATCGATTGAAGCATTACTTTGGTGGCGAGGTTGACTGACAGAATGTCACCTCATTTCTTTCTTCGACGTGATATTCAGAGACAGTCAAGCTAATTGACTATAACTTAGCGCTTGATGGGAGGCAACCCATTATTTCTATCTCTATCTTTTACTTATTCAGTTTAGGTTGCTTTTGTTAGTTCATTTGCATTTTTTATTATGATAGTAGATTAGCTTTCCATGAATATCTTAGAAGCTGAATTTAGGTATGAGTATGTCTGTGCATAGTATCGAAATTATGGTATTAAGTTAGACATTCATGTTTACTATTAATTCATGCCTTGACAGTGTTTATTGATGTCTATGTAGGTATCTTGGACTGAATTCATCACTGATTTGAAGTATTGGAAATGAAAGTTGGCAGTGTAGGAAACAGGGTCGCGCGGTCGCGCCTTGATTGCAGTACAAAACTGCGCGCCCGCTCTGCATGTCTGCCAGGCCAAACATTCCACTCGCGCGCCCGCGCCACATGTACATTGAAAACTCGCGAGGCCGCGCGCAACATTGGAAGTGGGATTTATTTTTAAGTTTTTAAAGACGTGTTCTCCCATCGGGATTATATCAGTTGAAGCCTTATTCACTTGTTCTCCCATAAACGCACGTCTCCTCATCTCTAGTTACAAACTAAGCCATAACTCTCCTCTCCATTACACGATTTTTGTTTCAGAGCTCACACCTATGATTCTACCCACGTTCAACCTCTACTCAACCTCTACACTATAAATCTAGGGTTTCGTTGGGTTTTGGACATTCGAGTTTGGGAATCATCAGTTCATCAACAAGTGTTCATCTTCAACAGTCTAAGCAATGGGTCCCAAACGAGCTCGTTCTATCACTTCTTCTTCATCATTTTCCTCTAGAGCAGTCCAGGGGAGGATGTTGTGGATCATACCAAGTTTCTCAATTTAGACGCCCAAATGGAGTATTACAGAAACGTGGAAAAAACATTTGTGAAGGAGAGGGGATTCAAGCCTGAGCAACAAGATGGTTAATTGTGGAATATGATTCAAAAGAGGGGATGGTTTGGATTGACTGCCACGCCTATGCCTACCCCCATGGGTATTGTCTGAGAATTCTATGCGAATGCAAAAGAGACAATGAGTGGGTTATCCGTGGTTCGTGGAGTTCAAGTGGATTTCAGACCTCCCGCAATCAGGGCAGTTTTCAGGCTACTTGACACACCCCCAATTGGGTCTACTAATTGGGTAGAAGGGTCTCATTTGGCAACGGATTTGGAAGTAGTTATTACCGAGTTTTGCATTCCAGGCACAAAGTGGTCATATAAGACCGGCACGAATTAGCCTTGAATATTCCCAGCCTCAGCCTTGAATAAGTATGCCAAGGCGTGGAATTTATTTATATGTGCCAAGCTCATTCCGTCGTCTTATCAGCATGAAATCACAGTGGAGAGGGAAATAATTTTGTGGGGGAATAGTCACCGGCTAGTACATTAATGTGAGCCACCTGATCTATTAGAATATGTTACGGTATATGCAGGGGAGCACGACTGGGAGTATCCCACATGCATCTGTTGTAGCTAGCCTGTGTGCATTGCAAGGAGTCTAGTGGGATAATGAACAAATGCAGAACCCGAGTCAAGATATCATACATGCAACCATTGCAAAATTCGATGATTGGGCAGGAGATGCACCGTACCCACGTCTAGCCTATGATGAAAGTGAATTGTGAAAGATTAGTTAGTATTTTAGATAACTTGAGCTTAGATATAATGTTTGACATGATGTAATTCATAATGCTGTTTAGATTCTTTCGGTTTGCACTGTCGTGTTCACAATTGCTTGTAGGCATAAGAATTATGTGTTGAATTGGTCGATAGAAAACGTGGTTGTAAAAAGAGAATTATGTGGAAAATTGATTTGAACTATGAAAAACATTGATAATCAAACTTTGGGGACACATGGGTATGCTATATAAAAACGAAAAAGCTATCTTGAAACATTCTTGAGCTGAATTATTGACTCTTTGGAAGGGGCGAGATGGATCGTAAAACACACTCGTTGTATAAAAAAAAAGAAGGAAAGAAAAATAGCAATAAACACCACAGGAAAGAGCGAAAATCATCTTCGTGAGTAGAAATAAAGAAGTTAAACCCATTGTTGAACCTCAGTTTAATTTGATGTGTTGGAACAATTTTTGTTGCATAAGTATACATGAATCTTGATTTAAACTATAATTTTCTATTTTTAGCAGTTTAGCATGTGTATTCTTGCTTTAGTCAAGTTTTGGTGAACACAACACACACAACATCTTTATAGCATATATGAATTATTTGAGTGTATAATATTATGCCTATAGTTTGGTTTGAATTAGTATTCTCGAATCTGAATAATTCGCTGAGGCATTTTGGACTGAAATTCTGCTATAGCTGGAACAATGTGAGACTAGTTGCATCACGATGTAGTTGCAAAGCATGTAGTTGCATTTTCAGTGTTTATGTAGTATGCATTGGTTGAGGGCAAGCAACAGTTCAAGTTTGGGGATATTTGATAAGTGGGTTTTATACCTACTTATTGGATATCAATTAACGAGAACTATGCCCATCTCAAGTACATTTTAGTATATTTTTAGTTGCATTTAGTGTTATTTTGCATTGCATATACTGAGAACTCCTATGTTGTGAAAGTGCAGAAATGGCATAGCTCGGCGATGGTTGGTGGCAATGAGGCTAATGGAGGCATACCACGTGGAACAAGTGGAGATAAGGAATGGAACTTTGAGGAAGAAACAAGTGACAAGCAGTGGAGTAGCATGAAGCAGCAGCAGAGCACAAATTGCAGACTGCAGCAGACGCGCGTTCGTGCGGCTATAAGAGCTCTGAAGCACGCACCCGCGCCAACACCCGGACAATACTAATCTTGTTTACGCGTGCCCGCGCCATATTGACAAATGAACCTCGCACGACCGCGGGCGGCATCTGCAGCTGTTAATTAATTTTATTTTAATTTTTATATCGGAAGTGTTTGACTAGGTTAAAACTATTCTAGTTGGTACCAGACGCAGCTATCTTCAGTTTTTATGTGTTTTTTATAATAGAGAACTAGGGTTTACATTTTGAGAGAATTCCAACGTGAAGCTACACATAAACTTATTATTTTCTACTTCTTCTTTGGATTTTAATCATTGTGGATGAACTACTTTTATTTTGCTGGATATTAGTGAGGATTTGAACGTTACGTTTGGATTATAATCAACAATTGGGTTTGATCAATTCTATCTTTTCTCTTTCAATTGATTGTTTATTTTCCATGTATTGCTTTGATCCCATAATGGCTTTTGGTTCAGTCATGAACTAAAATCCATTATGAGATTCTAACGGATTTTAATACGTAGTATAACTTATGGCTTGATTGATGGACTGTTTGCGTATCGTGAGGAATTTCTATCATGGTTGATTTGAATGCATGAATGATTGATCACCATTCGTTTTATCTACTTGTATGGAGTTGAAAAATAACATACGAGTATGGTTGTAATCATGATAGCATGTGTATATTGTAATGCCAGAGAAAATTGGATTTTTAGGAGAATTAAAATTTTATTTAATTATGTGGATTAAATGAATTTAATTGATTATTTAAAGGAGCAAGCTGATTGAAGGTCGTTCTATGACTTAAACATATCAGAACATTGTAGGATTTTGGCTACATAATAGAATTAAAGTGTTTGAATTTCCAAGACGAAAATAAAAGCTTTCCGAGAAATTTTTTGAAAAACATTAATCACGCATTTCTGCTCGGGAATTATTTTGAACTTCCGAGAAATACTTAACAATAGAATATAAAGGTAAGAAGGAATATCCAATAATATTTCAGTTATGGAAAACGTAATATTTCACCTGTGGACTTAAAATCTAACAGTTATAAGAAAGGGATTTGCGAGAAGGAATTTAAATGCGTATAGTAAATTAAAGCGATGATTGTATAATACGTAGGTATTGTACAAGGTAATGAATATTGTGATGCCCCCAAAATTAGGTATACATCACCCATCTTGAGTTGCCAGATACATGATATAGAATTCAAATACAACTTAATAATACAACTGTCGTGTACAATACGACAAAACATAAACTGTGAGTTTGAATACAAATATTGTCTACTAGAGATTATACAAACTCAAAAGGAGTCCTCATTACAATTATTATCACACTATTTCACAAAATATGGAGGACTACTAATGCACAATCTAGGACCATCACTCTGTTCCCCAACTAGTCCCAGCTACATTCTCATTTCTTGAAGAGAATAGTGAAAGAAAGGGTGAGCTCAACTAGCCTAGTAAAAAATATTATGACTAAGATAATGCAGAATACTTTATCGTTAGCCTTCAATAATGTTAAACTGATAAATTATAATAAATATCAAGTTTAACTGTAGCGGAACAAGTAATCCATTAAAATAGTCAAGTAGAGAATGAAATCTACTATCTTTTATGATTTAAAAGGTTTTTCATCACTTTTATCGCTGGGACTCAGCTTAATAAATAATCCACATCATCGAATAACCCCTGCACTACGGCCAAGGATATTCTTTAGTATCACGACCATAATTATTCATGCACTACGGGCCAAGAATATTTGTGTATTCATTAATGGTCATGATCATGCCAACAACTGTCCATCAATGTACTACGGGCCAGTGAGGACTTTTATCACATCATTTGTAACATTACGGTCATGATTACACCGAATAATCCCTGGTCATAATCATACCAAGTCCATCTATGCACTACAGGCTATAGATGACTTTCAACAAAATATAAACATGAGGATGATGACAATGATATAAAAATTCAATAAAACAAGTTCAACAATTAATTTATCTAGGAACTAATAACGTCCAAATTGTCAACATGATACTGCTTTGTAGAGTAAAATTCAAGAATGCTCAGAAGAATATTTCCATGAAAAGATACTGGATGAAGCGCAAATATCAAAGATATTCCACTAATTTCATGGGTATAGAAGTCAAAGTTTTAACCAACTGAGTATAATAAAGATTGGAATAACAAAAGAAATCACCATGCATGTGATAGACCGCACATGCAAGTTATTCCAACAGAATAAAAAATAACAGAACCAGGTCTGGCGTAAAACGCACATACAGGATATTCCAACAGAATAATAAAGGATGGAACCAGGTCCGGCGTAAACGCACAGACAGGATATTCCGACAGAATAATAAATAATGGAACCAGGTCCGGTGTAAACTCACAGACAGGATATTTCGACAGAATAATAAAGAACAAAATATTAGAAGAATGTCACCATGTATAGGGTAGCCCGCGTATATAGGTTATTCCAATAGAATAATAAATAATGGAATAACATAAGTTCTCTTCATTAAGACGAAAGAAAGAAATAACGCACCTTATCGTAAAAGAAACTAAATATAAGAGTAGAGAAGTAGCAGAATACTTTTCTATAGGTTCTCTTATAATTTTCTCTCTAGAGTTTCAGTGAATTCATGAGAAATAATGAAGGAATGAGCTTCTATTTATAGGAAAATGGAATGAATAGTAACTAATTCATGAACCGTCCAGATTGATTTACTATTAAACGAACGATCCAGATTGGTTTACAATTAAAACTTAAAACAACGGTCTATACTGATTTACTATTAAAACTTTAAACCAGCGACCCATATTAATTTACTATTATAACTCCACCAGCGATCCATATTGACTTACTATTATATCTTCAACCAACGGTCTAAAAAATTAGCACATCTCCTCATGGAATAATATTGTACCCAAATACCCGAATGCACAGTACTAGAGTGAATAGTAACTGGGTGAATAGTAACTCATGAAGAGTAACTCGTGAATAGTACTCCGACACAAAAAGTGTCCCGAATACCCAATTGACCAATATATCCACCAAAAATCAATTATACTAACACAAATAAGTCCAGCACAATGGAACTATAAAATTCATGTTTAATCAACACGAACTTATTCACCATTAATATTATAATTCACAATATTTAACAATCATGTCGTTCCCAGGAAAGAGGGGGCTTTCCGATAAGGATTTCTCCTTATTGGCGCGCAATTAGGTGACCAAACCTCTCCTTGACAGAACTTCTAGACATTGTCAATATTAAAAATAATAATATGAATAACTTTGTCGTCTCAATTATTGATTTAATAATATATCATATAATGCAGATGATATTGTAACAATAATTGAATCAATAATATGAGAAATATGATGCATCAATTACTGCAGCAATAATTGAGTATAACTGAGTGACTTCTCATGTAAGCATCAATAATCAATACAGTGTGCTACTGTGCAACTCCGCGTATTACTGTACTTTTACTACCAGTTAGTTCAACAGTTTTAACGGTAACACCTCCGCCGTTATTTTCATAAAGTATTTTTGTCGTTTTCTCAATCCGACAATAATTTTGTTGTGGGGTCCAGCAATGATTGTGTCGTTGTATGAATATTCCCTGTTAAAACGAATATTCTCCGACCAATCGAATATTATATAACAACTTGCGTACTTTGCAAAATTATTAATATTACCCACAACTATAACATTATATCAAATCAATACCATTATATTCAAAAATATAATTCGAGAAAATTATTTTTTATTCATAAAAGTTGGGGTCTTACAACCTCCCCTTCTTATGAAATTTTGTCCTCAAAATTAGGGTACATACCTGGTATGTCGAAGAGATGAGGATACCTTGACTTCATCTTAGATTCTAACTCCCAAGTCATTTCCTCCACATCGTGGTTTTTCCATAAAACTTTGACTTGAGGTATAACCTTGGAGCGTAGAACATGATCCTTCTTATCCAAAATTTTAACAGGTAACTCTTCATACGTTAAATCTTCCTTTATCTCGTCTGGTTCTAACTCAATAATGTGGTTCAGGTCTTTCATGTTTTTACTTAACATAGATATTGGAAAAACATTATGAACATGAGACATACTTGGCGGTAAGGCGAGTCTATAGGCCACAGTTCCCACTCACTCAGGAATTGAAAATGGGCTAATGAATCGAGGATTGAGCTTTCTCCTCTTTCCAAATCTTGTAACTCCTTTCCATGGAGCGACACGTAACAACACATGATCTCCAATATCGAATTCTACGTCCTTTCGATGAAGATCAGTATAACTCTTTTGTCGATCTTGTGAAGTTTTTATACGTTGTCGGATCGTTTGAATCTTTTTTGTAGTCATATGTACCAACTCCGGTCCCAACAACGTTGCTTCACCCACCTCATCCCAACATACTGGAGAATGACACTTTCTCCCATACAACGCTTCGAATGGAGCCATGCCAATACTTGCTTGATAACTGTTGTTGTAGGAAAACTCTACCAATGGTAAAAACTTGTCCCAACTTCCCATGAAATCAAGGACACAGAGTCTTAATAGATCGTCAAGAGTTTGAATAGTCCTCTCCGACTGTCCATCCGTCTGAGGATGGTATGCCGAGCTAAATTATAAATCTGTGCCCATAGCTTTCTGCAAACTAACCTAAAATTGTGAAGTGAATCTTGGGTCTCGATCAGAAACTATGGATACTGGCATACCATTCAGTCTTACAATCTCAATTATGTACATACGAGCAAGACGTTCAAGTGTATAAGTTTCTCGTATAGGTAAAAAGTGAACAGACTTGGTCAATCTATCAACAATGACCCAAATTACATCTATGCCTTGAGAAACCTTGGGAAGACCAGTAACAAAATCCATGGTAATGTGCTCCCACTTCCATTCTGGAATTTCAAGTGGTTGCAATGGACTTTTTGGTACTTGATGCTCCACCTTGACTCGTTGACAAGTTAAACACCTTGAGATAAACTCCGCTATCTCTCTCTCTTCATATTGCTCCACCAAAATATATGTTGAAGATCATGATACATTTTGGTACTCCCAGGATGGATTGGAAACGGTGTGTTGTGTGTCTCCATTATGATTTTATATTTTAAATCAGGGTCGTTAGGAACACAAAGTCTGGAGTTGACTCAAAGTATTCCTTCTTCATCGATTCTTGCTTTCGGCATAGCACCTTCTTGCACTTTCTTCCTCATATGCATCAGCTCCGGGTCTGTAGCTTGAGCAGCTTTAACTTTATCAATTAAAGTCGGGTATACTCATATATTTCACATCATCACATGGGTCCCTAGAGTTTTTAACTCTATCTCCATCCTTTGCAAGTCACACAAAATGGGCCTTTGCGTAGACAATATAGCACTCGTACTTGCATATGATCTTCTACTCAATGCGTCAGCTACCACGTTGGCTTTTCCAGGATGGTATTGGATTGTATGATCATAATCTTTCAACAGTTAAAGCCAACGTCGTTGTCGTATGTTGAGTTACTTTTGAGTGAAGAAATATTTGAGGCTTTTATGATCCATAAAGATCTCCACTTTCTCCTCATACAAGTAATGCCTCCAAATTTTAAGTGCGAAGACAACAGCTTCTAACTCTAGATCATGAGTAGGATAATTCCTCTCATATTCTTTGAGTTTTCTTGAGGCATAGGCTATGACTTTCCCATGTTGCATGAGAACACATTCCAACCCTTTACCCGAAGCATCACTGTAGATGACAAATCCCTCCGAGCCAGATGGTATTGTCAGAACAGGTGCTGAAATGAGTCTCCTATTGAGTTCTTGAAAACTCTTCACACATTCTTTGCTCCAACCGAACATTGTATCTTTCCGAGTCAGCTGAGTTAATGGAGTAGTGATTCGAGAAAATCCTTCCACGAATCTCCGATAATAACCAACTAAACCGAGAAAGATACGTACTTCGGTCACTGATTTAGGTTGCTCACAGCTTTTAATAGCTTCAATATTTGCCGGGTCAACAGATATTCCATGACTTGATACTACGTGCCCAAGGAATGCTACTTCCTCAAGCCAGAATTCGCATTTCTTCAACTTGGCATAAAGCTTGTATTCACGAAGCTTTTGGAGTGTCAGCCTCAAGTGTTGCTCATGATCTTCACGGCTTTTGGAATAAATAAGGATGTCATCAATAAAGATGACCACAAAGTGATCCAAATATTCCTTGAATACACGGTTCATCATATCCATGAAGGCAGCAGGAGCATTAGTCAATCTGAAGGACATGACTAGGAATTTATAATGCCCGTATCGAGTTTTGAAAGCCGTCTTTTGAATGTCATCGGTTCTAATCTTCAATTGGTGATATCCTGAACGAAGATCAATCTTTGAAAAGAATTTGGCTCCTTGCAACTGGTCTAACAGGTCATCAATACGTGGAAATGGGTACCTATTTTTGATGGTGACATGATTCAACTCCCGATAATCATTACAAAGTTGCATACTCCCATCTTTCTTCTTCACGAATAGAACAGGAGCACCCCAAGGAGACGTACTAGGACGAATGAAACCAATATCTAACAATTCCTGCAATTGGGTCTTTAACTCCTGAAGTTCAATAGGAGCCATTCGATATGGGGCTTTGGAAATGGGTTTCGTACCAGGTTCAAGGTCGATACAAAATTTAATTTCACGCTCTGGGGGTAGGCCAGGAAATTCTTCAACGAATACGTCAGGAAATTTATTAACAATAGAAATATCGTTCAAACTGACGTATTTTTGTTTAAATCTATGACATGAGCTAAGAAATCTTGACACCTGTTTTTCAATAAACGAATAACTTTATGGCGTGAAATGACCATGTTTGATTTTAATGGTTTGGTCGCTTGAATTCGCATAATAGGTTGATTAAGAATATGAAAACTAATAACTTTACAAAAAACAATCAATTTTTGCATGATGAGTAGTTAACCAATCAATCCCTAGAATTACGTCAAAAGCAGGTATTTTTAAAGAAATAAGATTGACAGATAATGTACGGTTATCGATTTGAACCAAACAAGACTTATAACCAGTGGATATAATGAAGGTTTCTCCCAACAGAGTTTCCACAGATAAGTCAAAGTCTAATTTCTCTGAAATCAAATTTAATCGTTGAGCGCAAGTTCGAGAAATAAAAGTATGGGTAGAACCGGTATCAAATAAAGTATAGACCTCGCTAGAGTTTATGATAAGCTTACCCGTGATGACCTCATTCGGGTTCCTTGCTTTCTGGGAGGTCACAACAAACGCTCTCCCTTGCACTACCGGCTTTGACATTTCTGGGACGGCCTTTGGTGACTCCATCCTAGCTGAACTTGTCTTCGGTGAATGACAAAATAGGGTTAAGTGACCTTCTCTTTAAAAATTATAACATGCTTTGGACGGCATCACGCAGTTTGGACTGATGTGTCCCTCCCCTCCGCATTTAAAGCATATGATAGGTGGTCGTTCTCCTTCCTTAACAATGGGTGCTAGTGCTGACGTCCTTCCATCATTGTTGAATCTCATTTTCTTGAAATGTCCATTCTTATTGGTTTGGCCTTGATTTCCACCGAAGTGGTAACCATTTCTGGCCTGTTGATTCCCTCCACGCTTGTTGTCACCGCTTCGATGACTGCTCTCCTTTGGTTGCATTGACTCGTTATCGCGCTCCATTAACTGAGCCTTATTTACAACATCTGAATATAAACACAGTTTATGAGAAATAAGATGTTGATGTATATCAGGTTTCAAACCTCGTAAAAACATTCGCGTCACTCTCTCTTCATTATCCACCAAATGGGATGCAAACTGGGAAAACTCTGCAAATTTGGCTTCATACTGCGACACGGTCATATTATTTTGCTCCAATTTGATGAATTCTACCTCTTTTATATGACGAATACTTTCGGGGAATAGTTCTTGGAACTTTTCCCAAGACATCTTCAGTGCGGTAGGTTGAGTACGTTTTACCGATTCCCACCAGTAATCTGCCTCTCCTCGCAACATAAAGGCGGCAAAGGGAACCTTTTGCTCATCGGAGCATCCCAAGACATCAAATATCTTGGTGATCTGCTTTATCCATGCTTCCGCCTTTAGTGGTTTTGGCTCTCCAATAAACTCCGGTGGTCCCAGCTCCTTGAACTGTTTAGCGGTGACCGTCTGAGAGTTTCTAGTATTCCCACCTACACTGTGGACAGGAGCCGCTCTCGCCTGCTGTTACAAAAATTGCATAAAGCCTCTGAACACTACATCATTCATCATTTGGTCAGTGTTGATGTTTGCAAGAGTATTGTCACCTTCCTGATGCACATTATCCTGATTATTTAGTGAATCAACGGCCGCCTGTGCTCCATTGCTATTCTCAACATTCTGGGATTTCATTTTTAGATACTGCCACAAAACAAAAGGTTAATTGACATGTAACATATTATCCCTATATTCTGACCGACCAATTTAATACCAAAAAAAAACTTAGGTAGGTCATACTAGCGAAGTAATTCCCTGTTTCTCACCTCCTAGTTCTATTCTCACATCTTAGCCAGGGATCATATCCCTAAGCTTTGATACCAACTGTGACTCTCCCAAAATTAGGTATACATCACCCATCTTGAGTCGCCAGATACATGGTACAGAATTCAAATACAACTTAATAATACAACTGTCGTGTACAATACGACAAAACATAAATTGTGAGTTTAAATATAAATATTGTCTACAAGAGATTATAAAAACTCAAAAGGAGTCCTCATTACAATTATTATCAAACTATTTCACAGAATAGTGAGGACTACTAATGCACCATCTAGGAGCATCACTCTATTCCCCGACTAGTCCCAGCTACATTCTCATTTCCTGAAGAAAACAGTGAAAGAATGGGTGAGCTCAACTAGCCCAGTAAGAAATATTATGACTAAGATAATGCAGAATAATTTATCGTTAGCCTTCAACAATGTTAAATTGATAAAATATAATAAATATCAAGTTTAACTGCAGCGGAACAAACAATCCATTAAAAGAGTCAAGTAGAGAATGAAATCTACTATCTTTTATGATTTAAAAGGTTTTTCATCACTTTTATCGCTGGGACTCAGCTTAATAAATAATCCATATCATCGAATCACCCCTGCACTACGACCTAGGATATTCTTTAGTATCACGACCACAATTATCCATGCACTACGGGCCAAGAATATTTGTGTATTCATTAATGGTCATGATCATGCCAACAACTGTCCATTAATGCACTACGGGCCAATGACGACTTTTATCACATCATTTGTAACATTACGATCATGATTATACCGAATAATCCCTGGTCATAATCATACCAAGTCCATCTATGCACTACAGGCCATAGATGACTTTCAACAAAATATAAACATGAGGATGATTACAATGATATAAAAATTCAATAAAACAAGTTCAACAATTAATTTATCTAGGAACTAATAACGTCCAAATTGTCAACATGATACTGCTTTGTAGAGTAAAATTCAAGAATGCTCAGAAGAATATTTCCATGAAAAGATACTGGATGAAGCGCAAATATCAAAGATATTCCACTAATTTCATGGGTATAGAAGTCAAAGTTTTAACCGACTGAGTATAATAAAGAATGGAATAACAAAAGAAATCACCATGCATGCGATAGACCGCACAGGCAGGTTATTCCAACAGAATAATAAATAACGGAACCAGGTCCGGCGTAAAATGCACAGACAGGATATTCCAACATAATAATAAAGGATGGAACCAGGTCCGGCATAAACGCACAGACATGATATTCCGACAGAATAATAAAGGATGGAACCAGGTCCGACATAAACGTACAGACAGGATATTCGACAGAATAATAAAGGATGGAACTAGGTCTGGCGTAAATGCACAGACATGATATTCCGACAGAATAATAAATAATGGAACCATGTCCGGCGTAAATGCACAGACATGATATTCCGATAGAATAATAAAGTACGAAATATTAGAATAATGTCACCATGTACAGGGTAGCCCGCGTATACAGGTTATTCCAACAGAATAATAAAAAAGGGAATAACATAAGTTTTCTTCATTAAGACGAAAGAAAGAAATAACACCCCTTACCGTAAAAGAAACTGAATATAAGAGTAGGGAAGTAGCAGAATACTTTTCTATAGGTTCTCTTATAATTTTCTCTCTAGAGTTTCAGTGAATTCGTAAGAAATAATGAAGGAATGAGTTTCTATTTATAGGAAAATAGAATGAATAGTAACTAATTCATGAACGGTCCAGATTGGTTTACTATTAAACGGACGATCCAGATTGGTTTACTATTAAAACTTAAAACAACGGTCCATACTGATTTACTATTAAAACATTAAACCAGCGATCCAAATTGATTTACTATTATAACTCCACCAGCGATCCATATTGACTTACTATTATATCTTCAACCAACGGTCTAAAAAATTAGCACATCTCCTCATGGAATAATATGTACCCAAATACCCGTATGCACAGTACTAGAGTGAATAGTAACCGGGTTAATAGTAACTTGTGAATAGTAACTCGTGAATAGTAACTCATAAATATTAACTCATGAATAGTAACTCGTTAATAGTAACTCGTGAATAGTAACTCATGAATAGTACTCCGACACGAAAAGTGTCCCGAATACCCAATTGAACAATATATCCTCCAGACATCAATTATACTAACACAAATAAGTCCAACACAATGGAACTATAAAATTCTTCTTTAATCAACACGAACTTATTCATCATTAATATTATAATTCATAATATTTAACAACCAGGTCGTTCCCAAGAAAAAGGGGGCTTTCCGATAAAGATTTCTCCTTATTGGCGCACAATTAGGTGACCAAACCTCTCCTTGACAGAACTTCTAGACAATGTCAATATTGCAAGTAATAATATGAATAACTTTGCCGTCTCAATTATTGATTTAATAATATATCATATAATACAGATGATACTGTAACAATAATTGAATCAATAATATGAGAAATATGATGCAGCAATTACTGTAGCTATAATTGAGTATAACTAAGTGAATTCTCACGTAAGCATCAATAATCAATACCGTGTGCTACTGTGCAACTACGCGTATTATTGTACTTTTACTACCGGGTAGTTCAACAGTTTTAACGGTAACACATCTGCCGTTATTTTCATAAAGTATTTTTGTCGTTTTCTCAATCCGACAATACTTCCGTTGTGGGGTCCACCAATGATTGTGTCGTTGTACGAATATTCCCTGTTAAAACGAATATTCCCCGACCAATCAAATATTATATAACAACTTGCGTACTTTACAAAATTTATAAATATTACCCACAACTATAACATTATATCAAATCAATACCATTATATTCAAAAATATAATTCGAGAAAATTATTCTTCATTCATAAAAGTTGGGGTCTTACAAATATGAGTATGATACGATGTATTATACGAGTATGTATGAATAATGGTATATCATATATCATGAATTAGTATACGAGTTAGAATACGAGATGAATACGTAAATAAATACGTCCTAAGGCTTTAAGCCATTTGTGAATGGATTTGTGGATTGTGTATGAAATATTAAAGTCCAATATGAATTAATATGAAAAAGATTATGTGGCTCAGAGTCCGCGCCACAGCGCGACTCCAAGCCAATCAGCCTGCGCCGCAACGACAAAGTGAGCCTCAACCCCTACAAACTCGCACTGTAGCGCGACAAATAACAAAGGGACTCGCGCCGCAGCGTCGAGTCTGGTTTTTGGGCACTAACGTGTGACCCCGTAGCGCGGCACCAAGAGTAATAGCCGGTGCCGCAGCGCCAGCCTTAAAACCTAGACAGTAAAGAAAGGTTACAAGTAGAACTTGAATGGAAATTGTTTAAACGATGAACTAAGGGACTTAATAAAACATTGTTAATCATAACTAAACCTCAAGTGTGATCACTTAGAGTTAACGAAAGTTAATTGAATGTAAACAGGAACTGTGTACAATAGGTGTACATAACCAATGCCGATTAAGTGCCAATTAATAACGTAAGGACGTTAGTAAACTATGAGGAAGGATAATCACCTCGAACCGAGTTGTATTAATGAAATAATTTCAGTTAAGTTATTGAATAAAATGAAGTTAGTAAGAACGATGTAAAAGAACGACGGCAAGCCGGAACCAATAATAACAACTCTAATACATGATTAGATTGAGAAGAAGGGTACGATTTTTTAAGAACTAAGTATGTTCATTCTAGACCTAATGTGGTATGTTATGTGATTATGTAATTGTAGAGACCATAAAGACTCAAAAGGAAACGTAATTATACTGTAGCAGACGCTGAAGGCAAGTTTTTCTAAACGCTTGTCTAACCTTCGTGTTAGCCAGGTTTTCAAATGATTCAAGTTATGAGATGCATGTATGGTTTTAAAGAAAGACTCGATGCTAGTTTTAACTCGGCTAGATTAATCTTGATAAGTTGATTGATTTATTTACAATTTTTCAATATAGAATTGTTAACTCTATCCTATGCCAATTGTTTGGTTGCCACAACTTAAACGTACACACATTTAATGGATGTAGTGTTGATCAACATAGAGTACTATAGGCTGATCACCTAGAAGTGCTCGTAAGATATTCCAGACTTACGGACTTCGTGTCGGGTTGTCCTTTTCAAAGAAATTATGAAACACTCATGGTCTTGGACCAGAATTGGTGTTTTACTGAATATTGTTATGATAAAATGTTTTGAAGGAAAAGGAACGCTATTTTAAATTATTGATAGTACTTCATAACTATTATCCATTTATTTAAGATATACGATTCCTATGTTTCAAGCATGCTTTTTAAATGAAACAGGTTGCACTTGCTGAGCTTGTTATGCTCACTCTTGCTTGAACCATATGAATGCAGCTTAGACCGAATGGACCGAAGGTTTCGACAAGGATAAAGTGAAGGCTAAAGTGAACTTGTAGTTTACCTATGTAATAATATAGGTTTGTAATGATACTATTTGATATTATGACAAGAACAAATGTAACGGTTATAAAGAACTTGGAGAATGGTAGTATTATTTTGGAATATATATATAAGACATACTTGTTCTTTTGAGGCATTTCAATTGAATGTTTGTGTGAACTGTAGCACCGTGGAGCACCATATGTCGGGTTGGAAGAGACCCGGATTTGGGGGCGTCACAGGTTAGTATCAAAGCATTAGGTTATAAAACTTAATGGGGAAGAACCTTAGGCTAATAACCTCGTTAAGGAAGAGAAGTCTGACGGAAGCAAACTCGAGCTTTACTTGAGTTGAATGAGTCAATAAGGTACTGAGGAAACTCAGTACCAAAAGATTTAAAAGATGGAAAAGTAACCCTATATAAATTAATTGTGATTTGTGATTATACTATTGTGTGTTATGTACTAATCAACATGGTATGTGTTATTGTAGGATGTCGATCGATAGCTTGATGTATAGAGATATACACGTGTTGAGCAAAGAAACTGTGAACAAAATAGAGCATGTACCCATGCCAGTGACAGAGGTACCAATAGTGATTCTAGAGGAGTCGGAGACAGAGGAGAACTTTTCTGAGGAAGACTACTCCGAGGGAGATATGGATATATCATTATACCTTCGTATGGTGAGCGATGAGGAGGGAGAAAGAGAGGTGACATCGGTTACTATGGTGGTGCCTACACTAGAGTCTGTTGGGAGAATGCATATTATGATTTGATGTTTTAAATGTATATGTTCATGATTATTTGTAAGGTCCTTAAATGAATATATGTACAAGGACTTAGTTATAGATCAAAATTGTTAGGTTGATCTAAGCTTTCAATGTGTACCATTCTGATAAAGAATGTATAGATAGAAAGATCAAAACTGTTAGGTTGATCTTAAGATGTAATAGATTAGTCCTGAAGAAATCGTAGCGCATCCATCTGATCAACATTACAGGAGTCAAGGCAAAAATCGTAGAGCCTAAAGATCGTAGTGTGCCTGCCTTGAAGGGGACTCTTCGAAAATCGTAAAGTTGTCACAACGTTTGCCGAGCCAACTCCACGATAGTAGTAAGCTGAAGGAAACATGAAGTTTTACGAGTAAAAGATTGTAGTGTGCTCTCGGGAACGTAGAGTCAACAACACGAGCAAGAGAAGATTGTAGTGTGCGAAGGTTTAAGGGAAATCGTAGTGCTCTCGAACTGATAACTTCGTAGTATGAAAAGATGTCAAAGACACTACGATCTAAATCATATAACACCACGATTCAAATTGTAGAGCATCATCTGTCTCATGTCAGAAATCGTCGAGCCTCATGATCTGTGTTTTCAATAAGTGAGGAATGGATCCCAGATGCTGCAGTGCTCATCAGTCCCAGAATATATGAAATATCCTTAGTATGCAACAAAGAAGCGTATTGAAGAAGCTAAGGATAGTACCATGGGTAAGAGGGACAAAATACCTTTTCAGGTGGTAGGTGAGAAATCAGCCTTGCAGTGTCAGTGGGCCAGAATGCAAATTCAGAAGATATGCAGAAATGTCTCCATCACAGTACAGAAAGTTCAGATGCATTTAATGCCACAATGGATGGATCCAACGGATAGTTTTCAACATCACATATAAACAGATCCGATAGATGAGAAAGAATTAAGCAGGCATTAAACAAACAACGCGAATATCTCTCTCAAGCTCAACTCTACGATCTGAGATATTGCATAAGCTTGCTCAGCTACTCAGTTCTTTAGAACAAGTGCTTACACAACGACTGAGTAGCAACCATCAAGAACTCAACAACTATCAATCAACTGAAGAAGAGTACCAAGTCTGCTGGACTTGAAGAGTTCATAGTGAACTGTAAGAAAGCCAAGTCTGCTAGACTTGAAGAGTTCAAGAGTGAACTAGAGAAGTTCCTAGACTCCTGGTCTAGAAGGAATCTGTGTGATTCAGAAGATTGTAAAAGACATCCTTAGTGGATATCCTACTCATTGAGTAGAAGAGTGGACTAGGAGCTTTGAGTGCTCTAAACCACTTAAAAACAACTGTGTCGTTTACATTCATGCTATATCTGCTATATCTACTATAACTGCCTTACTCGCTCATAACTCCGTTGCTTGGTAAAGAAGATTAAAACAAATACTAATTCCTCTAAGTTTTAATCATTATCTAACAACAAGTTTAAAAAGGAAAAGATTTTCAAATATCTATTCAACCCCCCCCCCCCCCCCCCGCCTTCTAGATAACTTGTGCTTACTATGAACTAACAATTGATATCAGAGCAGGTTCTATTTTACAGCTTACACGCTTTAGTAGATCCAAATGGCACTCGTACCAAGCGAATCCAGGACCGAGGGGAGGTAGCAAAGCCGCCAAATTGCAACAAGGATAAATTTGCTAACTGGAAAGTCAGAATGCAAGCTTACATGGACTCAATAGATGAAGATCTATTTGAGACTGTTCTTAATGGGCCTTATAAACCAACAAAGCCTGTTCCGACCATTGACGATCTAAACAGAGTACAAATCAAAGTTAAAGAAGAATGGACAGACACAGAGAAGAGAGCTGTCCAACTTGATAAAAAGGCGAAGAACATCCTGTTCCAATCCTTAGAGGACGATCTGTTTGAAAATATTGTAAACAGTAAAATAGCTAAGGATGTTTGGGAAGCACTGCTGATTATGCACGAAGGAACTGAAGAAGTCAGAGAGAATAAACAGTCTCTCCTGACACAGCAGTATGAAATGTTCGCTCATTTGTAAGGAGAAAATGTGACTGCAACCTATGAAAGATTCAACGTTCTGCTCAACTCTCTACGAGCATATGGGAAGATCTATCCTAACAAGGATCTAACCATAAAGTTCATGAGAGCCCTACCGAGCAGGTGGGATGCAAAGACCACAGCAATAAGAGAATCAAAGAATCTTAATGAGATGACAGTTCAACAACTATATGGAAATCTCCTGACCTACGAACTGGAACTGACCCAACGCGCCAAAACCTTATCAAAAGGAAGAAGAAAGGATAAGAGTATTGCTCTCAAGGCAAATGAAGGTGTATAAAAAGTCATCACTAAGATTGACTCTGATGATGATGAAGACGATGACAATGACTTTGCTATGCTGATAAAGAGACTAAGAAGGTTCATGCGACAAGGCAGAACCGGCAAGCCAAAGAAAGTCAGCAACTACATTAGCCAGGAGCAAATGAATGATTTATGCTACAACTGCAAGAAACCTGGTCATTTCATTGCCAACTACAAAAAGCCTATCAAAGAAGAAATAAAGAAGAAATATCATGCAACGAAAGAATACAAAGGAACCAAGAGGTCTCAGAAAAGAGACAAAGGCCTGGTTGCCGGAGGATCGTGGAGTGATTAAGATAATGACTCAAATGTAGACTTCGAAGATGAGGAAGAACCACATATGGCCAATCTGTGCTTAATGGCCAAAAATGCAAAGGACAAACAAAACCTAAACATACATGATGTAAATCTCGATGAGGTATTTGATTTTAACTCTCCTGATGTAGATATAAGTGACTTAAGAACTGCTTTGCATGACATAACCACTGATCTACATCAATACATGAAGTGGTTCAGAGCCTTGTCTAAAGATCATTCACTTCTTCAAGAGGAAAAGAAGAGAGTTTGAGAAGAGCTTGAAACAGCCCTTCTAAGTACCAATCTTCTGTCCAAGCTTGAGGCTGAGAATAAAACTTTAAAACTAATAAACACACTCAATGCACAAAGAGAATCTAATCTAACCTCTAAAATTGAGGATCTAGAGAAGACCATCTCTGTGTGGAACAAATCCTCATCATCCATGGACAGCCTTCTCTCTAGTCAGAGAAGTATATTCGATAGAACAGGTCTAAGCTTTGGGGAATTCATCTCAGAACCTAGTGTGGAAAAGACAATAGAAACTAGCACTAGTAATGCTTCAAGTTTTGGTAGAGGTATTACCTTTGTGAAATCCTCACAGTTGGAAGAGCCAGTCCAACCTTGTTCTACTGTTTCTAATTATACTCAGAGAAGTAAAGGATCTCACGCTGGTCAGGGTTTCATCAAGGAGAAGGGTAACCCTACCTCTATTTACCAGCCTCGAAGAATCGTAGAGTCAAGCAAAATCAACTTTATGAATCAATTGGAAAGGTACAGTAGAGGTAAGGTACACTCATCACTATTTATGAAACCTAAGAACACGTGGAAGAAAGTGAATCAGTTTAACAGAAGGTTAACTAAGGAACCACATAAGTCCAAGTGGAAAATGAATCACCACATACACAGAGGCATGCATCTTAATAGATGGTTCATATGCAATAAATTTGGTCATAGGGCCACAAAGTGTTATTATAACTATATACACGTGAGACCCAAGATTAGACAAATTTGGGTCTCCAAAGGCACTAACAATGAAGGACCCATGCAAATATGGGTACCAAAATGAAGGTTCAAATGTTTTGACAGGAAAAGAGCTCAACGACCTCAACATGGTATCTGGACAGTGGATGCTCAAGGGCACATGACAGGAAACAAAGCTCTACTATCTAACTATGTAGAAAAGGAGGGTCCCTCAGTCATCTTTGGACATAATGGTTCGGGCAAGACAAGAGGATTTGGCTCTGCTAGCAATGATGCAGTATCTTTCAGCAAAGTAGCTTATGTGGAAGGACTCCAACACAACCTTCTATGTATCAGCCAACTCTGCGACAAGGGTCACCAAGTAACATTTCTCAACAACCAATGTCTAGTCAGAGATTTGAAGACATATGCCATAAAGCTGACCGGAACAAGAGAAGGAAATGTCTACACAGTAGATCTTGGTCAACTAAGCTCTGATCAGACAATATGTTTTCTGGCAAAAGCGTACGAGGAAATGAGCTGGCTATGGCATAGAAGGCTGTCTCACTTAGACTTAAAAAGCATGTCCAAACTGGCATCAAAAGACCTTGTAGCTGGTCTACCCAAGTTGAACTTTGTGAAGGAAAGGCCATGCAATGCCTGCCAGCTTGAAAAGCAAACCAGAAGCTCATTCAAGAACAAGACTGCCAACTCCATTGATAAACCCCTGCATCTGCTCCATATAGATCTCTTTGGGCCAATCCCAACAACTAGTCTTGGAGGAAAAAGATACTCTCTAGTCATAGTCGACGACTACACTATATTCACATGGGTATTTTTCTTAACCTCGAAGGATGAGACAAGCTCCGAATTAATCAAGATGTTCAGACTGGTGATGAACGACAAAGGAGAGAAAATCAAGGCCATAAGGAGTGATCATGGAAGAGAATTCGATTTCTCATAAATAGAGAAGTTCTGCTCAGACAATGGCATCAGTCATGACTTCTCAGCTCCACGAACTCCTCAACAAAATGGAGTTGCTGAAAGAAAGAACATAACCCTGATAGAGGCTGGAAGGACTCTACTAATAGCAGCTCGTCTTACTGAATACTTCTGGGTAGAAGCTATCAACACTAGCATGCTACACACAGAACAGATCATTAATTCACTCTACGATCAAGAAGGCACCGTACGAACTGTGGAAAAGAAGGAAGTCGAGTGTCAGGTATTTCCATGTCTTTGGCTGTGCATGCTATATTCTCAAGAATGGAAAACAGTATCTGACAAATATCTAGCCTAAGTCAGACAAAGGAATTTTTCTTAGATATGCCACCGACAGCAAAGCGTACAGGGTGTTTAACGAGAAGACACTGAATGTCGAAGTCTTAATACACATCCATCTTTGATGAAACTGACTTAGACAAAGCAGTAACTCAAGACACTACGAATGAAATCGTCGAGCTCAACATTACGATCGTAGTGCCAGATAATGAAATCGTAGAGCATGATAATGAAATCATAGAGAGGTCCATCCAAGACAGCGAGACTCTACTCCAAGAAGAAGAGATAGACCTTGAAGACCTAAGACAGGAAGGCATCAGGATAGATGTCCCAACCGGGAACAGATGAATATGAGATCACACTCAGGATCTAATCATTGGAGATCCTAATGCAAGGGTCAAAACAAGAACTGCTACTCAGAATGAATGCTTTTATCTAAGCTTCATATCACAAATAGAGTCAAAGAAGATAGAGGATGCTATGGAAGACTCCAGCTGGATAGAAGCAATGCAGGAAGAGCTCAACCAATTTGAACGAAGTAAAGTATGGAGATTGGTACCAAGACCAAAGAGCCATCCTGTGATAGGAACTAAGTGGGTTTTCAGAAATAAAATGGATGAAGATGGAGTCATAACCAGAAACAAGGAAAGATTAGTGGCAAAAGGTTATTCTCAAGAAGAAGGTATCGACTACGATGAGACATTTGCACCTGTTGCCAGACTAGAAACCATCAGAATCTTTCATGCCTTTGCTGCCCACATGAAGTTCAAAGTCTTTCAGATGGATGTCAAGAGTGCATTCCTAAATGGAGAACTTCAAAAAGAAGTCTATGTTATCTATCCATCTCTTTCCAATTATGTCTATAGATTAGATAAAGCCTTATATGGTCTTAAACAAGCACCTAGAGCATGGTATGAAACACTGACTAACTTCTTAATCGAAAATGGGTTCACTAGAGGTAGAGTAGATACCACACTGTTTCTTAAAAAGCATAAAGACAAAGTCTTATTAGTTCAGATATATGTTGATGACATTATCTTTGGTTCTACTGACGAAAAGTTATGCAAGAGAGTCTCTAAGCTAATGCAAAGCAAGTTTGAAATGAGCATGATGGGTGAGCTGAACTTCTTCCTTAGACTGCAAGTAAAGCAGACTGAAGAAGGAAATTTTCATAAACCAAGCCAAGTACATCAAAGACCTACTAAAGAAGTATGGCATGGAATCAGCCTCTCCCATTAAAACACCAATTGCTCCTGCAACCAGGCTTGACAAGGACGAGAAAGGTAAAAGTATTGATATCACTCAATACAGATGTATGATAGGGTCTCTATTATACCTAACTGCCAGTAGACCAGATATAATGTTTGCAACATGCATATGTGCTAGATATCAGGCTAACCCTAAAGTGTCACATTTGTCTGCTGTAAAGAGGATCTTCAGGTATCTCAAGGGTACACCTTACTTGGGGCTGTGGTATCCCAAGGAATCTTCATTTGAACTAATAGGATACGCATATGCTGATTTTGCAGGATGCAAAATAGATAGAAAAAGTACCAGCGGCACCTGTCAACTACTTAGAAACAGACTTGTGTCCTGGTTTATCAAAAAGCAAAACTCGGTGTCTATTTCAACTGCAGAAGCTGAATATATTGCTGCTGGCAGCTGCTGTGCTCAGATCCTATGGATGAGAAATCAGCTAGCTGACTATGGGTTCGATTTCAAATCTATTCCCATACACTGTGATAACACAAGTGTCATTGCAATAACTCACAATCCTGTTATGCATTCTAGGACCAAGCATATAGAAATAAGGTATCACTTCATTAAGGATCATGTGCAAAATGGAACTATATCTTTACAATATATCCCTACTAAAAATTAACTTGCTGATATTTTTACAAAACCATTAGATGAATCCAGATTTAATAAGTTAATAAGTGAGCTATGAATGCTAAATCTTCAACCATGACATGTATGCTCTAGATTGTACTAACCATGACAGATATAAAGGCTAAACTCAAAATCGTAGACATGATCAAGGAAAGTCCACGATCGTATAGCTGAAAGGACATCTACCTCGACGATCGTATGATAGACTCAAAAAATGCTGATCAGACTCAACGACTGCCAGACAGACTCGACGATCAGTAGGATATACTCGACAATCGTAGGACATACTCAACTAATACAGATCAGACTCAACGACTGCCAGACAGACTCGATGATCGCAGAACAGACTCAACGAACATAAGACTACCTGAATGATCGTAGTCTTCCTAAATACACCTCAGCTCTAAAAGGCCAAGGGCAAATCAGTACATTCCTGCACAGTCAAAATTGTAGAGCCAAGCAAAAGGCGACACTTGTCCCACTAAGACAAAAAGAGAGAAGGAAGTTACAAGTACAAATTAAAACTGTGTTTTTGAAATCTAAAGTTCAAAAGATTATCTCTCCTATTCTCTCTCTCTCTCTCTCAAAGCAAAACCCTAAATTAGTAGAAGGCTCAGTCATATCTCACTTCTAAAACTACAGAATCAATGGTTGCTTCAAATGTAATTTCAGGCTACAGACTCTATTTTGACGACTTCAAAGCTACTCCACCAAAATTTCACAAGACCTTAGCGCTACTGAAGAAGGAAGGTCTCGAAGAGGCGCTGAGTAGTGACACCCTCATCTATCCCAAGCTAGTGAAGGAGTTCTTCAAGAATGGTGTGTACGAACACAACACCATCACTACACGAGTAAAAGGAGTAGAAATGAGACTAAGGGAAGAAGACTTGAATCTGGCCCTAGGTTTCAAGAATGTAGGGCACCCATTTCTAGACAGCATAAGCTTCCAAGAGGGATTGAAGAAAATGCACCACAAGAAGAATCCCTCTGTGAAAGGCTACAAAAAGAAGGATTTCCCTCAAAGGTACGAATTTTTGGCTGACATTATTGGGAAATGCATCTTCTGCAAGAGCTCAGGTCATGACTCGGTAAATGAACTCAGCTTAAGCTCATGACGGCCATGATTCATTGTACACAACTCAACTATGGGGCTGTATTGCTCGAGTGGATCGACAAGTGGATCGTCAACTCGAAGAAATCAAAGAGCACTCCGAAGATGCTATATGGGAGATTCATAAGCATCATTCTGCAATCTGCACTGGGTGACAAAATTGGGGATGATGAAGGAGAAGCCATCAACCCTAATTGAAGAATGACCCAGCAGTTGTTTAAGAAATGGGAAAGGAACCCTGATGAGTATGTTCGAATGATGATAGATTCTAGTGGGAGAACTTGGGAACTAAAGGAGGTAGGCTTTTCAGGAGACATGTCTATTTTCAGGGAAGTTGAAGAAGAAGAAGAAGCGGACAAGTGAGAACCCTCTGCTCTTGCCAGAAAAAATAAGGTCAAGAGAAAGCTAAAGGCAAGACAAATTGAAGAGCCTCAAGGATCTAAAACTGACATTCCTGTAGAGTCCTCTGATACAGAGACTCTAAGGAGGCTAAGAAAGAAGCAACAGCAAGAAGAAGCTGAAGAGGATCAAGCCACCATATCACATATCCTAAAGAAGAACAAAATTAGCCATAAGTCCAAAAGACCAACAGTTTCTTCTATCGTAGAGTCTCTACTGCTCTCTGAAATCAGGCCAAGTGTGGCAGAAATGGAAGAAGCTGCTTCAAGAAGAGTGGTTTCTCAACATGACAAAGCTAAGACTCAAGGGAGTCCAGAAATTGTGGCTAGACCCATCAAAGCAAAAAGAAAGTTGGTCAAGAAGTATATTCTTGAGAATGAAAAGGTGTTGAAAAAAGGAAGCCAAGAGTGTGGCTGCAAAAGAGGAACAAATCCAAGAAAATAAAGAAGACAGTGCTGCAGCTGAGGGGGAGATTCCTGAAATTCCCATGATTGAGTTCCGACCGACTGAGGGGGAGAAGTCTACAGCTCAAAAAGATGTTCCAGCTGAGGGGGAGTTTCTGATCTCTCAAGAAGATGTTCATGCTAAGGGGGAACCTCTTGATATCCCAATGGCAGAAGAAGAGGTTCCTGCCCAAGATAAAGATGAATCAATGCCAAACTTTCCAGAGACCATTGAGATAATTGAATCTTTAGAAGAGACCAAAGAAGATGAAGAAAATGATAATGATGAGCTTGAAATCACTGGTGTAGGGAAAGATAGATTTAGGAGCTATATGTACACTCAACTATTTTCCTACCTATCCATGATGGCATATAATCAAGCTCAAGTCTTGAACTCATTGGATCACATGTTCTGGAGCATCAAGGAATATCCTAGCAATCTCAGTTCTAGGCTAATGGATTTCCAGGGAAAGTCATCTTTGCCAAGAAGCTGCTTACCAACCAGTCCTCATCAAAAGAAAAATCTAAGGTATTGTCTATTCCTATCAAATTCAGAGCTAATCACTTACCATCATCTTCATTTAGCTATTTTTATGAATCCCTCGATGGTTGGAAGTGACTCTCAATCCAGTAAATCCGTTTCCAGTTTCAGAATCTCAAAATTCTGTAACTGAAGAACTAAAAGAAGTCAACCTTACCCTGCTTCCTCAAATCACCAACTCTACGATTCAAGGCTCCAGCCACATCGTAGAGTCCAACATTGAAATCGTAGAGTCTCCTATCTTAGACATCCAAACCCAAGCCCCTCCAGCTGATATACCATCCTCCTCATCACATGACTACTTCAGTCTTGATCTCGCTCTTTACAATCTGGAATATCAATCATAACAGAGAACCCCTCCACTGAACAATCCTCAAGCAAGTGATACTCTCCCAAGCCTGCCTACCAAGGATGACTTGAAAGACACCTCTGAGAAAATGGTCAAGTATATAGAATCCATCTTGGAAACTCACTCTGATCTCATCAATATCCGGTTGAATCAAATGATCACAGCTTGCAAATAATTTCCCTGGCACTATGAATACTGAGCTTACAAAGAAGCTAAGAGAAATATCAAAGAGATTCTGAAGAGTATGTCGGACAAGATGAGATCCCACTTCCAGAGAGCTTGCTTTGCAAAGAGAGGTTGTACTCGAAATGGAAAAACACCAAGACCTTCAACATAAAATTATGCTGGACAACATCCTCAACCTGAAGGCTTCTGTTTACGACTTACAGAAAGTTTATGCAAATCAGGAGAAAAATAACGATATGATTCTGACAGTTCTCAAAAATAAAGAAGCTAAATCAAAAAATAGATCAAGGAAAATAGAGAGGACATCGCTCAAACCCAAAGCCAACTGAACGAGCTTGTCCAAGGAGTTAATCGACTATCTACAGATATTCGAACCCTTGATGCTGACATAAAGGGGGAGAATAAAAGGAAAGGAGATCAAGGAGGTCAGGGAGGTCATGGAACTCAAGAAAGGGGAAGACAATAATTTCATGCTCAAGCATCATGAAGTCCCCCTGCAAGACAATTCCACAGTCAAACTCAACGATCTGATCAACAGGAAATTGTAATGGCTATACCATTAAGCCGTCAGGAGTCAACCCACGGCTCATAAGATGTGTCTATTGTACACATAAGAATGCCAATTAGAGATCCTGCATTCATGCACAGGCATGCGAAGAATCCAATACTAAGTCTAAGCGAGCTGGAAGAGTTAGCCAGGAACGAGGAAGCTCAAAGAAAAAGAAGGGCTGAGGAGTACGCCAACCCACCTCCACTAAAGAGGTCAAGGAAACAGAGATAGGTTAAAAACATAAATTTCTCAATGATGTAATGCTGAATTATAATATCTTCTAATCATCAATAAATTCATGCTTATTCTCTAGAATTTTCAGCTGCTCACTAAAATACTAAGTCATGTTTAAATTTCCTGCAAATGCATTTAGTCACTAATAATCATGACAATAAATCTCCTTGGTTATGTCAACATCAAATAGGGGGAAATTGTTGGGAGAATGCATATTATGATTTAATGTTTTAAATGTATATGTTTATGATTATTTGTAAGGTCCTTAAATGAATATATGTACAAGGACTTAGTGATAGATCAAAATTGTTAGGTTGATCTAAGATTTTAACGTGTACCATTCTGATAAAGAATGTATAGATAGAAAGATCAAAACTGTTAGGCTGATCTTAAGATGTAATAGATTAGTCCTGAAGAAATCGTAGTGCATCCATCTGATCAACATTGCAGGAGTCAAGGTAGAAAATATAGAGCCTAAAGATCATAGTGTGCCTGCCTTGAAGGGGACTCTTTGTAAATCGTAGAGTGGTCCCAACGTTTGCTGAGCCAACTCCACAATCGCAGTAAGCTGAAGGAAATATGAAGTTTTACAAGTCAACGATCGTAGTGTGCTCTCGGGAACGTAGAGTCAACAACACGAGCAAGAGAAGATCGTAGTGTGCGAAGGTTTAAGGGAAATTATAGTGCTCTCAAACTGATAACTTTGTAGTATGCAAAGATGTCAAAGACACTACGATCTAAATCATAGAACACCATGATTCAAATCGTAGAGCATCATCTGTCTCATGTCAGAAACGTTGAGCCTCATGATCTGTGTTTTTAATAAGTGAGGAATGGATCCCAGATGCTTCAGTGCTCATCAGTCCCAGAATATATGAAATATCCTTAGTATGCAACAAAGAAGCGTATTGAAGAAGCTAAGGATAGTACCATGGGTAAGAGGGACAAAACACCTTTTCAGGTGGTAGGTGAGAAAGCAACCTGCAGTGTCAGTGGGCCAGAATGCAGAATTCAGAAGATGTTCAGAAATGTCTCCATCATAGTACAGAAATTTTAGATGCATTTAATGCCACAACGGATGGATCCAATGAATAGTTTTCAACATCACATATATACAGATCAGACAGATGAAAAGAATTAAGCAAGCATTAAATGAACAATGTGAACATCTCTCTCAAGCTCAACTCTATGATCTGAGATATTGCATAAGCTTGTTCAGCTACTCAGTTCTTTAGAACAAGTGCTTACACAGTGACTGAGTAGCAATCATCAAGAACTCAACAACTATCAATCAACTGAAGAAGAGTACCAAGTCTGTTGGACTTGAAGAGTTCGTAGTGAACTATAAGAAAGCCAAGTCTACTGGACTTGAAGAGTTCAAGAGTGAACTAGAGAAGTTCCTAGACTGCTGGTCTAGAAGTAATCTGTGTGATTCAGAAGATTGTAAAAGACATCCTTAGTGGATATCCTACTCGTTGAGTAGAAGAGTGGACTAGGAGCTTTGAGTGCTCTGAACCACTTAAAAATAACTCTGTCATTTACATTCATGCTATATCTGCTATATCTGCTATAACTGCCTTACTCGCACATGACTCCATTGCTTGGTAAAGAAGATTAAAATAAATACTAATTCCGCTAAGTTTTAATCATTATCTAACAACAAGTTTAAAAAGGAAAAGATTTTCAAATATTTATTCAACCCCTCCCCCTTATAGATAACTTGTGCCTACTAGGAACTAACAGAGTCATCACCTCCAGATACAATGAGACCATTTGTACCTGGCAGAGCTTTACAAAAATGTGCAACTGAGTACAGTTGTGCAGAAACAAAATGAAGAGATTAGTGCTCTTTATATAGCGAAGGAGTCTGTAGAAGCAGATTTTGAGTCAGAGCATGATGAGAAGGTGCTCATGATAAATAAGGCTATAGACTATAAGAAAGAGGTCGATGGGCTTCGTAAAGAACTGGGGGAGAAGGACCGGAAGATAGCACGGATGTCTTACATCCATGAGAGCGCTCATAAGGATTTCAAACTGAAAGTTACTTTTTATTCCACTGAGTCAGGACAAACCCGTCATACAATTAGTCGGGATACTGTAGCGATAATTGCGAATGAGAAACACGAGGATGCTGTTATGAATTATTAGAATGTTAGAGTTATAAATATGTGTGTAGTGACGTAAAACCCTCTTTTGTATAACCAGGTAGTTCTTTTGTAAATCCTAACTTTTGTGAAGTACAATTTTGGGATAGAGATGTAATAGCTTTCGCCTATGAAAACAAATTATAAATAGTTTTAAACTATGAAGAAGCCTATGAATATAATGAAGTTTTTAGTTAAAATGCTTTGTTGTGGTAAGAGTTGTTGTTTGAAAAACGATAACTAAGTAAGTAAATAGATAATAATGAAATTTTATTTAATCAGAAAATGCCGCCAAGGAGAAGACATTGTAATCAGGAAGCAGAATCACATAATGATAATCAAGGGGGTTAGAACAACCCTATGCAAGAGTTTGTTAATTTATTAACTGGCTTCATTTAACTAAACTGGGGGTTAGAGTAACCGCGGAACCTAGGAAAGCCAAAATGACTACCTTTAAAGAATTTAAACGCGTAGGTCCGTCAGAGTTCAAAGGAACGACGGACCCAATAAAAGCCCAGACATGGATAAAAGAAATAGAGAAGGCGTTTGTTATTACAATCTTAGGTGAGGCGCAAAAGACTTCTTCTGCGACCTATATGATGAAGGGAGAAGCTAATTTTTGGTGGGAAGCTCATCAGTGTGGGGCGAAGAATAGATGTGGGAACGATTCAAGAAGGTTTTCTTCGAGAATCATTTCCCTACAAACATGCGAGGGAGAATTGAGATTAAGTTCTTAGAACTTAAACTAGGGGACATGACGGTTCCCAGTACGCGGCCAAATTCAATGAATTGGAAAGGATTGTTCCACACTAAGTGGACACTGAGGAGAGAAAGGCTCGTAGGTGTGAGCAGGGCCTAAAACCCTTGCTCTATAGTCGGATTTTAGCGTTCCAGAGTGGTTCTTATGAGACCATTCTGGAAAAGGCGATTATAGCAGAAGGTTATAGTGAGTCGTTGACTCAACACCTATGAGGGCCACGAATCCGAGGTCCCGAATCACCGCGGATCCGATTTGATCATTCTATCACTATTACTTTATTTGCAGAAGATATAAACATAAATTGTTTATACAATACATTTTACACACTATTCCCCAAGGTCGATTAACCTTAACTTATACACAATTCATACTTTCTTAACTTACAATAACACTAGTATCATACAATACTATGACAACTCTAATCGCATACATTAACTTTATACTGGAATTGTCTTTAATATTTCCTTTTATCTGACGCATCCGTCTTAATCTGCAATGTTTATCATGATATAGCAAGGGTGAGCATAAGATTGCCCAGCAAGTTTAAGTTCAATAATTTAATGAAATATCATGATTGAAAGAATCTGAATAATAAACTGGCTATAATTCAAAAATATAATTGTGAACTAGCAGGAACAAAATTTTGACTGAACAAATATATAACATGAACAAATATATCTGAACCGAAGGGTAATGAAGGTGATCAGTCTTTCATACCTAACTTATATATGCAATATTTAAATAGTATAATTCTACAATGGCAATCAGCAATGATTAACCATAAGCATATCTGAATGAAACAACTCCTGTAGAGTTAAGTAAAACCAAACTTGCCTGAACCGTTGATTACCGTTATAAAATTTATAACTCTTTATCTGAAGACCTAATATTAGTAATATAGATCTCTAATATTAGAATAATAGCATCATAATATAATACTATTATATATATATATATAGATATACATAGAATAACCTAAACACATAACACATAACCCTATCAGTCTATAACACATATAGGACTCGGTATCAAGTCAAACTATTGTAGTCTGAGTTGAACCCGACACAAATATGACATCCCGACGGTCTAGTCGGACAATTCTTGAGTTTAAGTTCAATTAAACTCTGTATAAACGCTTAACCATTATCTAAGATAATTTATTAACAGTCGAAATATTTTTTTGTAAGCTCGTAATAATTTTTAGATAATTATTACTATTTATCATGAATTTTCCATTATTAATATCGTATTTAAATGAATTAAATACCACATAATTATTTTATCATTAATATTTATTTATTATCAAATATTAAAGAAATACATGTCATAATATTATAATATATTTATAATATCAAAAAGTATTTCTAATACTTTAAAATCACCTTTATATGATTTTAAACAATTAAATTCATTATCCGATAATTGCTTTTAAAATTAAAATATTAATATTTTCATGACAAAATATCAAAAGTTATATTTTATAACTAAAAATATTTTTCTAACACTTAAATCATTTTTATATGATTTTTAAATCATTAATTCTATTTTTATATAATTTATTTAATATATTTATTAAATAAACTAATTATCATTAATATTAATTAATTAGTAAAATTCATCACAAAATATTAAAAGTCACTGAAAATATCTTTAAATATTTTCTTATACCATAATATTATTTTTCATGATTTTTCATGTATTAAAATCATTTTAAATAATTTATTTAATATTATAATTAAATAAATTAAATACAATTTATGAAATATACTCTAAATAATTAAAAACTATTTTTTAGACTTTAAAATAATTTTTCAGAATTTATTTAGTATTTTTAATAATTAAAAACTATTTAATTTGATTTATTTAATTAAAATAAGTATTTTCCGAAAATAAGTGTCGTTAAAGGGCCCTATAGCGACAGACCCGTCGCTATAGGTGTTCTTGAGCTTGTTCTTGAGCTGGCCAGAACTTCAAGTCAGTGTTCGAGATTAGTACTTTGACCAGTAATTGATGTAGATTCGTGTTGCTTTCTTGGCTACTAACTTGTATTTAAATTGTAGTATAAGTGTAGAACTACAACTAGAATCAAGTTTCATGACTAATACATAACATCACAGCAAGATCTAAGCTAGCAAACATCTTGTCAGACGTGTTCTTGAGTTTCTGGTTTGCCCAAAAATTCAAGCAGCAATGAGGGTCCTATTTTGCAGCCTTACAACTTTGATTCTATGAATGTTTTAGGTGATCTATGAACTCAAACCTGTAGTAGAGGTGTCAGGGTATAATAACATAGCATTAAATCCTTCTTACAACATCATAAGAAGTAGATCTAGGCTGGTCAAACTACCTGACAGGATCTTGTTC